>OZ024794.1:48653562-49237407 GCA_964017045.1 Omphiscola glabra | reverse complement strand
ATGCGAATAATTCCAGATCATCATCAACAGGTCCCTAGTCCTTCGACCGTTGGGGCGCCACAGATGACATGTACACTATTCTTCTCCATTCCTCTCGGTCTTCTGCTCTACGCATAGCATCGCCTAGTTTTAATCCCGTCCATTCTTTGATATTATCTTCCCATCTTTTTCTTTGTCTTCCAGATGGCGTTTCATATATCCACCAATGCTCATTTGTATAGACCTTTCATAATCCTTTCTTTTAGCCATGGCTTGTTAGATGTCCTTGAACGATGGGTAACTCATGTGCTCTTTTGTGTGCATTCGGTGCGCGACAGCGGGGGAAGCAGCGAATTAGAGCGCATCATGGTGCGCAATGAGAGCGGTTTCAACAAAAAACCAGTCGAAAATTATTATTATAGTTAGATAATTATGATCCATTACTTAAACAGATCAATTCAACAGATAGACAGTTTATTTATTTACAAAAGGTTAATCTACATCTATTAAAATGTGAATTTCCCCAATTTTTTTATTTTTTAAAAATGTCTAAATTGAGCATCGTTTCCCCTATAAGTTTATCTTACAAAAGAAGCAATTCCCACCATGTTTTAAATTATTGACTGGTTAATTACTCCAAGTCCATTAATTAAAATAAATTTTGCGCGACGTGAGCGCTATGCGGGACATTAACGCCTGCTGTACGGGGGACATTTATCATAGAGCAGTACGGCTCACGGAGCACTAGCCGTCTGAATTATGCCCCGACTAATTTACCGTATTGATGTCGGCGGTTAAACACTGTCCTGTGTGTTGTGAACACTTGACGTTGTCTGCCTGGATGCAACCAACGACATGTGTTTGAGACGGCACGACTCCTGCTAGTGGTTAGCGTCAAGCGTTGTGAGTAGGTATAGTGTGAGAGACTGGAGTGTGTGTGTGTGGGGGGGGGGGGTGAGTGATTGAATGTCCACTTGTTGCATGTTATTAGTATTATTAGTTGTCTTATATAGCGCGGTACCCCAGCCCTAGTAGGGCTGGGCTCACCGCGCTGTACATAAAAATATTAGCAAAAGAGACATAATCGTAACATTAACATAAAATACATTTATATAATAAATAACTGTATAACGACAAAACAAAAACAAATGACTTTTTTTTGATGTAAATTCACAACCATTTTACAAAAACAAATGTATATAATGTGCACCACCATATTACATATATAACAGGTTTGGTCAATGGAGTTGATGGGGGTGGGTTAATAGAGTTAATTGATGGGGGTGGGTTAATAGAGATGATGGAGAGGGGTGTTTAAATAAAGTTGGTTAAGGGGGTAGGTTAATAGAGATGATGGAGAGGGGTGTGTAAATAGAGTTGGTTAAGGGGGTAGGTTAATAGAGATGATGGAGAGGGGTGTGTAAATAGAGAGGGTTGGGGGGTCTGGTAACAAAGCTGATTGAGAGAGGGGGGGTTATGTTTATTTTCCAGGTACGATCAGGTAGATCTTTCTTTCCTTTTATATGAAAATTTCATTAAAACACGAACAGTTACTTCTGAGAAGTTTCCAGCGTGATCTCTGAGAATGAGGACATCAACAGGTTTCCAGCGTGATCTCTGAGAATGAGGACATCAACAGTTTTCAACGTGATCTCTGAGAATGAGGACATCAACAGTTTTCAGCATGTTTTCAGAGAATGAGGACATCAACAGTTTTCAGCGTGATTTCTGAGAATGAGGACATCAACAGTTTTCAGCATGATTTCTGAGAATGAGGACATCAACAGTTTTCAGCGTGATTTCTGAGAATGAGGACATCAACAGTTTTCAGCATGTTTTCTGAGAATGAGGACATCAACAGTTTTCAGCATGTTTTCTGAGAATGAGGACATCAACAGTTTTCAGCGTGATCTCTGAGAATGAGGACATCAACAGTTTTCAGCGTGATCTCTGAGAATGAGGACATCAACAGTTTTCAGCGTGATTTCTGAGAATGAGGACATCAACAGTTTTCAGCGTGATTTCTGAGAATGAGGACATCAACAGTTTCCAGCATGTTTTCTGAGAATGAGGACATCAAAAGTTTTCAGTGTGATCTCTGAGAATGAGGACATCAACAGTTTTCAGCGTGATCTCTGAGAATGAGGACATCAACAGTTTCCAGCATGTTTTCTGAGAATGAGGACATCAACAGTTTTCAGCGTGATTTCTGAGAATGAGGACATCAACAGTTTTCAGCATGTTTTCTGAGAATGAGGACATCAACAGTTTTCAGCGTGATTTCTGAGAATGAGGACATCAACAGTTTTCAGCATGTTTTCTGAGAATGAGGACATCAACAGTTTTCAGCGTGATCTCTGAGAATGAGGACATCAACAGTTTTCAGCATGTTTTCTGAGAATGAGGACATCAGAAGTTTTCAGCGTGATTTCTGAGAATGAGGACATCAACAGTTTCCAGCGTGATTTCGAGTCGTGTGGGGTTGACGCCGTACTTGACACAATCTAAAATGTTGATGAAAAAAAGAGCCCATATTGTAAAACTTAAGTTTTTTAAAGAGGTTTCATTAATAAAAGGGGGTGGGGGTGGGCTTCAACATGTTATCTGAACGTTCTATTTATAAAAGTTTTTATTTGACCTAGATTGAGTTCCGTTCGGTTGTCCGTTTGTTTGTCGGTTTGTTTGCATCGTCGTATTTTGACTGGTATATTTCTTTGTTATGAGACGTGTCTCTCGGGATGTAAAAGGGGAGTGTGAAGCAAAGGAATCAGTGCCATTCGTAAAACCAGTTATTGGTGTGTCATATTTAAGCACTGCACCCGGCTAAAGTTTTGTACAATCTAATTACGTTTATTACATGAAAGTTATCTATATCTTTATTATAACTATTATTATTATATCTAAATACTGAATCCTAATCTAAATCTATTTTAAACCTATATCTATATCTTCATCTATATCTGCATCTGCATCCATCCATCCATCCATTCATCCATCCATCCATCCATATATCCATCCATCCATCCACCCATCTATACATCTATCTATCTATACATCTATCTATCTATACATCTATCTATCTATACATCTATCTATCTCTATATCTGTATAGCTCTGTTGTCGACTTGGGCGCCATATTTCTCAACGTCTTCTCGTTACCGCTCCCCAGCAGGTTCCTGTCAGCGGTACGGCTCACAGTCCAGCACGGTGGTCGTGGACAAAGACGGCAAGAAGAAGCACACGAGACCCACGTTCTCCGGACAGCAGATTTTCGCCCTCGAGAAAACGTTCGAGCAGACGAAATATCTCGCCGGACCCGAGCGAGCGAGACTAGCGTACGCCCTCGGAATGTCGGAGTCACAAGTCAAGGTAAAGTCATGTGACCTTGTCCTCATTTCGTGTGGGAGAAGTGTGGAGTGTGTGGAGGATGTGTGTGGGGGATGTGTGTGGAGGATGTGTGTGGGGGAGAGTGTTGGGACGTGTGGAGGGTGTGTGGTTGTGGGTAGGTTTGATACATCATATCCATCTTGTGGACAGCCCCCCCCCCCCCCAAGTTTATGATAAAGAGAATAATTTAGGGCTTTTGTTTTTACTTGGTCTGCCCCCAAGCCAAGTGTTCACCGGTTCGGATCCGTCCGAGGGTCGTCCGCGGGTTTGGGAGTGCATCCGGGGTATAAGGACACGTACATTTCATCATTAGTTATATTTGATAGGATTAAAACACCGAGTAAATAGCATCAACTGCTACATATGGAAGACGACAAGCAACAACAGATCCTGTCATCAAACCAGTTGTTTCTTTCCCGTACTCACAATGAATCCATTTTTTAAAGCACCCAACTGTTTGGAATATAGCAAGAAACATTCGAGCAGAACTTCAAAATTTTGTTTTCCCCGCATAGGTTTTTTAAAAAAAATATTTTAAAAAAAAATTATTATATAATTATTTTTTTTTTAAATTTAAAATCCTGAATTCTGTATCAGTGGATTTGTGTCGCATATTTTTTGATCGGTTTCGAATGGTGGCAGGGGAGGGGGTGGCAGTGAGATCATTAAACTAATCATTTGGCATGGGGCCTATTTAAAATTGAGCTCAACATGTTGTTTTCAAATTCGTCTGGTGGCACCCCCCCCCCAGTGGCGTAGTGAGGGGGGGGGCAAGGGGGGCATGCCCCAGGCGCTACTCACAATGGGGCGCCAAATGGTATATTTTACTATAATATTGTATGGTTTTCGAATAGGGGGCACTAAAAAGGTATTGGGGGGCGCTAAAAAGGTATTGTGCCCCGGGCGCGAGTTAAGCTTGCTACGCCACTGACCCCCCCCCCCCCCCCCCCTCGCAGTCTAAGTAAAATTAGACGCGGTCTATGGCATCGCTTCATTTTGTTATTCTAATGACCAGCATGGTAGTGAACACACGGCACCAGCATGGATGGTTGTACAGATCCTTTGGCGGGGCGCTCGTTGAGGTGAAATTAATCGGATGGTTGGCACAGTGAGAGGTCGCCGGGCGAAACTCGGCGACACTATTAAGTGGGTATATATTATCATTAGATGGTGGAATGATGCGCTCTTTGTTGATGCGCACCGATTGTGGTTTGCAGACTTGACACATGCAGACAAAACAGGGCACGGCCTTGGTTTCACCAGCTTGTGGCAACATTTTCGTAGCAACAAGAGTGAGGCACATGAAGGTTTGTACTTGCGTGTGAGTCACGACATGTTCACAACGGTCAACGTACTAACGGCCTGTTAAAGTTGTTAATGGTGGGGGATCTACGTCAGGGCTTCCCAGGCCTCGGCCCGCGGGCCGCTTGTGGCCCGTCAGCTCTCAGAAAGTGGCCCGCAAAAACCTCGATATTTAATATACTGTATTTTAATTACTTCAAACAATTTATTGACGTTTTGGCCTCCTTAATTACCGGGTTTAAAAAAATGTAAAAAGCTTGGGAACCTCTAATCTGAATGGTTCAGACTGTCCCTTATAAACTGATGTTTAGAATCCTTGTAATCCTAGTGGAGTTTAGTGGATAAGGGGTTAGTAAAATATTAATATAGTTCAGGGGCATGAAAAAATGTGTGGCTGCAAGCCCTTGGGGGGGGGGGGCAGTAATTTGAATTCTTATAAATGGCGTAGCTTGTATCCATGTCAAATTTTTAGCCCCCTCACCCCAAACCCCACAACTGCTCGCTTATACATTTTATAAAGGATTTATACGAAACACGTTGTCGTTAGGGGGATGTGTTTAAGTTATAATGTCCAAGTTATAATGTCCAAGTTATAATGTCCAAGTTATAATGTCCAAGTTATAATGTCCAAGTTATAGTGTCCAATTTATAATGTCCAAGTTATAATGTCCAAGTTATAGTGTCCAAGTTATAATGTCCAAGTTATAATGTCCAAGTTATAATGTCCAAGTTATAATGTCCAAGTTATAATGTCCAAGTTATAATGTCCAAGTTATAATGTCCAAGTTATAATGTCCAATTCTTTGTAAATGATCATTAGCGATGCTGTTGCCACGAAGCTATATTTAAAATACGTTGTTTTCTTTTTTTATCTTAATTTAAAATAAATGTTGGGCAAGTCTGTGAAAAGGAACAAGCATTGTCCTTTAGGTTTCACCCGAAGAGGATGACGAAAGTAAAAACACATGGAGACACGACCGTTGCTATGATACTTACAGTCCTTTGATTTGTTTTAAGATACCAGATATGAACATTCGCGTCCAGTGGAATAAGCTTAACTTCTAATCAATGAGGAATAGATGACCTTAAAATAAGCTGTACGATAGTCTTTAAAATTAATATTTCAAAGTTCAATATACATTACAATAAACAAGGCGAGGAACTCTTTAGCAAACGGCAACTTCTCTGACGCTCTGGGCCACATGGATCTCATCACATTAGTCTCCCCTGGCCCGATGAAGACGTTGGCGCTAGTGGCCATGTTCCGATTCATCGGCCCAGACCTATCGGCAGACGATTTCGTGTTCACCGCAGACGAGAGCGCCCCCCTGTTTATTTTCCCGAGGATGTAGAATGGCACCGAGTAAGCGTTTCGGTTTACCGGGACAATGGCAGTGGGGGAGGGCTGACATTAGACCTTGATGGGACCACTCGATTTCTGCTCAATGAATCCCAGGCGGCGGGGGATACATCCGTGGCGTGGGGGGGGGGGGGGGGGGGGTCATCGGTTTGATGAAGTCGACATTCCAGATCTTATTTTTCTGTTAGCCGTCAAAAATCAGGCTTCCCGTTACCACGGCGGTTAACATGGATGGGAACTGTCGAGAATGGAACTGTCGAGAAAGGAACTGGCGAGAGGAACTGGCTTAGTCTTTACAGTGTTAGAAAAACTGTACCACCTGGACATTGGTGTATAGCTGCCACATGTCCCCACAAGAGAACCTCTGCGTGGAGCGCCGTGTGGGATTGTACGGAGGAGCCTGGCTTTTTGGATAGCCCAAAGCATCCAAATATTTCCCCATAGTGATAACGGCGGACCTGTTATGGTCCGCGATCCCTTAGTCAGCGAAGAAAATCGAAGAAGCACAACAACCGATCAAATATTCTCTGGTCCACTGCTGTTGATCAATCGTGTCGGCCCGTGGCACAGTGATGTTTAAGGTGCGCTGCTACAGTTTTTGTTTTACACCATGGCTCTGAGCTTATGTTTAAGTCTTGAGAATTCTTTAGGGACGATTTATTTATACTGCATGGGATTATAAAAGGGATATAAACCCTATATTTTACAAAAGTAGTTATTATTTGTATACATAATATTAGTAACTGCAACGTACGCGTTTGGCTGAATTGAAATATCGATATTCCCTACCCCCCCTTTTTTTTCCATTTTGACTATTTGAAGACATTATGGGAGTAAGACTTTCGGAGTGATGGAGAGTGTGGATGGGGTAGAGCAGAGGTTCCCAAACTTTTTTGTCTCGTAGACCCCTTGCCATGTTTTTCGGTTTTGGGTAGACCCCTTGCTTACCTGATATTGATTTCTTGCAAAATCAGTAATACTTTACAAATACTTTAAATGTATTTTTGACAGGCGGTATAGTGCTACTCACTTTGAAAGATTTAAATTTATAACGGTAGTGAAGTGCAGTGTGAATGACTTTTTTAAAAATATGTTAAGTTTTATACATTTATTATTTAAATTTAAATTAAAAAATGCCAAAATAGAAGTCTTGACCTGCTTACATGAGATCCACTATCGTCGACCCCAATGTTCATTTCATAGACCCCCATTTTCATTTCATGGACCCCCAATTTTTTTTTCCGCTGCCATAGACCCCTTGCAAGTTGTCGTAGACCCCTGGGGGTCGATATAGACCACTTTGGGAATCACTGGGGTAGAGGATAGAGGGAGGAGAGAGGGGAGGAGAGAGGGGTGGAGGGAGGGGATGAGAGAGGGGAAGTCCTGTCTCTGCCGAGTGGTCAGTCATGTAACATTACAACAAATGCTGCATCAGTGCGAAACATATAACCATGTCATGTTTCTTTAGATGTTTTTTCTTTAAAAGTGAAATATAGGAAATAACACTAAAGAAGAAGACCCTAGTGCTAAAAGTACTTAAGTCACATTTTTGTCAAAATCAATCTAAACTGTGACCTTTTCTTACCCAGTGTAGCCAAGTGTACTGCAGAAATTTAAACACATTAAAATGTGCATTAGGCCCTTAATTAAACAAGACAAAAAATGAAAATAGTCATATTTTATAGACGAAAAGTATATTTGAACTTGATTATCTCAACATGTGCATTTTGTGACTTAAGTACTTTTAGCACTAAGGTCTTCTGAGAGATTTACAAATATTACAATGAAAATTGAAGGATTTTTTTAAAAATCGACCCATTTCAGATGCCTCTCTTGATACTTTAACATTTACATGAGAGATGATGATCACATAGATTATTTCTATACCTTGTGTTGCCATGTCATTAAGTATACAAATCTAGTTTCCAACATTATATCTAGCTTACCACGGACGCTCACCCGCAGGTGAGCTTGACCGAATGTGGTACTCATCGTCAGGGTTGTGATAAGATTAGATCTATTAGAGCTCTTTAGCCACCCTCGCAGTGGTCTCCCAGTGGTCTCCCAGTGCGACAACTAACACACCTCGAAGTAATACTATCCTAACCTGACGTTAACTACATTTTTAAAAAAATCAAGATCCGCCTCTGATCACCAATTCCGTTATCACCCCAGTCCACATAACTTTAAAAAAAAAAAAAAAAAAAAAACAACCTTTGTGTTGATCGAACAGTCCACGGTTAATGAAATATGATCATTTGAGATAACTCGTCTGTTCTTTTTATTTTGTAATCTTGGGTTGTTCCCCCCCCCCCCCCCGAGATGTAATCACGTTACAATAATTGCAGAACATTTGTAGTAAAACTGACGTCATTAAACTGGGAATGCTACAATTGCCGCCTTGACATTCATGGCTGTGAAGAAAATCTGATCAGACTTAATTGAATCTCTGCGTAGTCCAGTGTCAATAAAAAGCGACCGCTCTCAAAGAGAGAGAATGTCTACCCTGACCACTTAAGATGCTTAGGTGCATATTTTACAGCTTTGTTATTTCTATTCATGGAACCGTCTCTCGGACTGTCACTTTATGGTAATATTTTAAAAAAAAAAAAAAAAAAGCCTTGAAACTAATTTGCATGGACGATTCCAAGCGTGCACGTGCGTGGACTCTTGTTTTCCCACCAATCCGCTCGTTTTATCGCCGCGTGGGCGACACTACAAACACGTGCGCGGAGAAGTGCGTGAACAGATTTAGAACGGCCGACGGGGAAGGGAGAAAGCGACTCGCCCGTCATGCACGTCCGTTCAATCATTAAATATGTGATCGCCGTGACGAACCGGCATCACGCTTTGCGCTGCGATAAAATGTGTTTTGTGCATGGCCTCTTGTTTCCCTTCCCCCCGAAGAGTCCGCTCCGTCGGGGCCGTCGAAACAATGCGGCCGCCTTCGAGTTTAACGGTCTCCTGGGCGCAGGCTGCCCGGCGGAAGATGGCCGCATCTCCCCCCGACGTTGGCCCGTTCCGGGGCCCATGTTAACGAATTCTTTATACAGACCTGATACTAATTTAATTTTCTTGTTGATGAGGTCTTCAGCCAGATTAGGCCCTTTCCTCGACGCGTTCAAGCCCCGGCTGCTTTCAGCATGCCGCAAATTAACGGAAGTTTTCCGCCTGAGCGCGTTTACTCGACGGTCAATTTCGTTTGATTTCTGGCCCTCACCGGTGTCTGCTGACGCGAGGCAGTGGTCGCGGCGTCTATAAATATCCGTGTTGCCACTTATCCGCCAGAACTGCGGCGTCTCTAACGTTCTCATCTCCATTACTATCACCGATACAAGATTTAAACATGTATGTTCATTCATTATCTACAATCTCCATGTATACCCAATATATCTTGAATCATGGGCAGTATATCCAATATATCCTGAGTCATGGGCATACGATTCAATATATCCTGACTCATGGGCAGTATATCCAATATATCCTGACTCATGGGCAGACCAGTTACCGCGTGATTGGTTATTTGTCTAAGTCTAAGGAATTTTCATCATACTTTGCGTCATGGAGTGCTTTTCAAATGTTTGTTACCAAATATGTTTGCGTCCTTTTTTTTGGTGTGCTCTGTATGTCTTTATTATCAAATTGATTTCGCGTTATTGGGTGCTCTTTCAAATGATTCTCAAAATGATTTTCTGCGGCACCGGGTGCTCTGTGCCTACTATGACTCTCACCAGACCGTCGTGCCACAGTGTGAATACACCCCGCTGAGACTCAGCTCATTAAACGAGTCAAAACAGAAATGGGATCGTGAGGCGTGACCCGCTTTCCCTCGGTGACCTACAACTCCCTGGGACCCATTACCAAGCACGCCGTGCGCTGCGACGTAACTAAAAGGCCCCAGTCTCTGGGGGTGGGATTACCCGCGAGTAAATCATGTTTTGATTCTGCAGTCTAATGTGCACACTGCCAAGATCGATGGCTTTCATGGTGTTTCGCTCCTTGTTTGATAAACCAACCGAGCACAATCCCTGGCGTTTGTCAGCGACTCCGGCTGTTTTTGTTGCAGGAATTGATCGTGTAAAAAAATAAAAAGTGAAATTGACTTTGAATTTATTGTTTTATGTAAACCCAATAAACCGATACGGTTCTTGAATCAACATACGACGAATGAAGTAAACCAATTTGTCAAGTTGGCTGCGAGATGGAAGATACAATTTTCTTTAACGTCTATTGCCAGGGATATGGGATGCCAGGGATATAGGAAGCCAGGGATATAGGATGCCAGTGATATGGGATGCCAGGGATATGGGGTTGCCAGGGATATAGGATCCCAGGGATAAAGGATGTCAGTGTGATATGGGATGCCAGGTTCCCCGTTGCCTATTGCCAAATACATGGGGCGCCAAGCTCCACACTACCTATGTACATGCATGTTACGAGCAAGGGCCGTTTTCTTTATGTACCGATACCCCATTAACCTAGACGTATCAGATGACCACCCTCCAGGAGGGGTGACATGTCTTTGTCCTAACAATGGCACGACCAACGTCTATTAAGTGAACATTGACCTATTTTAAGGTCAAGCCAAGCGAAATGATCAGTATAATTATAAGACGGGAGGTATTCCCCTACAAGGACAGAGAGAGACAAGATGAGCATATCGATGCATGACTAGGTTTCCGTTGCATTTGCTAAGTACTAGATAGGGCCAATCAATAGTTAGCAGAAATATTAATTCCAGGACCTTATGATTGTGATAGTATTGTTTACCTATTACTGTGAGATTTAGATATTCTTAGTGTTAGACCTATATTCATCTCTTTATCTGTAAATTTTATGTATCTTTGTTCATATTATATTCAATGTAATAAAGTACCTTTATATAGAGCACTGATTGTCTTTATTTTAGCCAATAGTGTGTCTAAAATCTACATGTGTTAGCCCCCTTTTCAAAACCCATAGACCACGAGCCTGTTCGAATTCCTTGAACACAAGGGGGCGTAACAATGCACAAGAGGGGGGGGGGCAGGCTTCACGTGACCTATAGCCAAGTATGTGGTGTGCCCAGTAAAAGGGTTTGATAGGGTGCCAAAGACAATAGTGTCGATGGCCACGGCTATGGGTGTCATGTAAAGAACAAGCACAATTACTATATAGTCACAGTCAGGCGATGGTTCCACAGGGTTGCCGGCGTTAGGAGGTGTCTAGTTTAGAATGTTCATTCCTTGAGTGATGGGGTGCCAAGAACTGCACTACCAGGGTGATGGGGCGCAGTTCCACCCTGCTGACTTTTTTATACAAGGGTTGCCGAATTCCATCTGCATACTACAACAACAACAAAAAAGCGGCGGGGTGCCGCTTAACACCTGGGCAGCTTAAAAGTGTGCCAGGATAATGTCAACACTTTATACAAACCATCATTCTCATAAAATCATTGACTCACACCTAACCGAAGGGGTGGGTCAAATCCTGGTGATCGCCCGCCCCCCTCCACACCCAACCCCACCCACCCCAGGGGAAAACTTTGGTCCAAACATTGTGAAACCAGACAGCTATAAACAAACTAAAAAAGCTGGAATGGAGCTTGAAAGATTGAACTGAAATCGCAAGTATCGGAACAGGTATCGAAAGTATCGGTGATGATAGGAAACAATAGGAAAACAACCTTTGTGAGTGGTCGTCGGGAGGGTTTCTATGTGAGGCTCGGTCGTCGGGAGGGTTTCTATGTGAGGCTCGGTGGCCGTATGCAGGCAATGGGGAGCTTGTTATTTTCGGCTGGTTTTGTTGCAGGTGTCAGGCTCGTGAATGCTGCATAAATTAGTCCAGCCCCCCTAGGCCCCCTCCCCCAACTGGAGCACGGACGGGTTGGCTAAAGTAAATGTATAAACATAATCTCTGGTTGGTATTGGTGCTACAAACAAGCAATGGAATTGAGTGTTGAGGGTGGGGGAGATGGGGGGTTGGGGCGCGAGATATTGGCCATCAAAATACCAACAATTGAACACTTTAAATAGTCGGGCATATTTACATGTTGATCATGAACGGTTGCATAAAGTATTTATGTTGTTGTTGTCACATTAACTCTTTAGAGGCCATCAGTTCATTAATGATTCGGTTTGCTAAAAATTCACCTTTAACCCGCGGTAAATGAACGACTCTTTATTTGGGGGGGGGGGGGTTGGTTCACAAATTTTTACATATAATTTAACATATAAGCTACTTGTAACATTGGAGCAATGTCTATCCTGCTGCCCGTAGGTTCTCCGCAGGCAGCAGTACACCCCGCTATTATCTGAAAAACTACAATCAGTACGATGGATAGGACAGGAGACTTTATAGCGCATAAAGTGAAGATACAGTTTATGCAACAGAAGAACGTGAAAAGGGTGAAACAAGACGTCCAGCAGAGCGTTGTTTTTACTCTGTAGTAATCAAACAGTTGGCGCACTGTGCTCTTGAAAAGCATTGTTAAACAGCAGACAGTTCAAAGATGTATGATTACATAATAGCAGATACACAGACTCCCTCAAAAACAGTGATGGACTCAACACAAAACCCAACCCTTACGATAAAAGACATTTCCAGAACATATCGGATATCTCATTGTTTACGCACGCAAGAGAGAGAGAGAGAGAGAGAGAGAGAGAGAGAGAGAGAGAGAGAGAGAGAGGGGAGAGAGAGAGGGGTGTGTGTGTGAACGGAGGGCAGAAAAGAACGAGCAATAAATATAAAACATCTGACACTTTGGGAAGTGTTAAATCATAGAGAAATCTCACAGGAGGTTTTCCAGAGGTCGTGAAGGTCTGTATTTTAAACACATCAACAAACAAACAAAAAAACAAAAAAAAAAGACACACAGAAACAAAACCCAAAACAACGACACCAAAAACCTTAAGTTCGCCATCGGTCGACGTGTACCCGTAACGCAATGTCGCCAATGTGGTTTATGTCGTGTCTTATCTAACAAAGCTAGTCTTAGAGCAGCAGTCATCATGTGTGCTTTGGGGGGAGGGGAGGGAGGAAGGGGGAGGGAGGGGAAGAACCGAAAAAAAAACACACACACTACTTTGGTAGTGTTTACATAATTTTAAACAATTTTTTAGAGATGAAATTCGGAAATATTGTTTTGTTTAAAACTAATCAGATTTTATCATTTATATTTTTAGTTAGTTAAATGTCTGCTTGTGTAATGTAATGTCACATTTAAACTACTTTTGGAGGGGGGTAGAAGCGTTTTTAAAAAATGTAATGTAATATATATTTTACAACTTCTCCCCCCCCCCCCCTTTCCCTCTTTTCCTAACCAAAAAAAAAAAAAAAGCCTATTATCTTATTTAATTTTAAAATATTGTTCCAATGTTTTCAGAATTCACATTTTAAAAAAAAATAATTAATTACTGCGCTTTCTTTAACTTCCTCATTCCAATGTTAAAAAATAAATGGGTTTTAATAAACACATAAAGAACGTTTAAAAAGTTGGATTTCAAAATACTTGACTTTTCTATCTGGTCCATTAAAAAATATGTGTTGGCTTAAGAAAAAGGGGGGTGGGGGAGGGGGGTTTGGAGATTACTTTGTCTATACGGCCGTATCTGGTGAATAGCTGCGTGGTGAAGTCGTTGTCGCTCAGCCACGCTCGTAAAACAGGCCGTGCTAATCTCGCAAAGCCGGCCGTATAGTGTTTTCTTTCCGTTCAGTTTGATTTTCCCGTTGTAACGGCTTCCCCGGAGTTTCCCGGTCGCTTCCTCCCGGTGCCGGAGATCACCCAATTGTGGGCTGTAAGGGACACCAGCTGGTGGGCCAATGGGCTCTGAGGAGGGGTTTGGGGGGGGGGGGGTGGAAGTTACTTCTCTGGGCTTCCACAGATACATTTTTTCGGTCCCTACTGTAGAAACATTTTGAATGGGTATGCCCGGAAATACAAAATGGATGAAAGATTCATGCCATATAATATTCTAACTTCAAATCAAATCTTTGTTGTATCGAAAAAATATATATCGGTTCATAGAGATGTTACAGAGTAGGTTTATGGATAGGTTCATTGATAGGTTCACGAATAAGGTTTATGAATATGTTTATGGAAGAGCCTCATGGGTGGGTAAGTATTGACAGAGCTTAACCAATAGGTTCATCATCATGTTGCGTCTCATTACTTAAGTCTAAACTCATCTTTATAAAAAAATAAGCTGTTGCTAAGTCAAAACTACAAGGCTAAGTTACTGCTACGTTGCTAAGTCAATGCTGTAATGCTAAGTCATTGCTAGGATGCTAAGTCAATGCCAGGATGCTAAGTCAATGCTGGGATGATAAGTCAATGCTAGGATGATAAGTCAACGATAGGATGCTAATAAACTATACGTATAAAAATGTGAAGTAAAGAAATAATATGTAAAAAAAAAAAGTCTATTTTTTCACTAATAAATACATTTGTTTTTTTTTGTTTTTTTTTTGTTTTTGGGGGAGGGGGGATCTTGAACCTTGGGTGATTAGCAGATTTTCCCCCCAGTAACTGACCGCTGAGGTCATCCACCGGAACTTGCACTGGTGGCCTGCACTGGGGGCCTGCACTGGGGGCCTGCACTGATGGCCTGCACTAGTGGCCTGCACTGGTGGCCTGCACTGGGGGCCTGCACTGGGGGCCTGCACTAGTGGCCTGCACTGATGGCCTGCACTGGGGGCCTGCACTGATGGCCTGCACTGGGGGCCTGCACTGATGGCCTGCACTGGGGGCCTGCACTGATGGCCTGCACTGGGGGCCTTCACTGATGGCCTGCACTGGGGGCCTGCACTGATGGCCTGCACTGATGGCCTGCACTGGGGGCCTGCACTGATGGCCTGCACTAGTGGCCTGCACTGGGGGCCTGCACTGGGGGCCTGCACTGGGGGCCTGCACTGATGGCCTGCACTGGGGGCCTGCACTGGGGGCCTGCACTGATGGCCTGCACTGAGGGCCTGCACTGGGGGCCTGCCCTGATGGCCTGCACTGAGGGCCTGCACTGGGGGCCTGCACTGATGGCCTGCACTGGGGGCCTGCACTGGGGGCCTGCACTGAGTTAAATATACTTTGACACTTGTGAATGATTTAATCTATTACATATGACTATTTCACACTAGAGGCGAATATTTTAAAATGTAATTACTCAAAAGTAATTTTTTTTTTTTTAAATGTGCTTTCAATCTTCTCCCACGCCCAAAACCCGTTTAGTTTAACTGGAATAACAAAAAAAAAAATAACTGGAATCTAGCCAACCATTGTTTAAAAGTAAAAGAGAAAAAATTAATTCAAGATTACCTTCAGCAAGTTATACGCAGTCGGGCCATGAACATGTTATACTATGTGTTTTGTTTGTGAGGGTTTCTAGTGTTTGTTTGTTGCGTGGGTGTGCGCGGCGAGGACAGTATCGGTGATAACCGTAGCTTTAAACATCTTTTAAACGTACAGTGGCATTGTGAAGGAATGGACGGCATGGAATAACGGAGGGAGAGTTTTGCATAATGCTTTAGTAAAATAGCGTGCGCGTTATTTACACGTATCTCCGGCCCCACACCGATTCCCTCATTCTACAGTATTCTGCTTCTTGTCCAATTTTATGCACATTTTCCCCGTCATTCCAAGCACGCTCTCAATCAAGCTCGACCCTTTCATGTCGTGAGATTAGGTTTTAATCTCTGAACCATATTCACTAAATAATGCTTTTTTTTTTTTTTTCGCCCCCCCCCTTTTTTTTTTTCCCTCCTCGAGTTTACGTCATGGCTGAGAGGCGACAGGACCACCCCAGTAACGGGGGGCCTCTAACGCCCGACTGAAAGGGTTGCTTGTCAACGGGGGCACAGGCGCTCTTTGATATACGAGATGTGTAGTGTCTGTGGCCGTGCCGATAGCCCACAAAGAAAACACGTGACGGAGAAAAAATTGACTTTCTGCTAAACACATTACCGTACATTGCCGCAAAGTGGTAACATAAAAACCACCGGCTATGGTCATGGTGGTGGAAATTATTTTCATTTGGGAGCTAAATAAGACGAGGACGTTTGCGAGTGAGAAAAAGAACATCGTGATTTGGGGGGGGGGGGGGGGGCAGGTGGTGTGTGTAAGATGGATATGATATACATGAGATAAGTGGAAGGACGGAAAATTGATTCGTGGATGGATTTTCCAAAAAAAAAAGTTAAAAAAATGGTATGATGGATGGATAGATGATATTTGAATGAACTGAAAGATGATGTGATGGATGGAAAGATGTGTGCAGTGATGGGAAAATCAGAGTGTGATGAATGGAGAGTTAGATGTAGGCCGTATGAAATGGTATTGAAGCAGGATGAGGTAAAACCCTATACATTCATATCAAGGCATCTCTTCGAATTGAAACTGTGTGTGCTATAGAGAGAGGTTTTGGTGCATAATTTAAGACATCTAACTCTGTGATCAGGGTCGTGGCAAGCAGAAGCTGGGCACTGGTCAAAGCCTGAAGTTAGACGCCCTCTTCACAAAAACGTTAACATTTTTACAAATATTTTGCTTGGGAAAAAAAAGACGATTTTTGCGCCATCCGAAGACTGCCCCCCCCCCCATGCACCCCCGGGCGGGTTCCGCACTTCTCCCCTCCATTACTGTAACACTCGTGTCTTTTGGAATGTTTCGAAGAAGAATAAAGTCCATAGTATCACAGACGCCATGTAGGATGATGACGATTGAATACTTTCATAGAGCTCGTGTCCTTGCTATTTTAGCAGCTCGTGTCCTTGCTATTTTAGCAGCTCGTGTCCTTGCTATTTTAGCAGCTCGTGTCCTTGCTATTTTAGCAGCTCGTGTCCTTGCTATTTTAGCAGCTCGTGTCCTTGCTATTTTAGAATGTTCAAAACGCTTTAATATCCTAGAATCTATTGAAAGAAAATTGTTTCTTAAATGACTTTCTGTCATTTATTTCACTCAAAGATTGAGGCAAACTCTTCCAAAATATCGGCGCAATAGCTTCAAAAGAGCGCACTCCGTATGACTTCTTTCTGTGTCCATCCAAACTGGGAACCTTCAGCAAGGGCTGTGTCAGAAGAGCGCAGGTTCTGTAAGGATACATGTTTATAAAAAAATCAGTTTTTGAAGATATTCATGTGCAGAGCCTTAGCCGTACCCCAGGGACAGCATGGGGGTACAGCCGTACACCAGGGACAGCATGGGGCTCCGTTGTTTTAAAGTGAAGTGTGCATGTGCATACTCCATCACACAAACACCATCCCCACTCACCACCACCACCACCCACCCCCAACCTCCTCCCCTCTCCCAACATTCAGAGACGTAACTGGGTTTTTGACACCCTTGGCTAATTTATTTTTGGCGCCCTTGGTATTTAAATAAAAATAAAAAATTAGAGATTTAGCGGCGCTCTTTTGAACTGGCGCAGGCCGGCGCCCTTGGCAACTGCCCCAATGCCAAGCCGTTGTTACGCCTCTGCCAACATTGAAACAATTCTTTATGAAATCAAAAAAGAAGATTAATGCGCGTATAACGCCGGTGAACATCATTTTCTTTTTTAGCAATGGTTTTTTATATTATGTTTGTTTATAAAAAGGTTATCTCGTGTAAAAAAAATTCCAATAATATAATGAGTTGTAATCATATCAAAAGATTTGTTGGGGTTTGCATAGACAAGGGGGAAACCCATTGAAAATGATAACATTTTTTAAAAAAACAAAAAAAAACAGGTGCGCTTATCAATTTGATTGGTTTAGTTTCTTGGTCCGAATAGGCTTTAATTTTCAATTCAATAAAGTACTAGGTTTTTTTGTGTGTGTCTGTGTTCAATCAGCTTTCGAGTATCTTCTCTGATGAGATATTTCACAGCCTTCATTAATCTTGACCCCCTTCCCCTTTAATAAAGCCCTCGTTCACCCTGGTATGACAGTGACCCCCCCACCCCGTCGCCCCACCACCACCGACCCCTCGCCGGGCCTCAACGTTATATTACCGACACCCACTGTGCTTTTCTTTTCCTTGAAAAAAAACAAAAATCCTCACGGGCCCACCCCCGAATGAGGATTTGACGAGAGTTGTTGGATGGAACTCATCCGCGCAACGAGTTTTTAATGAGACACTCTTTGGATGCACCATAAACACGTGTGTGACAAACTTTCTGGCCAATAAACGGGGGGTCTCCATCGCGAAGAGCAATTACTTGTGTGTGTTGATAATGCAACTCGAGCACCACCCGGGGGCAATAAAACACCGTTTAATGAGATGGCCCGGCCAATCACTGGGAATCCAATATCTATGTTAAGATATGAAGTGCTTCATCCATATTCCTGCATGTCAAACAGCTTCAACAGCTACAGCAGCTACGGGGTCGAAGGCTCCAAAACATCGCTGCAGGCGTGTTCTCCCCCCCCCCCACCGAAATGTCTTATTTAAAGTGGCATTAAACTTGGCTTTGAGGTGTGGGGGGGGGGGGAGGGGCAGCGGGGTATGGACGGGTGCAGGGTCAACCAGATGACGGCACATATGTTTGATGTTATTGCGGGTGGATATGAGGCGGTTGGGGGAGGGCTGAGGAAGAGACGGTTTTCACTTGTGACTGGAAAAGGAGATAATATTTAAGAAAATATAATTTTCTACAGCATATCAAAAAGGAATAAATAAGATATTAAAACATCCCCCCCCCCCCCCCCCCAATTTTTTAAAAAGCGTTTGCTTATTGAGAGCTCCTAATTTTAAGATGCGCTAATCATTTATGCATTGGTATTTTAAAATATTTCGTAATTGAGTCATTTTAACAATATTTGTTTTAGAAATAATATAATATAATTTAGTTCTGCATTTTCTTTTTAAATCTGTCCCAGGGGGCAGGTTATAAGGTGATATCTCAACAATGGAATTTTTTCTTTTAAAGACGAAATCGTTCTTTTCATAAAATAATTATTTACATAGATATAAATAGTGTTTTTAAATATTTAAAAAATTTTACAAGTTAATTTTAAATTTATATTTCTATCTTCCACAGGTGTGGTTCCAAAATCGCCGCACAAAATGGAGAAAGAAACACGCGGCGGAAATGGCGACCGCAAAGAAGAAGCAAGAACAAGCAGAAGACATGGAGGGTAACTCTGAACCGGAAGATGAAAACGGTGATCATGTGATGAAAGGAGATTGCAATTTCTTGGACGGTGTTGATTTATAGAAGAGATGATCGTCAAATCATGAATTGAACTCTTCATTAAAAAAAAAAAAAGAAGACGAAAATAAAATAAAAATCGAACACAAAATTTTGTTTTCGGAAATCGGGACTGGACGTTACAAAGACACCGCGTGCACTTTGAGAGAGACATGGCGTGCACTTTGAGAGAGACACGGCGTGCACTTTGAGAGAGAGAGACACGGCGTGCAAGTGTTATGGTAGCTTTCAATACGACATTCTACTAGGGGGAAAAAAACACACATATGCTGAGCATAACCAATGGATGAGCTAGCACCGACCATGCATGTTGTCGCGTGGAAAGTAGTTTTAGTGGTAACTAACACCATTAGTTTCACCATCACCCACTGAGCACGCCCCTCTTACAGTGGTCTATTCCCCACACATCACCGGAGATCTACAGTCACTGGTGCTGAATTTGACCAGAAAATCGAGTATTAATTTCCTGTTGTGTAATGTCCACGCACGAACTAAGAAGATACAGACATGCAATTATAAAGTATCAGCTATTTGGACGCTAACTGGGGTTGGTGCACTAAACCACTGTCACTATGGAGAGGCCGATTCCACATGAAGTGTCACCCTTGAACTAATACGTCATTTGTAGATAGAGGGGGAAAAAAAGCGCATTGGCAACAATGATATTTTTGTTTCTTTTTTGAGATTTTCAATTAAAGACTACATTATTAAATGCCATTCGGTTGTAATATAATGTATTTTTCCACAAAAGATCTATTGTATCTTTCAACTGCAGTCCTAGACTTGTGTTATAACGGTGAGAAAAAAAGCTGTAACGACAACGGCGCGGTAATATTGCTTAATGTCTTGCAAAGAAAAGCAAGACCCCTTGACTAGAAGTGCAATGCGCAGCGGGAGACAAGATTCTTATCTCCCCTGGGTGAGTTGTCACCTGACTCAAACCTTGGATATTATTGGCTACAGAAACTCGTCATTGCGAGGCTGACGTGGAATCATCGCAGTGACACTGAATTAATATTTTCTTCTTGACCACTTTTACCTATACCAGATATCAACAGTTAGAGAACACGGATTTAATTCGCTGCAATGACAGAACTGCGTGGCTTCTTAAGATGCAGTTTGATCACTCTGGTCAAGAGTTGTAACTTGAAATGTAAACAATCTATTTTTTGTAGATATTATGTACATGATATTTGTTTGGGGTTAATGAACTGTTTTCTTTATTTAAGTCTGTACAGTAGCGTAAACCGAATGTTTGGACGTGTTCATGATGACTGCACAAATAGAATGCTATAACGCAAGGAGGCTACTGGTTATGTATAGGGTAGCTGGTTATGTTTGCGGTACCTGGTTATGTATATGGTAGCTGGCCTAGGCATGTATGTAGTCTTAATGTCTGAATCTGAAAAACATTTTGATATAATTATATGGAGTAAATTCATGTTGCTGGAAGAAGGGCGAATGCTTGCAACTTTGAAAACCAGTGACATAATTGTATGACTTTTGCATGCACTATCTGGTCTTATTGCAGAACTGTACGACGTATGATCTCAAGTGATCCAATGGTAAAATAATATGACATATGGCTGAACCATGTAGACCAAGGACAAAATAATAGGAGTTATGGCTGCGCCATAATAACAAAATAATATGACATATGACTGCGCCATGTAGACAATAACAAAATACTATGACATATGACTGTGCCATGTAGACAATAACAAAATACTATGACATATGACTGCGCCGTGTAGACAATAACAAAATACTATGACATATGACTGCGCCATGTAGACAATAATAAAATACTATGACATATGACTGCGCCATGTAGACAATAATAAAATACTATGACATATGACTGCGCCATGTAGACAATAACAAAATACTATGACATATGACTGCACCATGTAGACAATAATAAAATACTATGACATATGACTGCGCCATGTAGACAATAATAAAATACTATGACATATGACTGCGCCATGTAGACAATAATAAAATACTATGACATATGACTGCGCCATGTAGACAATAATAAAATACTATGACATATGACTGCGCCATGTAGACAATAATAAAATACTATGACATATGACTGCGCCATGTAGACAATAACAAAATACTATGACATATGACTGCACCATGTAGACAATAACAAAATACTATGACATATGACTGCACCATGTAGACAATAACAAAATACTATGACATATGACTGCGCCATGTAGACAATAACAAAATACTATGACATATGACTGCACCATGTAGACAATAACAAAATACTATGACATATGACTGCACCATGTAGACAATAACAAAATACTATGACATATGACTGCACCATCTAGGTGAACAATGATGGAAATATATGCGGCGTATGGCTGCAGCCTGTAACTCCGATGGCCGACCAACGCCAGAGTTTGACCGAGGTATGGGCAGGTGCGCCCTCGCTACGTTGTAGCAAACAGCCAGATGCTCGAGACCGTAATTCATGATCAAATAACCGTGTTTGTATATACAATTCACGAGTCTCGTCATCTCCCTCTATTGACCCGCCGCCTGTGTTAAATTGACATTTTTTTCTTTGAAATGACAAGTGTCTGATTTGTATGCACGAGAAACTAAACCAAAACGCGCGTGTTCTCGTTTGTCTATGTTTGTCCGCGTGTTTGCGTGAGTGTACGGGAGGACGGCTGGTTCCCCCCCCCCCCCCTTGTTCTGAACGTGAGCACATGTTGACTTGTGATTATCAATCCTTGCTGTGTACAGAAGGTTAGGGCCCATGTCATTTATTCTCTCCACATCAGCACCACCACCCCTTGCCCCCCCTACCATCCAGCCGAGTTCCACTCAGCCCCCCCCCCCTCTATTTATCGAGTGTATTCGGATGTGGCTCGTGCGGACATTGTGATCTTTCTCGATTTCCAATACCACCCTCAGCCAATAATTCTCTAGCACTGCTATTGACTTAAGCTTACTCGCTTTCTCACTAATCATTCGGCCCGTCTTTCTCTTCCCCCCCCCCCCACACCCCCCGGACGACCAGTGATAACAGAAATCTAGCCGCGTTTTCTTCAACCGTGGGGGCCCGTATGGGTAATGGTGGGCTTTCTCAATTCTTGGGACCTTCCCGTCGCTAGGCCGCAACCATCGATATCAGGTCGTCTCCAAGGAGCTTATCTGGCCGCTTGTCACATCTCCCCTCCAACCGCTCTTTTCCACCCCATTGTCGAGGGTTGCATGAATTAATTTTAAGGCGAACAAAAAATTACAGATGAAGAGTCCGTAAAGCAAGAGAATTAACATTGTTTAAAATATGTTTTTAACCAATATTCTTTTTTCTTTTAAACAATTTTTTTTAAAATGAAAACCAAAAACATCAGCACATGAAAACCTATGGGGTCCTCGAATTGCAATGGATTAAGAACCGCTGATCTAATCAAAGACCAGGGCAGTGGCGACTCCGCGAGGGCCCGTATACCTGGTCCTATTTGCTCATGTGATCAGGACGAGAAATGATGCACCCGGCGGGCGCAGAGCTTTCTTTCCTTAATAAAGTCAGCCAATCAGGGCAGTCTCCAGCCGTGTCCCCTTGCTACAATAGAGTGATCCCTCCCTGATAACACCACGTTGTTTGAGGAATGCTAACAGTTTCTGGCTAATTTATGATTCTCATTTTAAGATAAAAACTTTTATTTATGTTTCGGGCTGGAGCAACCCACGCGAGAAACTATTTTTTAACTAAGTGTCGGGCTGTCGCTGGGGAGGGGGAGGGGGGTGGGACCTCCCTCTGTGACATCGGCAAACCTAGTCATCGGCGTGGATAAATAAAGGCCTCAGTGGGAAGGAAGATAAACTAGAAGTAGAGATAGTCTTTGAATAGAGATATACTGGTAGTCGATAGACTTGAAATAGAGGTAGTTGAAATTGACTTGGAATAGAGATAGACAATAGACAGACAATAAATGCAATGTTTACATATATTTATATGACTAGGCAATGGGAAAACTTTGAACCTAGACCGATAGTAGACAATAGACCAGGATTTGCGTTAGATATTCATAAACCATGCTCTCCTATGTTGAAGATCTAATCGTCATTTATGTTCTAAGTTTATAAGCATTTATTCTCATCCAAAATGACGTCATCAGATTCCATCTTACATTATTTTTTTAAAGCAATTATTTTGTGTCAATTTTTTTGAAAATGGCCTAGAAAAATGAGTTGTTTAAAAAGTTGGGTCGCAGTAGTATTTTGTAAATGTTTCTAAGAGATACTATGTGGTGGGCTGCTCAGTGAAATGAATATTGTTTTACCAAGGGACAGTGTGGATGATTCAACCTACGGGTGCCATAAACTACACAATGTATGCCCAGGTGCCATAAACCACAACGTACGCCCTGTCGTATAGCAAGTAAAGCTGGAGTGGGCGAGTAAGTGTGCGGGAGTGTGTATGAAAGTTGTAAATAACGTCATAAATATTTGGAAATATCACTTTTAGTGACAAATCAACATATGTATTAAAATATTTGAACTGAACTGACCCCGCATTGATCGTTTACTTTGTGCTGTTGTGTTATTTGAAATTATTCTGTGTTTTTTTTATTCCTTATTGTGAAACTTTGTGCTTTGAAATTAATAGCACTATTTCAAATTTAGCTGAAACTATTTCCAAGAAGTTCGATGTTAGGTCTTATCTCTAAGTTTGCCAATCCATTTATCGTACAGCTTATCATTTTTTTTTTAAATCTCTTGATATCTTTTGGACTCCTTTAATTGATGTTCACATGTTAATTCCCATGAATGGGTGCTAAATAAACATTGCTTAGTTAATGCTCTTCAATAGTAAACATCATTTATCCTCCCATCAAACAGAACACTAGTCTGTCATTCAGAACACTAGCCTGTCATTCAGAACACTAGCCTGTCATTCAGAACACTAGCCTGTCATTCAGAACACTAGCCTGTCATTCAGAACACTAGCCTGTCATTCAGAACACTAGCCTGTCATTCAGAACACTAGCCTGTCATTCAGAACACTAGCGTGTCATTCAGAACACTAGCCTGTCATTCAGCTTGTCATAAGCTTGTCACCAGCTCATCACACACCAACATATAGTATTATACTTACAGGAAAAGTCTGCATGATAAAACTGTTTGCCAGACTTCTGTCCTTTTAATGTCAAATTTATCTAGTCATTCGTATATATATTTTTTTTAAATAGCATTTGCAAATCATGTACAAAAAATCACAAACACATGAGATCGCAAGCAACTGAGATCACATACACTTTAAATCACAAACACTTTAAATCACAAACACTTTAAATCACAAACACTTTAAATCACAAACACTTTAAATCACAAACACTTTAAATCACAAACACTTTAAATCATAAACACTTTAAATCACAAACACTTTACATCACAAACACTTTAAATCACAAACACCTGAAATAAATCTCGCCACTCTTACAGTTGAAGACTCCATGAAAGTGGGCGGGATATTTAGAACTTCTCAGTGATCAATGTTTTCAAAGTAGTGGTCCGCTAGTCTTAAGTTGCCGGTCCGCTAGTCTTAAGTTGCGGGCCCGCTAGTCTTAAGTTGCCGGTCCGCTAGTCTTACGTTGCCGGTCCGCTAGTCTTAAGTTGCCGATCCGCTAGTCTTAAGTTGCCGGTCCGCTAGTCTTAAGTGGCCGGTCCGCTAGTCTTAAGTAGCCGGTCTGCTAGTCTTAAGTTGCCGGTCCGCTAGTCTTACGTTGCCGGTCCGCACAACCTGAAACAAGAATCTTGATACACTTCAAATTCCGCTAGGCTGCCATATCAAAAAGATTACAACGGCTGGCATCAAATAGTAAAAAAAAAATTAAAACGTCCAATTGAATTGTCTGACCGTTGATTTAAACACATAAATATATTTCATGAGATATTTAGGGTCAAATAACAAGATAAAAATAGTTCATCTGTAAGCGGTCCTTTGTCCAGGGGAAAATGTATCCATCGTCCAGCAAAACTTAAAACTTTGGGAAGCATGGCTCTACATCAGAGGTTCTCAACCTTTCTAATGCCGCGACCATTTAATACATTTCCTCATGTTGTGGTGACCCCCAACGACAAAATTATTTTAGTTGATACTTTATAAATGTGGAGTATATGGTGGTCGAATGACCCTTTCCCAGGGTCACCTCAGATCATCGGAAAACACATATACCAACAGTTATGAAGTAGCAACGAAAATAATTTTGTGGTTGAGGGTCGCCACAGCATGAGGGACTCTATTAAAGGGTCGCGGCATTAGGAAGGTTGAGAACCACTGGTCTAAAATTATATGTGTTATATATATATAGTCAATTAATTTAAGAATGACATAAATATCAATGTTTATTATATTCAAGATATAAATATTATTGTAATCAGATCAGATAAACATATGAATCTTATGTGCACGCATATTCGACCTGTCACAATAGTTGTTTTAGTTTAAAACATAAAATAAAGCTGTCAGGTTTCGGATTAAAAAAAAACAACCCACCAACAACAAAAACTGCCCACAACTATTATATATATATATTTTAAAAAAAACATTAAAGGACACAAAGTTGCAACGTATTACGAATAAAAAAAATTTTTGTAATGTCGCTAGCTCAGGGTTATTGCCAGCGTTATACCATTACGTTAGATCGGGCATAATTTTCAATCTGATAGAGATTAGTGAGCGCTGGGCTCCGATTTTTATAGACCCTAAAATATCGCGTTTCTCTGAGCTTCAACTGTATTTATAAGAAAAAAAAAAGTTAATCAAAGTTTTACATTGCAAAATAAATTTTAAAACAGAATTGATTTAAGTTTTCACTACCCTGTCACTAACCCCCCCCCCCTCCCCCCACCCCCACACACACATTTTTTCCTTAAGCCCACCATCAACTCCCCACGTATCCACACCGCCCCGCCCTATCCACGTAACTACACTATATTGGTCCTATGAAGAGCATTATAACTCATGTTATTATTTTTAAAACTACTTTTAGTTCGTGAATTTCAGCATCTAATGATAAAAGGACCCTGGATCCACCCACTCACTAAAAATTAAAATAAATACAAAATAAAATACAACATTGAAAATTTGCTTTATGATTCACAAACAAGGAGCGCAACATCTCACTAAGTTGGGAGAGATCAATAATCAGCAGTCACGAATTATTTGTATTTAAATGTACTAATCTGTTTAAGGCCAGCGTGTATCCCGGTGTTTTTTGTTAGAGGTTATCTGCGCTTGTCTCCCCTTGTTCAGCCCTCTTTTTATTATTAAGCCGGATAAAGAGTCTACCTAACTTTCCGCCAAGTTAGTCTCTTGACAAACTAGGTCACTTATTTGTCAAAATGCCGTAAAAGCCAAATATCGGATTGGAATACTTAAGATAGGACGTTGAAGCGAGAAAGGGCGCAATATTCAGCGCGGTTTTTTAAATTAAATTTTTGGGTTTTTTTTTAGAATGTCACAGCCAAACGGACATCGCCGACAAGATGTGATTTTATGATCATAAATTGCATCGTGTAAACACAATCCTGTGCTTGATTTCAATTTAACGCCATTTAAACCATTCTCGACTCCATTAGAGTCTCAGCTAATGGCCGCACTAGGAGGGCAACTGCATTTTTTATGACCGCGCAGACCCCATAACTTACGCCTGGAGATCCCAGGACTGTATCTCAACAGCCACTCTAGCTGGTGGATTTGACTCGAAAGATCATATGCTGTGGATGGTGGCGCAACGCATTAGTTAAACGCGGGCGTCAGGGGGCGTCTTCGCACCACCGAGATTAATCGTCAAACTCTTTCTTTTTCTTTTTTTTAAAGAATCGTAATCAAACAGTGCCGTCTGCTGGTGTCCTGCACTGTTGGTCGACTGTCACCAATGTCTGGGGAGAGACTTATGACGTATTTATATAATTTATGTACATGCAGGCCATTCTGATATCGTGTGGTGACTGACCTGCTCGGTCACCTTACATCGCGGTGCACGTTGGACAAATTAGTTAGGCTGACACGTGCTTAAATGGGTGGGAACCAAGAGATTACATTTGGTTTATAAATAAAGTTGTCCTGACAGGTGTGCGTGTGTCGCCGTGTCATAGCTACTCGGCCGTTCCGATGTATTTATTATAAAATCCATGTTGTTTAGAAGTGTTGTTATGATGAGGGAGTTGGTTGCATGTATACTTTTATTCTGAGATCTATACAGTCATTTCTTTTTTCAATTGATTCTTTGGTATATACATTTTGAGAGTGTTATTTGTTACATGCAGCTAATTTGTGAGTGTTCTTTGGTACAGCCAAAATGCTAGTGTTCTTTGATACAGCCAAAATGCTAGTGTTCTTTGGTACAGCCAAAATGCTAGTGTTCTTTGATACAGCCAAAATGCTAGTGTTCTTTGGTACAGCCAAAATGCTAGTGTTCTTTGTGTACAGCCAAAATGCTAATGTTCTTTGGTACAGCCAAAATGCTAGTGTTCTTTGGTACAGCCAAAATGCTAGTATTCTTTGGTACAGCCAAAATGCTAGTGTTCTTTGGTACAGCCAAAATGCTAGTGTTCTTTGGTAAAAACTAATTCGGGAGAGTTCTTTACAGCAAATATGCAAATGTTATTTGTTTAATCTAATTTACATGGTGTTTTCGGTACAACGATTTCAGTTAGTCGTGGAATAAGTTTCCTAAATAACTATGCATGGATAACTGAACAACAATGACACAGATTCAAGTCGACATGAGGGTCTGGACAGAACATTTAGTCACATGTAATTACCAGATTTCACGTGGAGGCCAGGCGGCCATCATTTGATGTCAGATGAGCCGACTTGATGTCCCACCTCATCAACAATGCTGGTGGCTGGCTACGTCTCATTGCGTCTCCGTTTTAACTCAAAATTTTATAGATTGTGAGCCTTGAACCGTTGCAAAACTTTGTCACTCACATTTGTTCATAAGCGAGTATATCGGATCATTTAAACATGATTATTTGAAATTAAATATGTTAAACGTTCCTGATACCATCTATTACGCATGCGCCAATTTTGAGCCTTTCGAAAATCGGATATTTATCTGAATAAATTCAATGGAGCGTAACAGCTTGAAAAAGCAGAAGTTTAATCACATCACAAAATTAATGGTATTTCTACATTATATTCATTCTCACATAAATATGTTGTATAGAGCTATAAATGGTGGCCTTAATGCCCTGATGCACCTACAAGATCTCTATCTGCAGCGGGCCGATTGGTTACCGGTTTAAGAAGACTGTTTTCGTGAACAGACCCGAGCATCTTTAAGACGAAATCAAACAATTATTAGACTGCTGAGTCGAAATTACACTACACGCATCTGCGTAACTGCTTAAGCGACAACTCACCCAAAATACATGGTAAGCCCCCTTTAGAATAAGTTCTGTGACCAAGTAGCGTTGCGGGGAAAAGAATATAATTTAGCACTGGAATTCCATTTCGAAACCAAAAGTATGTGCGTTCATACACGCCCGATTAAAGTTGCAAGAGAGTTTGGTACAAAATGAAAATAATCACGTCACTTTTCCACACTGTATGGTTAAATCGAATACTCCGCATCAGTGGCGTAGTGAGGGGGGCAAGGGGGGGGCATCATGCCCCGGGCGCTACTTACAATGGGGCACCAAATGGTATATTTTACTATAATATTGTATGGTTTTCGAATGGGGGGCGCTAAAAAGGTATTGGGGGCGCTAAAAGGGTATTGTGCCCCGGGCGCGAGTTACCTCGCTACGCCACTGCTCCGCATGTATAAACAAACAGGCCCCTGGTCTATATTGCACCATTATTTACAGCACTGTGAGATTCACCGTATGACAAAGCAATGCGTGCACACCACCCTTAGGTCTTATCAGAGATGTTGTAATGTTTTGGTTAGGAAAGCACCAGCATCAATGATAATGTCATTAGTTGATCGGGCCATACACATATTTATTCCTAACATATTCATTCCTAACAGATTTATTTCCAACATATTTATTCCTAACATATTTATTCCTAACATATTCATTCCTAACAGATTTATTTCCAACATATTTATTCCTAACATATTCATTCCTAACAGATTTATTTCCAACATATTTATTCCTAACATATTCATTCCTAACAGATTTATTTCCAACATATTTATTCTTAACATATTTATTCCTAACATATTCATTCCTAACAGATTTATTTCCAACATATTTATTCCTAACATATTCATTCCTAACAGATTTATTTCCAACATATTTATTCCTAACATATTTATTCCTAACAGATTTACTCCTAACAGATTTATTCCTAACAGATTTATTCCTAACATATTATTCCGAACAGATTTATTTCCAACATATTTATTCCTAACATATTCATTCCTAACAGATTTATTTCCAACATATTTATTCCTATCATATTCATTCCTAACAGATTTATTTCCAACATATTTATTCCTAACATATTCATTCCTAACAGATTTATTTCCAACATATTTATTCCTAACATATTCATTCCTAAAAGATTTATTTCCAACATATTTATTCCTAACATATTCATTCCTAACAGATTTATTTCCAACATATTTATTCCTAACATATTTATTCCTAACAGATTTACTCCTAACAGATTTATTCCTAACAGATTTATTCCTAACATATTATTCCGAACAGATTTATTCCTAACACATTTATTCCTAACACATTTATTCCTAACACATTTATTCCTAATACATTTATACCTAACAACACATTTATTCCTAACAGATTTATTCCTAAAATATTTATTCCTAACAGATGTATGCCTAACAGGTTTAAGAGGTTGACTTTCAGAAGGACGGGCGAACACAACGTTAAACAGGCAGGTGTTGTGGTTGGTAGTAAACGTCATTCGTTATTTCAAGGATTTAGGCATTGGTAATGTTCAAGGTCGTGTCAAGTAGATTTAGGCATAGGTAATGTTCAAGGTTTTGTCAAGTGGTTTTAAGCATCGGTAATGCTGAAAGACGTGTCAAGTGGTTTTAGGCATTGATGATGTTCAGAGTCGTATCAAGTGGTGGAGTTAACAAAGTTTAATAAGGTACTGCCAAGCATTCGTATAAGGGAGACTGGGTATCTAAAGATATTAAATATATATGTTTTTATTAATTTTAATCTTTTTAAAAGCGAGTATATCACCTAGCGTGCCACCGAGCATGCCACCGAGCGTGCCACCGAGCATGCCACCGAGCATGCCACGCTTTCAATACAGTGTCACGGTGAGTATCAAATAACATACGTGCATCAATAAGATACGTGGAGCCTATTTTATTGTACAGGTCTAGGCGAAGTAATCCCGTAACAGCGGGATTGTCGTCCTTTGAAATGAGTCTTGATCTCATTTTCTTGATATTGATTGGGAGATCCTGATAGGACTGGCTGAGCCTGACTTGACTATTTTACCTACATGCAAATTTGTAGTGTCCTTTAAATCAATATGTTCACAAGTTAGCTGCGATCCTATTGGTCAGGTAGTCTCAAGGGGTACAAGATGGTATAAAACTATAGTGGTATATACGTTGGCGGTACACACGGGCTGGACAATGGTGAAGCAGACGTGAGTGCTTTAGTGGTGGCACGTGGGTTAATGACAATGGTGGAGCAGACGTGAGTATTTTAGTGGTCGCACATGGGTTAATGACAATGGTGGAACAGGCTTGAGTGTTAATGGTAGCACACACCTATTCACAGCTGAGTTTGCTGGCACTTGGACCTAGTTGTTTAATATCTGGTCTCCTTGGTGTAGCGTCCAACAGTATTGTCATCAATATGTTTTGAAGAAACTGTCTAAACAAAACCTTGAATACAATGTCATGTGAACTTCATTAATCCAAGCACGGATTTCGAGTCAATAAAAAACAAATTTATCATTTGTCTTGAAGTCCTGGTGGAAAAAGGGTATGGGAACTATCCCAAAGCCCCCTCCCCACACCACCACCCCAGTCCCACCACACCACCACCACCACCGAAAAGTACGAGTGCGCCGTTTTAGTAATTCAATTTCAATAATATTTCCTCAAAAAAAAAAAAAGGAAGATTTTCCAGAAATCTTACAAGATCTATAAATAGCATGACCTAGATATGCAAAGAAAAATATAGACTTAAGATTTGCTCATCAGGCAAGAAAAAAAAATAAAATCTCAAACGGATTTCTGTAGGGCAAAAGACGAATCGCCGCGATTAATTTCTCCGTTTGATATCAATACAATATATTACGGTGCTGGAGAGAAATTAAGAAAACGGAGTAAGGAAAAGCTCTCGAATCCGGCTCGTTGAGTGCCCATGACACGCCCTACGTGGTCGGAAACGGGCTCCCGAGACACCCCCAAATTTGTCGGAATTGAATTAAGGATTAATTTCCCCGGCGGCCCCCTTGATGAAACGGGGGCCCGGAGTAATGAGACTGCTGTCAGATTAATCATCATTACACAGCCATTTGAGGCGGTCACCGGGCAGGAAAGGTGGGGGGTGGTGGGGGGGGGGGGACAGTACCGCCAAGAAGGTGGCGGCAGAGTTGAGGGTATTGGGTACTGTAGATTCAGGAAGGTATGCCCCCCGAAAAAAAAGTGGGGGACGGGCGTGCGCTGCTCTTCTCATCGGCAGTGTGAAATTGTTGGCCGATGAGAAGCAATCAGTTCCCTAATGTAAGACACGGTCGTCGTCCCCCATACCCCCCCACCCCCCAACCCCCAAATCTCATGATCGATGTCAACAGATGAAACGTTAAGCCATTTTTCCAGCTTTTATGTCTCAGAATTTATCTTACAAATACACTGTGACACGTTTTCGCCCCCAAGCTGTGGCGGTTCTAACAAGAGTTTGGCCATTTCAAGAGGCAACTATGTCACGTGGGTACAGTCAGTGGCGTAGCGAGCTTAACTCGCGCCCGGGGCACAATACCTTTTTAGCGCCCCCAATACCTTTTTAGCGCCCCCCCCCTATTCGAAAACCATACAATATTATAGTAAAATATACCATTTGGCGCCCCTTTGTGAGTAGCGCCCGGGGCATGATGCCCCCCCCCCCCCACTACGCCACTGGGTATAGTCTCCATTAAATAAGAAACGTGAGTATCATCAACATGTTAAGTGTCGGTGGCATGTAGCGACGGTCGACTCTTCCCTATACCGACTGACCTAATTATTATATTATGGTGTGCAATCATTCAAAGGTTACAAAAAATCGTACAACTCTAAAATTGACGGAGGTGAAAATTTTAACAAGCTGTCGTATACTCAAACTAAAGATGCGAGCGGAGAGCACTGATCACGTGGTACCGTCTAGAAGGAAAGGGCAGAACGAGGCATGCGGAGGCTTGAATCGAAGGACATGACAATAAGATAAGAACGTTTCGGCCAAGAGCCTTCCTCAGCAGACATGACAATAAGATAAGAACGTTTCGGCCAAGAGCCTTCCTCAGCAGACATGACAATAAGATAAGAACGTTTCGGCTAAGAGCCTTCCTCATCGGACAGGACAATAAGATAAGAACGTTTCGGCCAAGAGCCTTCCTCATCGGACAGGACAATAAGATAAGAACGTTTCGGCTCAGAGCCTTCCTCATCGGACAGGACAATAAGATAAGAACGTTTCGGCTAAGAGCCTTCCTCATCGGACAGGACAAATGAAATTACGACACGAAAAAGAAACTAGTTAAAAACTTTAAGTGATCGCTACTGATAGCCGGAATGTCAATAACTTTTTTGTTCCATTCAAGCATCTAGATACCTTGTTCTACTATTTCCTTCCCATGGCTTGACCTTTGTCATCTATTGAATTATCCTTCACTTAATGAAACAGTGCTTTTAGCCGTTTGGGCACATGCACTGACTACTTGCAAAATGTTTGCTTTATCAAATGCGGACCGCTTGAATCCGTGACGAATGGACGCTGGGAATGGTTTTCAATACAGATTCTTTTAACTGTGTCCGAATGATAGATTCACGGATGTGGTGAGTTGTTTTAAACACACTTGGTTTTAAAAGAAAACATAAACTTACGAATCTATCTATTTGAACCGGATGATGAATCTATCTATTTGAACTGGACGATGAATCTATCTATTTGTATGGATGATGAATCTATCTATTTGAACTGGATTATTAATTTATCTATTTGAACTGGATGATGAATCTATCTATTTGAACTGATGGGTGATGAATCTATCTATTTGAACCGGATGATTAATCTATCTATTTGAACTGGATGATGAATCTATCTATTTGAACCGGATGATGAATCTATCTATTCGATGGATGATTCGGTTGGCGGCCTTAAAACGTTCCATAATTATAATTGTTTTCCGAAGAAGCAATTCAAATTAATGATATTTTAAAATTCAAACAAGTTGGTTGCGATTTTTTATTTTTTCAGATGATATTCACTCTATAACAGTCAGTTTTTTAATGGTCAATTCCTTTTGAAGGAATTTTAGTGAAGCCAACCTCTGAATAACAGGAAGATGTACATTCCTATAAGAATGTCACTTCATCCATCAGTGACAAAAGATTTCCAGAAATGAAATGATCCCCAACGAGATTTGATTCATTCCAAGACTAAATATATAGCTGGTTGTCAGACCTGCAGGGACAAAAGGTTATGAACCGCTGATCCGGCCCCGCGGAGGTGGTGGCTTTTATGCTGTTAAGGATCATTGTATCATACCCCACATATCCTTACCAGATCATAGTATCACAACCCACGTATCCTTACCATATCATAGTATCACAACCCACATATCCTTACCAGATCATAGTATCACAACCCACATATCCTTACCAGATCATAGTATCACAACCCACGTATCCTTACCAGATCATAGAGGTGATGGCTCGCATCTCAATGTCAGTATTGCTGATGGTGTTACCAAGATATGCACGCATCAACATCAGGCTCCTATATATAGCGACGCCTCTGTGTGAGGCGTGGGGATACCACAAAGTCATTTGAAAACACCATCCCCTCACCATTGGAGTACACATTCCCCTCACCATTGGAGTACACATTCCCCTTACCATTGGAGTACACAATCCCCTCACCATTGGAGTACACAATGCCCTCACCATTGGAGTACACATTCCCCTTACCATTGGAGTACACATTCCCCTCACCATTGGAGTACACAATCCCCTCTCCATTGGAGTACACATTCCCCTTACCATTGGAGTACACATTCCCCTCACCATTGGAGTACACAATCCCCTCTCCATTGGAGTACACATTCCCCTCACCATTGGAGTACACAATGCCCTCACCATTGGAGTACACAATCCCCTCTCCATTGGAGTACACAATCCTCTTACCCTTGGAGATTCACCGTCATGCTGTATTAATTCCTCACAAAAATCTCCTGATATTTTATTTCTTCTTAAGTTAAGCAGAGGTAATAATATCATTAACACTATCGGTACAGAGGTAGTCTATCATTAACACTATCGGTACAGAGGTAGTCTATCATTAACACTATCGGTACAGAGGTAGTCTATCATTAACACTATCGGTACAGAGGTAGTCTATCATTAACACTATCGGTACAGAGGTAGTCTGTAATTAACACTATCGCTACAGAGGTAATTGTATCATTAACACTATCGGTACAGAGGTAATCATATACTAACACTATCGGTACAGAGGTAATTGTATCATTAACCCTGTTGGTACAGTGGTAATCATATCTTTCATATTGACGATACCCGTCGTAATCGTATCCTTAAAACTGAAGATACAGATGCATGATGTGCAGTTAAAATATGTTTGTTGGTACTAAAATGTGCTTGCTTAACAACTCACTAACCAGCATACCCACACCAGGAGAAGACCCACTTAGAGTTACCCATCTCTAGATGACACGTTGCAGTAGCATTTTCTCAAAGCTTCCATTATGGCACGAGAAGCGAGACCTAACCAAGAAAGCGGACACTCAAGAAACGGTAGCGTCAGTAACGAGGAGGAAATAGGAGCACAGGGCGGATAAACTGAAGGGTTATGGTGGGCTGGCTGTAATGAAGCCCTCAGTTTACGACCTGGTCCAAATCTCTTGACCCACTGCGGGCATGTCCGTGGCCAGATAGTGTTAAACGGCGGGACCGTGCAAAAAAAAAACCCGACCATCAATTTTTATATTTCGGAACGCTCGACAGATTTCGGCCATGCGAACTTATTTAGTACGTTGTATTTATTGGTGGGAATAAAAAGACGGGAAATATTAAACTCGTATTTGGTCAAATAAGACGTAAACTTTTGGAACAAATTGGGGGCTTTTCGGGAAATTATTGAAACGGTTATGAAACATTTCCCCCCCCCCCCCTTTTTTTTCCAGCGGAATAAAACGTAGGTGTTAGATTCATGGGAAACTCTTTGGATTTTGTCATTTCAAAAGTCTTCGTCAAATTTTTGAAAACATGATTTTCATTTGTATGGACACGTTTCAGTTTGACTTGTGTTTCCCATCAACAATACCTTTCGTGTTACTTGTATGGAATCATCAACGATACCTTTCGTGCTACTTGTATGGAATCATCAACGATACCATTCGTGTTACTTGTATGGAATCATCAACGATACTTTTCGTGTTACTTGAATGGAATCATCAACGATACCATTCGTGTTACTTGTATGGAATCATCAACGATACCATTCGTGTTACTTGTATGGAATCATCAACGATACCATTCGTGTTACTTGTATGGAATCATCAACGATACCATTCGTGTTACTTGTATGGAATCATCAACGTAAATGACTTATACAGATAGCCGACACATGCAACAATACATGTAACAATGCGTGTAAGCAATACATGTAACTGATGCATGTAATCAATACAAATAACAATACATGTAACAATGCGTGTAAGCAATACATGTAACTGATGCATGTAATCAATGCATGTAATCAATACAAATAACAATACATGTAACAATGCGTGTAAGCAATACAAATAACAATACATGTAACAATGCGTGTAAGCAATACATGTAACTGATGCATGTAATCAATGCATGTAATCAATACAAATAACAATACATGTAACAATGCGTGTAAGCAATACAAATAACAATACATGTAACAATGCGTGTAAGCAATACAAATAACAATACATGTAACAATGCGTGTAAGCAATACAAATAACAATACATGTAACAATGCGTGTAAGCAATACAAATAACAATACATGTAACCAATGCGTGTAATCAATACAAATAACAATACATGTAACAATGCGTGTAAGCAATACAAATAACAATACATGTAACAATGCGTGTAAGCAATACAAATAACAATACATGTAACCAATGCGAGTTACCAAAGCAAGGAACCAATATAAACTGTAAATGTGTGGTTAGAAATATTCTTAATTAAATACTTTAGACACCTAAAATGTCCTCTTTTTTTAAAAAACCTTCCTGAAATTTTCGGACAATCAAGTTGTTATTTCTGTTGCTGACAAGTGATAAAATCATCTATCAAATATTTTAGATAAAGTAATTTCCAATCATTTCCTGGATAACAAAACAATGAAAACCACAGGAATGATACTTGGTTACGTTTTTCTGCTCTACTGTTTTTAAAAGCAAAAGATGTTTAGATGGGACCCCAGTAAAAGATGTTTAGATGGGACTCCAGTAAAAGATGTTTAGATGGGACCCCAGCAAAAGATGTTTAGATGGGACCCCAGCAAAAGATGTTTAGATGGGACCCCAGCAAAAGATGTTTAGATGGGACCCCAGCAAAAGATGTTTAGATGGGACCCCAGTAAAAGATGTTTAGATGGGACCCCAGCAAAAGATGTTTAGATGGGACCCCAGCAAAAGATGTTTAGTGTGACCCAGCAATTGATGATTAGATGTGACCCCAGCAAAAGATGTTTAGTGTGACCCAGCAATAGATGTTTAGATGTTACCCCAGCAAAAGATGTTTAATGTGACCCCAGCAAAAGATGTTTAATGTGACCCAGCAAAAGATGTTTAATGTGACCCCAGTAAAAGATGTTTAATGGGACCCCAGCTAAAGATGTTTAATGGGACCCCAGCAAAAGATGTGTAGATGGGACCCCAGCAATAGATGTTTAGATGGGACCCCTGCAAAAGATGTTTAGTGTGACCCCAGCAAAAGATGTTTAATGTGACCCAGCAATTGATGATTAGATGGGACCCCATCAATAGATGTTTAATGTGACCCCAGCAAAAGATGTTTAATGTGACCCAGCAAAAGATGTTTTAATATGATCACAGCAAAATATATTGTAATGTGAACCTGAACCTAGCAATAAATGTTGTAATGGGAACCTAGCAATAAATGTTGTAATGTGAACCTAGCAATATATGTAGAACACTGCATCCATGATCGATTTCGTTGACCTGATTTTTGTGCCAGAAATAAAAGAGAAGTGGAATAGGCAAGAGAAGGGGGAGAGAGAGAGGGAGAGAGAAGCGGTAGAGTGGAGAGAGTGGGAGGGGGAGAGGGATGAGGTGAGAGAGGGGGAGAGAGTAGGAGGGGGAGGACAAAAACATGATAAAAGTCTAAGTATAGAATCTATTGGTCAAATAAGTTGCCGTTATCAAAGTATTGGACTTCCTTTGACCTTGGCTCAACGGATCGTCTGCCATATAAATCTTTGTATACCAATCCCAAATTGAACTGTCCGAGGAGATTTGGGCACTAACGGGCTATGACACCTCAGTCGTGCCTCCCAACTCCCAAAAACGTCATTGCGAGACCGGGACCTCTGTTCCGGACGTGACGTCACATTCGAAAGTCGCCATTATGACCCCTCTGACGACCAGATTGTAAAGGAATCTCCTGCCATCAAACGGCAATTTAAAAGCTATCAACGCCGGCTTCCCGAAGCGGCTCAATCGCCGGGACTTCCACAAGATGGCCCATCATTGTTGGCCACTTTGTATGGCCGATTTCACTCGGCCCGCTCTTTGAATGGACCCCAGTAGGAATTTGAATAGACATGAATTGTGTCCCCCGAGCTCAGATGGGGACCTTCCCTGTTAGCAGGGCGTTAAAAAACAGAGACCAAAAGTCACTGGTGAGATTGTAACACCAGGAAGAAAGTGGGGAGGAAAAAAATGACATATGAGAATGAAAACGTAGCGAGGCAAAGAGAGGGTAGGGCAAAGTCTCTCAATAAAATATTCACAATTTCATTGGTTTGACATCTGTAAAATGTTCTTAGTGGACGTTTCAATGAAGCAGAGTTGTGTGAAGAAGGGGGGTGGGGCTGGGGTGAGCGAGTTTTTGTGGAAATGGTTGGGGGGGGGGGGAGTTGGGGGGGGGGATGTTGGGAAATTATAGTTTTTTGGTTTGTTTTTTTTCTACGACATTCAACGACTAAATACAATGATGATATTATGGAGAAGACTATAGTGTCTTTTTAAAGGTCGTCTCTTTTTAAAAGCGAGTTTCTGTTTAAACGTGTGTTTCTGTTTAAACGCGTGTTTCTGTTTAAAGCGCCCAATTCAATTTAAATTCCAATTCTAATGTGCCTGAATGTTTAAACCATTTTTTGGTGTTTGAAAAGGCCTCGCGATCATCTTTATATTTCAGGGAGGTCTTCTTTGAGACAAGCGTCATTGAAGGATAACAAAATGCGATAGACATGGGAAGTATTTTGAGAAGACAACTAACGCATTGCAAGGAAGTCGATTCAACAGATGTTATGATTGGACAGCAAATCTTAGTATTATTTCGTTTCAAGTTTGTCCCAACATTTATAAAGCTCCACGAGTTGTCTCACATTTATGAAGCTGTAAGAGTTGTCCCACATTTATAAAGCTTCAAGAGTTGTCCCACATTGTGCAGCTTTCTTTATTTTAACCAACTTAAAATATGTGTATTTAAAACTTGGCTTCAGCAGAGATTCACTTGTGTAACTTTTAGTGTGAGATTGTGGTTAGACGACAAAGTGGTGCACACCACATTCCCCCCATGTCCTTGCAAGCCACAATGAGGTAGCTGAAGTTTGTAGGCTGACCGCTTAAAATACTTTTTAAGGATGTTAATTGGTTTTAAAATGCTAAATGTTTTATATTCTTAAATGCGCTAAAGAGTTCATCTTTAGACGAGGAACGTGAAAAGAGCACGGTAACCAAGCTTATACAGATAGTTACTTACACAAAAGACATATATTTTTAAAAAAAAATTATTAGGTGTCAAAGAGCGAGATAAGCCATGCGACACCGTAAGACGAGTTATCGGCCTTTTTCTAATTGACATGAAACACGGTCACAAGAGTTGGGGGGGGGGGAGGGGGAGGGGGGACAAGAACACAAAATAATGAAGTATAACATTCACAGTTGGGTGAGTTCACGGCAAGTGTGTGACTAATCCGGATTAGTGATGACGCTTTCAGTGTAGATCCCGTTCGCAATAGACACCGAGAGATTCATGGCAAGATGCGGCTGTACGTGTGACGCGCACCGCGAAACACTGTATTAAACATGAGATATTTATACTTAACACAATGGGAGCGGCTCTTCTCAACTGATGTGCGGACATTCGAGAGATCAAGTGCTGGATGCGCAGTCAGGCGCGGTGAGGAAAGAAACAGGACGCGAATGATATTGACCTTAATTGCCAGTCACGTTGAGACTGTTGCCCCCAGTGTGTCGTCTGGAGGACCGGCCTCTCAGCGCCCCACTAGGGGGTCACCGGGGCTTAGAAGGTAAGTGTGAGTCGAGAAGCTAATGGAAATTAGCGAAATAAAATAAAAGAAAACCTAGGGGGGGGGGGGGGGGGAAAGAGCGCAACAAAAAGACAAACGCGTCGGCAGAAAGCCTTCGTCAGCGAACAAACAACAGTAAAACGGAATTTAAAAAAAAAAAGCTGCGACTATTCGCACCCGGTAATCAGAAGTGAGAGGTTGGGATAAAAAAAAATTATTTAAATATTATCATTGGGTTTGTAAGACAAAATGAGATATCAAATGAAAGATAACTGAATGGATTATATGTTTGTAAACTTACTTCTTCAGTTTAACTACAATAAACTACTACAAATGACATCCGAATGGCATTTAGTCTAAAGGGACCCGGGCACTCATAGCCACTTTGCTAAATAAAAATAACGTTTAGCTGTAATGCAGTATCCGAGAGGGCATTAATTCTATCCTAAATTGTGAAATGTATCTTTTGTGTACTAAATATTTTGTGTCTGCTTGTTTGCTTAATTTCTTGTATCTTATTGTGTTTGTTTTTATTATTATTGAAACCAAACTTTTGATATGTCTTCTACACTAGTTTCTATGTTCTTTTCTAGTGTCTATGTTCTCCATCGGTCTCATCCTTTGTTTGCGCATATGTAAGAGTGAATGAGAGAGAGGGTCAGCGAGATGTATAGAGAGGATGAGTGCGTCTGTCAGAAAAAGAAAGAAAGATAGACAAGGGGTAAGAGAACGAGAGAGAGAAAGACAGTCTGGATAAAGAGAGAGGGAGAGATAGGGAGAAAGAGACAGTGACAAATCGAGAGATGCAGTTTCACGTTTAAAAAAAAAACGTGATTTAAGGCTGATTCTATTCATTGGTCCAGTCCTTGAGCATATTTACAACAATTTCCCCCGCTCTCATCAACGCGCGAGATGTGGACGTTACACACAACTGACCTCTTCCGTCCCTTTCAGCACTCTACGCTGCTACTGACGTGACATGGCTAACAGCGTGCAAACACGGGGACACCCGTGCTGGATGTGAGCACACACGTATCTGACAGATACTAACGAGAGTTCCATCACAGACCATAGCTCTGATTCACAGCCCCCCCCCCCCCCACACACACACACCACTACACCCCCTGCCCCGTCACACAAAACCCAAAGTAAGAGTGTATTCCCAACCTCGACATTTTTATTCCACAGTCACCAGAAGTGTAGCGACAAGGGACGTCACACTGTGCAATGGAGAGTTAGTCCCCTGGTGGTTAGAGGGGGGCCGACACAGAAAAGCGTCAGGGGGTGGGAGGTGGAGATATGGGGGGGCTGAGGGCGGGGCGTTAAACTTGAAATTGTCCACTAATAACGGTTTAACAGACTAGGTCACGTGGTTTAATCGAAGACGCCTTAATTGGTCATTCGTTTTATGTTCAGTAGGAAGAAGTCAAGTGATAAGATGCCAAAATTGTGACGGCTCGTCCTGGTAATTATTTCTTTCTGCATCAGGCGTTCCCCAATTATAAACTTTAGATATCTATCAGATACCTAGGGTGTTGGTGATGCAAAGTTTGAATTTTATCGTGTCAACTTTTCCATTTATGATTTAAAAAAACTTATTCAAATGGCTTTAAGTTAGTTTCACTTTTTACTTATTATGTTGTCCTTGATGGTCGTTGAATTGAGCCAGATGAGGCAGATGAGGCAGATGAGACAGATGAGGCAGATGAGACAGATGAGGCAGATGAGACAGATGAGGCAGATGAGCCAGATGAGACAGATGAGGCAGATGCCAAACATTAAACTAAACAAATATTTATTTATTTTTAAAATTATCCGTCGATTTATTCAAAAGACACAAATAAAACAATGACAAGTTCTCCTGTGTTATAACAGTTGAGTATTTTAGGTCATAGAAATGCTATACACCAGTTGAAAAAAATTTATATTAGCTCGAACGAACACCTTCTCTGTGCATCCCTTTTAAATTTCTCTTTTGCAGCTCAAGTCATTTTTCTCATCATCATCATCAGTGGCGCTACAGCCCATGTAGGGCTCTGTCCTGTTGCACCACATCCTTCCATTCGGAACGATCCTTGGCTTTCCGCCTCTATGCGCGAACCCCCAACTGGTGTAAATCCTTCTCTACATCGTCGATCCATCTCAGTCTTGGGCGACCAGTGAGTCGTCTGCCCCTAGGTTTCTACCTGTATATCACTTCGGCTGCTCTACAATCCGGCATCCTTTCAATATGTCCTGCCCAGCGCAGTCTGCCTTTTTTTTTTTTTATTGTTGCGACTATGGCTGGATATTTGTGCAATTGGTATAGCTCTTGGTTTTGTACGGATTCTCCAGATATCATTTTCCATCACTGGGCCGTATATTTTTCCTCTCCTATGTATTTAGAAGCTTTTCTGGTAAGGGTCCATGGCTTACTAGCGTAAGTTACTACTGGTCTTATGATAGTTGTGTACATTGTCCTCTTTGTTCCCTTTGAGAGTTTTTTTGCTTCCCCTTAGCCTTAGCTTTTATAGGTTGAAACAGGAACGATTGCCTGCTGTCATCCTTTCTTTCACCTCCGACATTATTTCATTGTGCTCGTTTATAGATGCACCTAGATATTTGAATGTAGCCATTCTCTCAAACTTTTGATTGTTTATATTGATATTGTCATCAGCGTGCGAGTTTCATGACATTATCATATATCAAGTTATGTTTAACACAGGCAGATTTCAATCCACACATGAGTGCGTCCCCCACAGATCTGACCCCATTTCTAGCCCTCGTGCCATAATGCTCCCTCTACCTCGCCCCCTCCCCTCTTTTTTTTAATCGTGGAAATCATTTGCGCCTATTTAGTTTTAATTTAATATTATATAATATATAATTCATCTATGTATCGCTTGTAATCTAATCCCGCACAAAAATTTACGTTTATATGCAAACGTAACCAAAACCGCGATAAAGAGAAGCGAGCTGCGGGCGTTCATTAGATGAGCTGTAATGACTTCAATAATAGACACTGTATAGCACATTGTCCTCATCTGATAAGGGAATAACTCGGGTATAAGGCTATAGCGATTTGCAGAATTTTTATTAAGTAATTAGTGTCAGTGTGCTTTAAGATCCTTTGGGTTGGTGGGGGATGGGGGCAGATGTCTCTGGGCGCCAGACTAGTTGGGGGCGCCAAAATGTGCTTTGGTATTATTTTATTGCTGAAAATATTGGGTTCGAGAGTCGAAAGAGGCTCTTTAAAATGAATCTTGTCCCCGGGCGCCAAGCACTCTTGCTACGCCTCTGGGCTAAAACAAAGACATTTTCATAAATGTGCATGTGTCCTGGCGTCGTTATAGTATTAATAGAAATTTTGGAAAAGATTAGCACCTAAATAGACACAATTATAGACACAATTATAGACACAATTATAGACACATGATGACAATTCGATAGGTTTTTTATGTTGTTTTTTTAAAGACTCCATGTTTTAAGAGTACGGACATTTTCAAAACAGTGATATGATAGAGTTCTATGAAATGATAGAGTTCTATGAAATGATAGAGTTCTATGAAATGATAGAGTTCTATGAAATGATAGAGTTCTATGAAATGATAGAGTTCTATGAAATGATAGAGTTCTATGAAATGATAGAGTTCTATGAAATGATAGAGTTCTATGAAATGATAGAGTTCTATGAAATGATAGAGTTCTATGAAATGATATTCTATGAAATGATAGAGTTATATGAATACTCAAGGAATCTTGACCGAATAGAAATCGTTACGTTTGAACGTTTGAACGTTTGATCGACGACGAACAATGAGTGTAACGTTGTTACATGTAGGACTGTAGCTTTATGTTTCATGTGTTTGTGTGTCACGTTGTTACATGTAGGACTGTTGTTTTATGTTTCATGTGTTTGTGTGTCACGTTGTTACATGTAGGACTGTTGTTTTATGTTTCATGTGTTTGTGTGTCACGTTGTTACATGTAGGACTGTTGCTTTATGTTTCATGTGTTTGTGTGTCACGTTGTTACATGTAGGACTGTTGCTTTATGTTTCATGTGTTTGTGTGTCACGTTGTTACACGTAGGACTGTTGTTTTATGTTTCATGTGTTTGTGTGTCACGTTGTTACATGTAGGACTGTTGTTTTATGTTTCATATGTTTGTGTGTCACGTTGTTACATGTAGGACTGTTGTTTTATGTTTCATGTGTTTGTGTGTCACGTTGTTACATGTAGGACTGTTGCTTTATGTTTCATGTGTTTGTGTGTCACGTTGTTACTTGTAGAACTGTAGCTTTATTTTTCAGACATTGTTTACATTGCTTAATTTTGCCGCTAATTTTTTTTTTTTTAACTTAAACTTTCACTAAGAAAAATATATGCAGACTTTTTTCCCGGTGATTCCTGTATGCCAGGTCACCAAACTTTTTGACAGTGGTCCAGTGGGCCGGATGACTGACTAAATGACGAGCGCGGGCCGCATCAGGGTGCGGGAAAGATGTGTGTTTAAGTGCTTTGCCATGTTAACCATGGAAACCATGGTAACGTTAGAGGATGGGCGGAGCTACCACGAGCCGGGGAAGGACTTGGGACGGCGCGAAATAAGCAAACATTACATTAAACAAGAAAATCTAGATACAATAATTGAAAATTGAAAAGGTAAATAGTTAAGGGTAAATTAAGGCGCGAATCAGCCAATAGGTCTCCTAGTATTCTAAACATACTATTTAATTTTAAATTGCATCAATACACTATATCAAGCAAATTCAAGAACCATCGGTGTGCCTGATAAACTGACGTCGCGGGCCGGATGCGGCCCGCTGGCCGTAGTTTGGTGACCACTGCTGTATGCGATAGAGATTTGACGACAGAAAAAGAAGAAAACACGAAAAACTCACTGACGATTGTCTGCTTCAAGACAAAGAAACAAAAAGTTTGCGATCGTCCTATGACAGAACATTCGTTGAAGCTTATGGAGACCAGCACGGGGAAAAAGGACTCCAAAGGACCCCATGTTGTGTACTTGAACCGTTTCTTCACAACACGGCCATGTTGCTTTGCGAGTCATTACCCGTACACAGAGAGACACCGGAATGGCAAGCAACGGTTCTGGTTTAGCTCTTCCGCAAACTCTTTGGCCAAATTCGAAAGGCACGCGGGTGGTACCTCAGTTTTTGCTCTCTCAACCGATTAAAGTTTTTGGAGCCGATGAGTTTTACAGAAGTATTTCAGCTCGCCCCATTTAACGGGCTGTAGTGTCATGCCGGGATGCAACGAGCAAAACCTGAGGCAGAAATCTCCCGTCAGTGCTGGGGCCGATCCACAAGGGACCCGGTGCGGCAGGCCTTGCACACAAACAGCTCACGCCCGCCTGGCTCACGTCTTGCAGAAAGCTCAAAGAAAATAATGGAGTGTTTGGAAATGACGTCAAATCATTTGCCTGTTTGGCCTCGGGGGCCGGGGGTCTAGATTTATTATAAGTTTGACTGCATCCACCTCCTCGCAGGTGTACGACCGGAGCCAGCTGAGAGTGATTCAGGGAGTTTAAGTGAGTGCTAATTGCCCATCGCCAGCAGGGTTTTTCTCGACAAAATCTACACCCTTGTCTATTATTTCAAGTGTAATAAATTTTGAGTGGAACAAAATACTCAGCAAAAAAAAAAAATTCTGTCGTGAAGTTAAGTTGTTTGAGGTTTGCTGGAATTTCCACTAGTCGCACATGACTGGCGTTTGCTGCCCGATGTGCCGTTAGAGTTTATGTACACATCAGTTGATGTCCAGGCCAGTGAGCTGGTACTGTCGTAACCAAGGGGTCTTTGAAGGTGATTAAGTGTGGATCCGTCTCTAACGTAATGGGAAGATGGAGATGGTCCCATGAAATTAATTCAACTGTTCATCCGAAAACCAAGGGTCTTTTTTTTGTGTTTTTTTTCCTCCGAAGGCTTCAATTTTAATGCCATCTGCTGAAATTTAGAATTTTCCATTCAATTTTTATACATTTAAACAAAGATGGATCGGTTTAAGCTATAAATTATAATAATACCTTTTCAAAAAAATAATAAATGTGCCAAATAAACGATACAATAAAAATAAAAGCACATCAACTTTTTGGTTGCGTTGGATTTGAAAGAACTTAGTAACAAACTATTTATAGAATGGCAGCTATTCGACACTTCCTTGTTCCGAGTAAACTTAAATTAACCATTTATTGGCTTTAATAACAAGATTGAACATTTCTCCAACTACTTCAATATTTACAGATCAAATAAATTTCTTTAATGGAAAAATAAAAAAGATGAAATTTTTTTTAAAAATTGAAAAAAAAAACAAGTCCAAGTACAGAAACACGACTAGATCTAATGATGAAAACTGTAACTTTATTTCTGAGTCTTTCTTTATCAGGTCGTTATCTTGATATAAGAGTCGGATTTTTTGTTACTAGCTGTGCAATCATACAAGTGTGGTAACGCAGCATAAAATTTGGAAGAAAAAATTGACTGGGTCAGGTTTTTTTGTGTTGAAATTATGAACTGTATTTCAGGAGTATTATGTAAACAACCTATACGTGACGTCATATGCGGAAGTCAATTTCTAGAGTTGTTCTAGATTTTGCTCATCTGCTCACTGCACGACATATATATTTTTTTTGAAGATACTATAATAAAATAATCTGCTTAAAAGGATTTTAAAAATAATTCTAAGACCATACGATTGCATCGAGCAGGTGACATGGATTTTTTTTAAATCTCATATTTATCTCTTTGAGTTCCTACGTTCACAGCAGTGGCGTAGTGAGGGGGGAGCAAGGGGGGGCATCATGCCCTGGGCGCTACTCACAAAGGGGTGCCAAATGGTATATTTTACTATATATTGTATGGTTTTAGAATAAAGGGGGGGCGCTAAAAAGGTATTGGGGGGGGCGCTAAAAAGGTATTGTGCCCCGGGCGCGAGTTAAGCTCGCTACGCCACTGGTTCACAGTATCAGAGGCTGAGTCGAAGTTATGTTTCTATTTTTTTTTCTCTCTATTTTAACAAGAAATAAAATGAATTAATTGCCCAAAAGTAATTTAATGATAAGGTGAATGAAATACGTCACATATACAGTGTCGTAACAACGGGTGCTGGATCAGAAAGTAGTTCCCTAATAAACAGTGTCGTAACAACGGGTGCTAGATCAGAAAGTAGTCCCCTAATAAACAGTGTCGTAACAACGGGTATTGGATTAGAAAGTAGTCCCCTAATAAACAGTGTCGTAACAACGGGTGCTGGATTTGAAAGTAGTCCCCTAATAAACAGTGTCATAACAACGGGTACTAGATTAGAAAGTAGTCACCTAGTTGCAAGGATAGGTCAGGCCAAAGATCACAACGCCATTCAGAGCCACTTCTTAATCAAGTTTTTACTAAGTTCACGATTTGGCAGACACGACCTTTTTTTAAAATCCCATTTAATTGTTTATTTGACCAATGGCACTTTTCTATATAAAAAAACTTTCTTATTCGCTTTTTAAATCAACTTTTGTAAAAAAAATAAAAAAATAATAATAATGGATGGTTCTTTTCGGATTTCTTTTCAAGAATTGATTCCCTGGCAGAGATCCAGTCCATAGAATAACCTATTCCATCTGGCCATTTGAAATATTAAAAGGTCGAGGCTGGAGAGTTAGTTAAATTTGGCGTATAGACTGTGTGACGCTGGGATAAATATGACATATATGTCACATGGACCCCTTGGAGAGACCCACATTCATCGCCTGGTCACGTGATGTGCTAGCATCGAGACCTTCCAACCCCCCCCCCCCCTCCCGATCTGCGCTATTTTTTTTGAGCGCTGCAATCAAGAAATGCGATTCCCACACCAATCTAGCCACAGCACCGAAATTCTGAAAATTTCTTTCTCTGTAAAACCATTTATTCTCAGACGATATGAATTATTTCCTGAAAGCTGTACCGGTTTCTCGAGCGTTCCGTCATGGACACAATGAACAGCCCCCCTCTCCCCCCTTCTCTCCCCCGGCCTGGCTATTGAGGAGGGCGCCTCCGGACTAAAGAGATTTCCGTGTGACCTCTGGTGTTCTGGCGAGGGGGCCATCTATCAGGAGTTACATATCGAGTGTGCAGACAGGAAACTTTTGTCGCTGTCACCAGCAGAATAGACTAACAAATGATCTCCGAGTCTGGCTCTTGTGAAAACCTCGAGAACATGGCCGGCCAAATGGTGCCTCACCTCGGATCAAGATATTACCCTGTCTGTCCGAGCCGTGATCGTCTTTGTTCGGCCCGCCCCCAGTCCACAATTCACAAATGGGTCAGGCGACTCTGTGACAAGTACATGGGGGGAGTCCAAGAAAAGGGGACAATTCCTCGGCTTTCGGGGAAAGTCTGCGCCAGTTTGGGAGGGAAAATTGTTGCTGTTTGAAGTGTTTATAGAGTATAAATAAATAGAAGTATTACAGAGTTTTAAGGGAAGGAAAGGTACACAAGTGTTATTGAAATTTTCTAGTTGATACAATTGATATTCTCTACACGCCCAAATTATAACAAAAATAACAAAATAAAAAGTAAGGATTAATGATATCGTTATTTTCCACCAAACCGATTATCAGATTTAGCAATCCGGTTTTAAACTAGTTATCACTTGTTTTTTTTTAAACAATGTTTTCCCAATAGTTTACCGTAAATGTACTGTAACTACATGTAACTAACTGTAACTAACTGTAACTAACTATAACTGTTCCGCATTGAAAATCAAATAATTTATATTATAAGATTGAAAGCGGCATTTGAAATCTATTTTAAGAATTAATAAAACGACTCCCTTCCATACAACACCATGCTACACCACGCTACACCATGCTACATCAGTCTACATCATTTGACATTTTGCTATTCTTTTGATGCTTTCTCGGATACTACTTTTCAGCTAAGTGCTATTTCTTAAAATTTAATTTTGATTTTTCTGTTGTTTTATTTCGCTGACGAAGGCTTCCTGCCGACCCTTTCGTTATTTTGTTGCGTTCCTTTTTCAGGTTTTCACTTACTTTGTTTTATGGATTTCCCCCTTTTGCTAACCTGATTGCAGTCTCTCCCTCTTATTACCATTTTACATTTTGCTACCACAGTTTGATACCATCACATGAACCACGAACAGCGCGCTGTAGATAGCTACTTAACGTACATTAACCATATTGCTGAAGAGCCTGCCAGGGGGTAGTATCTCAGTAGACTGCCAGAGGGTGTCTCAGTAGACTGCCAGGGGGTGTCTCAGTAGACTGCCAGGGGGTGTCTCAGTAGACTGCCAGGGGGTGTCTCAGTAGACTGCCAGGGGGTATCTCAGTAGACTGCCAGGGGGTGTCTCAGTAGACTGCCAGGGGGTGTCTCAGTAGACTGCCAGGGGGTGTCTCAGTAGACTGCCAGGGGGTGTCTCAGTAGACTGCCAGGGGGTGTCTCAGTAGACTGCCAGGGGGTGTCTCAGTAGACTGCCAGGGGGTGTCTCAGTAGACTGCCAGGGGGTGTCTCAGTAGACTGCCACAATATAATCTGCAAACTCTTTAATTAATTTCCAGCACATAAATGACAAAGACAAAGTGAACTTGCATTTATTTTAAACGTCCTTGGATTTATTCTAGGCGTACCTTATCTACTTTTGGATTTCGGAAAATATTCCGCCCCGCCCCCTCTCCAAACACAAACACACACACACACAAACACCTTCTACTTCCTGGTAATCACTTGACTTTTTGTTTCTGAAGAAATTAATGCTAAACCCACTTTCCGTCAGTGCGACTTGAACATTCCTGTATAACGTGATCCTAATAACATGGGCAACTCCTAATGAAACCACCGACAGTGTTGTTATTTGATTGAAACCCCCCATCTAAAGATCACGTGACCTGTCCATTATGCATTATAGGGATTGTAAACACCTCAGCTTGGAAGCCGTCTTGTTTTTCTTTCCGGATTAAATTTTTTTTTTTTGTTAAATTATTTTGTTAAAAACATATTTTAGAATAGGTCAATGTAGGACCCACCAAATATGATAGACCCCCCACAAGACTAAACTGTCTACCAAATGTCTATTATGTAGCATCATCGAAGCAAAGACGCAGGAAGGTAAAGAAATATATAAACATCGACAGCAAGAAGTTTAGCAAAGGTAGTTAAGAAATTAAATTGATGATGTGCATGCAATAAATGACATGTTCATAATTTTTTTTATTTAAAACAAAACGAAATCTATAATTTCGTTTTTAAATTTCAAAAATAATTCTCTCTAAAAATAACTCCTCTCTAAACATAACTCGTCTCTAAACAAAACTACTCTCTAAACACAACTCCTCTCTAAACATAACTACTCTCAAAACACAACTCCTCTCTAAACATAACTACTCTCTAAACACAACTACTCTCTAAACATAACTACTCTCTAAACACAACTACTCTCTAAACATAACTACTCTCTAAACACAACTACTCTCTAAACATAACTACTCTCTAAACATGACTACTCTCTAAACATAACTACTCTCTAAACACGACTACTCTCTAAACATAACTACTCTCTAAACACGACTACTCTCTAAACATAACTACTCTCTAAACATGACTACTCTCTAAACATAACTACTCTCTAAACACAACTACTCTCTAAACATGACTACTCTCTAAACATAACTACTCTCTAAACACGACTACTCTCTAAACATAACTACTCTCTAAACACAACTACTCTCTAAACATAACTACTCTCTAAACATGACTACTCTCTAAACATAACTACTCTCTAAACACGACTACTCTCTAAACATAACTACTCTCTAAACACGACTACTCTCTAAACATGACTACTCTCTAAACATAACTACTCTCTAAACATGACTACTCTCTAAACATAACTACTCTCTAAACATAACTACTCTCTAAACATGACTACTCTCTAAACATAACTACTCTCTAAACATAACTACTCTCTAAACACGACTACTCTCTAAACATAACTACTCTCTAAACATGACTACTCTCTAAACACGACTACTCTCTAAACATAACTACTCTCTAAACACGACTACTCTCTAAACATAACTACTCTCTAAACATGACTACTCTCTAAACACAACCATTCTCACCCAAATTAACTGATCATCTCCTGTTGGTTTGATATCTTTTTACCATCTTTCTGTTCGCCAAATCACACCTATCGATATTTTGCCACAGTTATGAGGGAAAGAATTTGTAAAAATTGATATCTGGACCGATCGATACAAGCTATGAACACAACTATGTCCAACTCCAATTAACAAAGCCGCGCCGTGATATCAGCAAATCTCTGCGGTTCTATTCGGGTATCTTTTTTTATTAGCCATGTTCCATGTTACGATAGCCGCACTTCATACCGGGCCCCGCGACCCCCATGGGCTCGTGGTCTCAAACCAAGTCGTAGGGTTTGTACAAACACAAACATGGGTATTTGCTTTAAGCTGTAGTCAGATGTGGCCAAACTCACACCAACACGGGCAGAACCTTCAGATGTTCGAATGCGTCCTGGGGTCGAATCAAAGGCCCCAGCGTTTGGCGATTTATCAGCGGGTCAAATGCTTGTTATCAACTTGGTGAGTGGAGCTTAGCAACACTTTCAGCGGAGCTTAGCAACACTTTCAGCGTACTTGGTGAGTGGAGCTTAGCAAAACTTTCAACGGACTTGGTGAGTGGAGCTTAGCGATATTTTCAGCGTACTTGGTGAGTGGAGCTTAGCAACATTTTCAGCGGACTTGGTGAGTGGAGCTTAGCAACATTTTCAGCGGACTTGGTGTGTGGAGCTTAGCAACATTTTCAGCGGACTTGGTGAGTGGAGCTTAGCAGCATTTTCAGAAGACTTGATGGGTGGAGCTTAGCTACATTGTCAGCGGAGCTTAGCACTATTGTTGACGCTCATCCACTAAGACACTAAACACTAGGCGATAGACACTAGACGCTGGACGCTTGAAGCTGGACACTGGAGACTAGACACTAGACGCTAGACGCTTCGCGCTGGACGCTGGACACTGGACACTAAACAACTAGACACTAGACGTCAGACGCTGGACGCTGGACACTGGACACTCGACACTAGACGCTAGACGCTGGACGCTTGGCGCTGGAGACTGGACGCTGGAAGCTGGACACTGGACACTGGACACTAGACGCTAGACGCTGCACGCTGGACACTGGACGCTGGACACTGGACGCTAGACGCTGGACGCTAGACGCTTGACGCTGGATGCTAGACACTGGACACTAGACACTAGCACTAGACACTAGACGCTAGACGCTTGACGCTAGACGCTTGACGCTAGACGCTGGACGCTGGACGCTAGACACTGGACACTGGACACTGGATACAAGACACTGGACACTAGACGCTGGACACTGGACACTAGACACTAGACCCTAGACACTAGACACTGGACACTGGACACTGGACACTGGACACTAGACACTAGACACTAGACACTGGACACTAGACACTGGACACTAAATACTGGACACTGGACACTAGACACTAGACACTAGACACTGGACACTGGACACTAGACACTGGAAACTGGACACTGGACACTAGACACTAGACACTGGACACTAGACACTGGACACTAGACACTAGACACTAGACACTAGACACTGGACACTAGACACTGGACACTGGACACTAGACACTGGACACTAGACACTGGACACTGGACACTGGACAATAGACACTGGACGCTAGACACGAGACACTGGACACTGGACGCTAGACACCGGACACTGGACGCTAGACACTAGACACTGGACACTAGACACTAGACACTGGACACTGGACACTAGACACTGGACGCTAGACACGAGACACTGGACACTAGAGCTTCTGTTTTGTAAAGGAATAAAAAAATGTCCTGCTTCATTAAATTCAAAACTCCGCGTGTTGAAGGCGAGTGAGCATACTATTAAGTACGCCAAAAGTACTGCTGCTCCTGCTAAACATAACAAAATTAAAACATTAACAACGCCATTTTCTATACACAAATGTAGGTCACAAAATACACAGCATATAGCAAAAGCTAAGGAAATAATTTCAGCACCAAATTCGCTAATTAGGAAGCAGCCATGATTTTTAGGAAACAGCCGGAAATAGAAGCATTCCGCGAGTCACACCAGAAGCGTAATATGTATAAGAGATTCTGTAGGAATATCGAAGTCAGCATTAAAAAAAAACAACAGAGGACTATACTATACTCAAAATTTTCAGTTACGTTTCAAATCAGCCCAATCCTTCAATCTTATTCCGACGCATTCTTTATGTAGCACTTATCGTAGCAGTAGTGTTTTGTAAGAACCTATAAACAAACACATTTTCAAATTAACAAACAAATAAATAAACAAACCCACCGACGGAGTTTTTTTCTACTTTATTTTCAAGGATTTAATCTTAAAAAAAGCGATTATAGTGTCACATAATGTGATTATAGTGTCACATAATCAAATAAATAACATGTCAAATAAATAACATGGAAAGAATACCTTGAACAATTTCCTAACACCAAATTCCAGATGCTTTTAATAAACGTGTTTATTTTCGGTAGTATCTTATTTTTATTATTTTTTTAATGTAAGGAGATCCATCATTAATTATTAGTGTATAATATTTGAATTTAACTTGGGAACATCTATAAGCCTATTCCCACCCCCACACACACACACTTTCCCTTTCCCCTCATTATTACTCATTTCTTTTTACCTAACCTGATCGCTATCTCCCGCCCCCCCCCCCTTTTTAAATAATTAATGATGGATCTCCTTAAATTTTATTTTTCTCTTATTATCAGTATTAATTTTCTTTACACGTGAATAGCACAACTCATTCCGGAATTTGTGGAGTTTTCATTTTTATAGACAGTTACCATTAGTGGTATACATATTAACATAAAATTAATTTAAATATTTAAATAAATACAAAAAGTTGACATAAAATTTAATAAATAGTAAAAGCATCTGAATTAGTATGTAAGAAAAAGTAAAACTCTGAATCTGGTAGATCTTAACAAATACGGCTTTACCACTGAGTCTTTTTTTTTCAATTTGACCAATTGGAGTTTTCATTTAGTTTATTAGAGTATCTGGCTTTTTTGTTGATCAATGGGAATTTCAATTAGAGTTTTCTGTTTTATGTTGACCAACTGGAGCTTTCCATTAGAATCTCTTGTTTATGATGAGCTATATTGAAGCTTTCAATTAGAGTCTGGTTCATGTTGAGCAAATGGAGCTTTCTGGTGAAGTCTTTGGTCCATGATGATCTATTGTAGCTTTCAATTAGAGTCGCTGTCTTCTGGTCCTTCAATTTCGTATTTTGGTTTGTACGCACCTTTGGGTTCGGCACTTGGTTTATGCGCTTTGGTATTGTTCTGCACGTTTACACGAGAAGAAACGCCCATGCCGCCTTCAGAAAACACACCACTATCAGCTGTACTCTTGATAAGCGTGCCGGGAACGCAGTCCACCGTTACATCATTCTGGGTGCTGCTTTCAGCATCAACTGCAATCAAAGGACTTGTAGAAGCAGACGGTCGATCGACGTGTAACATTGAACTCAATGCTATATCCTGAACTCGCTCCTCTATCGCCTTAACGTTTTCGCGCTTGACTTCCTCAACACGTCCAGTCGAAGGAGTGATTCTATTTCCAGCAACTGGATTTACCATCTTCTCCTGCGGCTGTTCAGTCTTCTTTGACGTTGACTGTCTATGTTGACTTAGCTCAACTTTTTTTCTGTCAACCAAATCCTTGAAACCATTTATATGACGGTCCTCTCTCCAATATTCGATACACGGGAGGTATTGAAGTGTCAATGGTAATTCATTTTGGTACTTTTCATCGGCATACACAGGGACTACTGTCCATTGTTTTTTCTTCTCCTCTAAAGTTCTTTTATGACATATAGGACCAATCGATCTGTTCCATTCGCAATTGGAGAAGCTTTTTGTCACATACAGAAGAGTAAACATGGTTCTCTCCAGATATTCTTCCAAATGATCAGATGGCAGCACACTATTTGATAATAATTTAGAAGTAAAGTCAAGCTGTTCTTTTAAAAATTTCTGTAGCTGCATCGCGTCGTGTTCGTCTTCTTTGGAGCAAACAACGAGGAAATCGAAATGATAATCCTCAGCCTCATATTTAAGCGTCTCATTCGAAGAAGTAGAAATAAGAGGTCTGCAAACACCCGGACCACTGTCCTTTTCCTTATGACGCATCATGTCACCATGACAGGGTTCGCATTCTGCGTCAGCTTGTATTATCGGATTACTGGCCATTGGTCACTGGAAATTTTAAAATGAAAAAAATCGTTTTTTTAAACATATAAATAACATAAATAGTATTAGCCATGTATATCTTCAGCGTTGAAACATGCATACTGTTTCTTATTCGAAACTAACTCAAAATTTTCAGAAAGAACTTCTCGCAAAATATTTCATGAAGGATTTGAAACTAGATTTCGCGACCTGTGAAGAATGCAAAACTCAAATAAAGTGAAAATGCCGTCCTTCTTTTGTTTAGCAAACATATGATACTAGGGCCAAGCTTGAACAAATGAAGCAGTTAGTGGCAAGTAGCCAATGTCTCCCAAAAAAAATGACACTGTGTGTCATTCATTAAAAGACTATATATTAATTAAACACCAAAACCCACTCTTTCATATTTTAATACAGTTAATTATTCTTATCATCCCGCTATCCCGGGAAATGAGAATTGTATAAAATAGCCTATACATTGGCCTATTTTTCACTTTAAGATAGAGCTATTTTTAGCCAGCATCACTTGTCTCGTTAGTATGTCCTTGATATTGAGTAAATGTGTTGTCTCACTCCTTCCCTGTCAGCCCCTCTCTTGGCTGGAAATAGGATGTTTACATTCGAATTTGTTCTAAAGAAAGTTTTTAGGTGACTCATTTTCTAGAATTTCTATACTAGAACGTTTTGAATTTATTCCTGTATGTAGACAGAGCGAGACAAATTGTGAAATAGAGATTATGTGCTATACCAGGCGTTATATAATTTTGTGTGTTAATTAATCGTTAATATTTGAGGAGTGTACCTTTTTTCACTTGCTGGAAGTTGATACAGTTTCTGGCACCTGTACTCCAATTTGTATCTGTATAGAAAATTATTTTTATAATTAAATTTAATATCGTTAGCATCATTAGCTGTGGTATTCTTTTCTCTGCATACTATTTTTTCCCAGTCCTTTGATACGTTTTGTTTCTTCTGCGAGCCAAATCTTTACACAGATTGAATTTTCAAAACCATTAACAGTGCGTAACAGATAGACTCTAAATTAACATCTTTCTACAAAGCGATTTTTCTCAATAACTATTCCAGACCTTACGCTAAATTTTAATTAATACACACAATTCTCCTAGTCACGATAAAACTTTATTTTCATGTGTGTTAAAATTGTTCGGTGGAGAATGTTTTTCATCTATTCTTTTGTAACACGTTGTTTGAAAGCATAACAAAATATATGATGGATTATGTGTAATCACATTTTTTGTCAGAAAAAAACATAAAATTGGGTTTGGGTGTGCGAGAGAATTTCCCCGTTCGCTTCTTATTGTGAACAAACCCGTTCAATATACCCCACCCCCTGGAAAAACAATGTTTTTTATTTATTAATTATTTTTTTAATGTTTTCCTCTGCGCCAGAAATGTTACCTATGTTCTTACAATAAAAGCTTGCCGAGATAAATAAAAGAAATTGTTCAGGTATAAGATAGTAAGAGTCAACTAACGTATTTTCCTATAGGTCTACATCAGGGAAGGAATGGGGAAAAAAAAGGGGGGGGGGGGGGGTGGTGTTGAGTTGGTGGGTTGGAGGGGGGCAACCCAAATGGTTTCAGTGACCATTTTGACCAGGTGTCAAGTCCTCGGGGTTGGGGGGGGGGGCGGCTACGTCCCTTCTGCTATATATATCTAATAATAAAAACGACAAATAAACGATGTACAGAAATATGTATCAGTTCTTAATGCTTAAGTCTTTATAAGATAACACACCTTTGCGTGCCACCAAGCATTTCAAACACACACAAAAGTTTAATATATTATATGTATGCACTGTGTGTGTGTGAATATTTAAAATTGATGTTTCTAAATCACCGGGTACTTCAATTTTCCCTGTCCGCTGTTAAGCCTATATAGGTTAAGAAGGATATAGTAGGGACTGCATTCAAGCCGAGCGAATGAAATAGTGAGATGAAATAGTGAGATGAAATAGTGAGAGATTGAATGAAAACAGATGCGCCACTAGGGTTGGTGTCCCCAGTTGCGGTAGTCATAACGTCACCAACTCCTAAACCCCCCCCCCCCAACACCCATAATGGACCTATTACCAGTAATTCTTAACCAGAACCAACATATTTAGTTATAATTTTCTTTGTTTATTAAGGCCTGCGGCCACAAAACTTATATGATAGAATTTGATGTAACAGCGTTTCAAAAAATTCAACCTATGACTTTTTTTATTGACATTAAAGTTCACAGTTTAAAATTTACTTTCATAGCCTTCAAAGTTGCAAAAATAATTGTCAGTCACTTCATTGAAATCAACAAAAGTCACCTAATCACTTTCAATTGACAAAACTGCAAGACCAGAAAGCATGAACTCTTCCATGGTAAATGGCAAATAGTTATTTAAATAAGGTTTAATTTTGAAAAGCCCCACACACTTGAAGCCACGGACACAGATTTTGGGAATTAATTGTAGTACCTTAATGAGTGGAATGGGAGAGATTCTATGAATTCACATTCAGCACTGAATTCCAAACCTTCAAATACTGATCATAATATGGCTTCGTAGAGAGTAATATCCGATTATGCAGGTGCCTTCAAAGTCTCTTGATACTTCAACTCAAAGTCCATTTTCAGATAATTCATCATAGAAAGTGGTCATTTAGGAATGGACACCATCGAAACAGTAACTCTTCTTAAGTAGCAGATAGTAGCAGTGGCGTAGTGGGGGGCATCATGCCCCGGGCGCTACTCACAAAGGGGCGCCAAATTGTATATTTTACTATAATATTGTATGGTTTTCGAATATGGGGGGCGCTAAAACGGTATTGGGGCGCTAAAAAGGTATTGTGCCCCGGGCGCGAGTTATGCTCGCAACGCCACTGGATAGTAGTAGACTCTTTTAAACCTTCAAACTCATCTGTCACTTCATTCATGAATCTTCTTCTTCTTCTATTTATTTATGGCTCCTATGAATGTAGATGGGATTTGCAATGTTTCTGTGCCTGGTGTTGATGAGGATATTTCACTGGTTACAAGAGTAACTGCGAGTGAGGGTATCATGCACTGGGGGTTGGATATGGAGTTCAGAAAGATAACTAAAAATATGCCCCCATTATTTTCTTCTTTCAAAATGACTTCGGCATCAAATGATTGCTACCTTGCCATCGTTCTTACCTCCACCACACTTCCCCCATGAACCTCCATCGGGTGTGTCTGCTCTATATAGCGACAACCTGCTCTGGTGGAATCCTGCTCATTTGGTACTATCTTCTGTTTGAAACCTCCTCTAACGGCACCCTGCTTTGACTAGTGATACACTTTTCAGTTGTTTTGGTGGCACACTGGTCTGGCGGCATCCTGTTCTGGTAGCATCCTGTACTGGTAGCATCCTGTTCTGGTAGCATCCTTTACTGGTAGCATCCTTTTCTGATAGTATCCTGTGCTGGTTGCACTCTGTTCTTGTAAGTAACTGAGTTCTGTTTTAAACCGATACGAGCGAATTCTGTCAATTTGCATTTTTTCATTTAGTGTCACCCCATGTGTCTCTTCCACATCCACTATAATTTACGCCACGGAAATAAAATACAAAAGCATCAAAGGATCGTTTCGGCGGGAAGCCTTCCTTGATGGTTAAGATTCCTCGCTTGGTGTGTTTTAGTTGGTTCCATTGGGATCTAGTTGATTATTCCCAGACGTTGTTTCTCGTGTTATATAGGTGATACGGAAAGAAGATTGTTTGTTAGATTCGTGAAACATCTTCGTAATTTTGAAGAAATCTCGTGTCTCATCCTATTTTAATGGCTACAAACATACAAAAACGTATGATGTAGGACTATCAATCATAGCACTGATGTCTTACACAAATACACCGGCGGGAGCGATGAATAAAAAAATAAATCAAATTTTTGGAATAACATGACCCAATGTATTCAATCAAATACTTTCATGTTTAATATCTTCAATTTCTTACAATTTTAACTTTATTTTATTTTAATTTGAAACTTTGGTATTTCATATCGACCTCATCACCAATATTAAATGCATATATAATAATATAAATATTATTAATTATTAAGTGTTCTTGTTGGATTTAAACAATTTCCTGTTTACAGCAAGGTAAGTTCTCATTTATGTATTTTTTTTATTGTTGTGTTTGCTGATAAAGGTTTCGTTTATTCATAAATAGAAATGGACAGTTTTTTCTTTATTTCCGAATGGACGGATTGAACTTGTCCACAGAAAAGAGCGGCTCTACCAACGTTAACCAAACCTATTATTGACAATCACAATTATGTTGATCTTACTGTACATTTCAAAAGTTTATTTGTAGTTGACTAGCATTACGTTTTCATTAAATATTTCAAAATAATATTTTAAAAATATACTTACGCTTTATACTTTATTAATGTCTGACTTAAAATGGCGTAAGACTCATCACATGTAACAGCCGGCTGGACAATATCGGAAATCTCCTAATGTTTTTATTCGTAAACAATTTAGCTATAGATAAGTCTTGCCTTTACAAAAATAAGCAAACTTAAAATCTATACAATCTATCTATATACATGTTTGTCTCACAATTAGACACAGTACATTTAAAAGTACATTGTTTTGAATGAAACACGGTGGAAGCCTACTTATCAATTTATATATAGCATTTTAATCAGAGATTTTATATTAGTTATAAAAAGATTTTTTAAAATGTTAATAATGAAAATGTTCCATTTCAAATGAATTTTATTGCATATATGATATAACTTGAAATATATTTTTAGTTTTAAACTAAATAAAATATTGGGAGTTTCTGTTGTTATATTTTAACATATACATGCCAATTATCTTACATTCGTTAAAAAGATATTAATGAACTTACCGTCTTAGTTGGTTGGAATAAGAATAAACTTTAATTTTAATCCTAATATATATATATATATATATGTGTGTATATATATGCAAACAACGGAAATTTCCGATTTAGGAAAACCCGGTATTACATTATAAATCACTAGATGATATAACCCGATGTTTCCGGGGTGATAATGGTAGCATTTTACGATAATGTCTACCTGATAATGCAAAGTCTCAACACCTAACAATCTTTTTTTTTTCGTATATAGCTGAAACATGTTTTGATGTTTTGTATACTCATAAAAACAGCAAAAGAAACGAAAGTATTCCACGTCCAGGAAATTAATATTTTGGAAATAATTAATCAGAATTTCTTATTGTAAAAAAAAGTATCGATGTATTGATGTTTACGTTTCTAACATCATTTAGTTTTGAGAAATATTTATCTTCTATACAATATTGGCCAACCCTACCACTTTTCGCGCTTATGAAATGCATTTTTTTTTCTCTAAAAATTGTAAAACGTGCTCTTAAATTTACAACAAAAAACTCTATACACCATTGTAAATACATTTTACATTAACGGAGTTGATGGATTGGTATCTTCTTTAAGAAATGTACTAAACATTTTCCCTCTCTTCCCTTCTATATTATCGGGAAATCGTTAAAAAGCTTAGATCTAATTCTGTCATCTAAAGAAGAATCTTTTAACGCACGTGACCGCCTAAAGTGTTTTGTTGATTTTTTACAATAATTTTTTTTAAAGAAATGTTCTAAACGGGATCCTCGTTCTTGAACTGCATATTTGAAAAGACTGAAAAAAAATTACAATGTCTTATTTTTAAGAGAATCGTATCCAATATTTCCAACTTCATCGCGTTTCGGGGTATGGTTAAATGTGTCCACAAGGTCCCATCGCCCTGAAACTGTATTATCAATGACTGTTACACGTATTTATTTTATTTTTTTTCATCGGATTTAAAGATATTGTCATCGTCATAAAAATGTAAACATCCTATTCCATCCCTCACATTTGAGTTTACCAAAGAAGGTTAATTATCTATCATATTCAATTATTCATTCTTAGGCTATCTTGTGCTGCCAGGTGCAAAATTAACGCATCGAATCCCCCTCCCCAAAAAGTTTTTAAAAAATAAACATTAACAAATTTATGCATGGCAATTCCAAGCACCCTGTTACCATGTATCGTTTTACCTTTTCTAGACCAAAAAAATAGCTCCACCCATAATTTCGCTTATTGAAAGATCATTGCTATTTATTTTAACATTAAAATCTATACCAAAGTTCAAATCGGTTACATAATGAGATATTGATATTAAAATGAAACAATTGCAACATCAAATGGTTTGTTCTTATTTGGATGAGTGATAATTGAATCAGTGAGTGATATTTGGCTATAGATGTATTATAATTATTACTATTATTTAATTTTGCACGTAATGGCTTAAACGGCATTTTCTTATTATACATATTTTTAGCGTTAAGTTTTTATTACTTTATGAAATTGATAAGAGCGCATTTTTGGAAAGAAAAATAGGTAAAACTTTTTGAATGAGAAAAATCCAAATCTTAAATTTATTGTGGTGTATTAAAAATTTAAAAAGATCTCAATTTCATTTATTACATTATTTTTTTAAAGGGGAAAAAACATGATCAGTTATGGCACAGTGATACAGTTCGGCCTTTGACACTGTTGACCATGGAACCCTTTACAAAACCCTTGAAAATTATTTTGGCATTTCTGGGTCGGTTTAGGCTTGGTTCAGGTCCTACCTCTCCGATAGAACGCAGGCGGTCTCTATCAATGACTGTCTTTCCAGCAGTGCTGATTTGGTGTACGGAGTGCCACAGGGGTCAGTTTTGGGCCCGGTTCTAATCACATTGTATACCAGGCCACTGCTCCTCTTGCTTGGGAGGCATGCTGTTGAGAGCCAGTCATTCGCAGATTAAATGCAGCTATACAAGCATACCCATCCCTCTCTTGTGGATTCCGCTGTCCAGACTTTGCGAGAGTGCATTGGTGATGTCAAGTCTTGGATGTCACTCAGCAAGTTGAAGCTTAATGATGACAAAACGGAAGCACTCCTCATTCACAATCACAAATCATCCTCTACCTCAACTCTCCCCACCTCATTTTAAGTAGGTAACTCCGACATACAGTTTACATCCTCTGCTAGGAATCTTGGTTATATTCTTTCTAACTACATGTCTCTCGATAAACATATCTATCACATTTGCCGTTCTGCATACACCGCTATCCGTCAGATAAGCTCCATCCGCCACTACCTCACAGTTAGCGCAACAAAAACACTAGTCTGTGCTCTTGTTCTCTCTCGTCTTGACGATTGCAACTCTCTTCTGTCAGGTTCACCAAAACACTTCATAGAAAAACTACAAAAGGTTCAAAACTCAGCTGCTAGGCTAGTTCTAAAGGCAAAAAAACGTAATCACGTAACTCCACTATTCCACTTACTTCATTGGCCCCCTATACAGGCCCGCATTGATTACAAGCTGTCAGTTCTCTGTCACAACTTTTTCTCAGATTCCTGCCCTTCCTATCTAACCGAAATTCTTTCTGTCTATTCACCCCTTCGACAACTCCCCCGCAGATGCGCGTATTCTGTCTGTTGTTAAGACACGCACTAAAACATATGGCATAGTGAAGGATCTTTCTCTTTCTGCGCCCCCCAAACAATGGAATTCTCTGCCAATACACATCCGCAATATACCAACCACCCAGGCCTAAAAAACTGTACTCAAAACACATCTCTACGCTACTACCCCAACTGATTCCCCCCTCTGACAGATAAGTGATGCTGCTGGCTGCCGTCCATGGCTTGACATGTAAAAGATCTGGTGTGGGTGGGGGTGATTATGCATTTGTTTTTGTTTTTTTGTTATACAGCTGTCCTTTATTACATAAATGTATTTTATTTTATTGTCACGATTATGTCTCATTTGCTAATATGTTTATGTACAGCGCTGTGAGCCCAGCCTTAGGCTTACCGTGCTATAATAAGACTGCAACTAATAATAATAATAATTATTATAATAACATGAGGTTATTAACTCAAGGAAATTCATAGCTTTTGATTGGCGAGTTTCAAATCAGTTCTTATAAAATATTTCTAACTATTCCTTCCTTTGAGTTCCATCGAAATTTATTTCAAGTTTGAAGACATATGGATAACACAAATTTAATTTTAATTTCGCAATATTAACAACGCAATAAAGAATTTTAAAAAAAAACTATTTAAAAAAAACAACAGCAGATGTTTGTGTTTTCCTGATAAATGTAGTTATTATTTAATTAAATTAATAATTAGACGAAAATTTATTGATAATAAAAATAATATCTGAACTTTCAAATTCGGATAAAATACTTAAAATATTTATTTGTTTGTTACTTTTAATGTTGTTCAATTTTAGAAATAAATAAATAGTCATATGAGTGTTACAGCTCTGAGGTTTTGTGGGACATTTATTTTATACTTTTTGGAAAAAAATTTTTTTAAAATAAATTAAATGCTATATTTACTTCCTCTCACATAGAGACGGATCTGTTATAATTCACGTGACATTTGAATAGCTGGTAAGTTCATACCGATGTACAATGTACATCTGTTTATTAATTCAAATGTTTATCTGAAACTCAAGTTTTGCAAAGGTTTCAATTTTAGTATCCTGTGTTGAAATTGAGAATTTAACAATTAAATTTGATAAATTTCAACAAAGATGGAATAATCACTTCATAAATCCTACTGATAGCCGTTTGTTTGTTTTGTTTGTTTGTTTGTTGTTTTTTTTACAAAGTAATTCATATTAAATATGCCACATACAGGATACAATAAACAAAAGCAGATCCTCAAACTCTCTAGAGTTTGCTTTAAAATATTTTTCAGCTCTTCACTGCACATCTTTTTAATTGTGGGTGACCTAGCTTTTTTTGTGTTATCACGATGTTGCTGATTTTTTAAATCTCTTTGAGTTCTAAAATTTACAGTATGAGCAGATGATTGGAAGTGTTTCAATTATTTTTTTAAAATAATATATTAACAAGAAATAATAAAAAAAAATTTGCTTGCTACCACCAAGGCACGGCTTCGGAAAAGGCACTGGCAGTTTCGTAAAGCGAACTGGGCTAAGTACGAAACAGCGGTTGAAGCCAGCTTGGCTGAGATCCATGCAACAAGACCGGAGGATTTAAATGTGGAGTACGAGCTCCTCATAGGCGAAATTCTCGATGCGGCAAAAAGAACAATTCCGAGAACAAATTGAAAACAAACCTTCAGACCTTATTGGAACAAGACGCTCAAGGCGCTGGTGGAGAAAAGAGCAAAAGCACGGAGGAAGGCTGCCAAGAGGAAAACACCTGCAGCTCGAGCAGCGTACAACCTCTTGACGGCCCAAGTCCGTTCCGAAGTCTTTAGGGCAAAAAAGTCCAAGTGGGAAACTACGTGTGGAAACCTCAACCTCTGGGACGGAAGGAAGGTCTGGCGATTACTAGATAACCTCTCTGGCATGGGGAAGCAGCGGAACATCCGCCCCCTAAAAACACCAGCTGGCACAGAGGCTAGCTGTGCAAAGCGCGCCGGAGCGCTTAACAGACATTTTGCTAAGGTGAGCAAAAGTTCCAGAGACACCGACGAAAGCCGGGCCATCAAGAAATTTCGAAAGGTTGGAAGCAGAGCCCAACGAGTGGGCCCACACCAAGAGGCTTTCACGGCACCTTTTACAATGACCGAGTTGCTGCAAAGCTCCAGGACCGGACAGAGTCTGTAATGAAATGCTCACACAATTTCAATTATTCTCTTTATTTACCACTTTATATACAAGACCACGAAGCACGTTGTTTTAACTCTCAACTACTCTTTGACCGTCCTCTCCCGTTCACGACACTCGAAAGACTGTCCATCCACAGGTCATTATCTCCGGATTATTAATCTCCCTTATGTCGTTGGAAACACTAGCTTATATATCCTTACCACTTCTGCCCACGTGATGTCGTATTCGAATATGTCAGTAATCGCACTTTTGCGGATCTTTTCTCCTCTGTCCTTGAGGGAGGGGGGGATGTCAAATCTGTTTAAGGGGTCAGTGACGTAGCCAGGAGTGGTGGCTTTATAGTCACGTGCTAAGAAGCGCATTGCGTTACGTTGAATTCGCTCCAACTTGTCCACGTCTTGCTTTATCTTTTTTTATGTGTTATAATGGGGTTGGGGTAGTGGAGAGCAAAATATTATAACATTTCTTTTATTTGTTGATGTTATAATTAAATTTAATTGAATAGATCTAATAACACATTATATATTTTTAAATATATGTAGGCCCTATTTCCGATATTTAATTTTAAATTCAAGAAATCAATTACATTGAATTAAATGAATTGTATTTCAAATCAATGTCTAAATACATATGAACTACAATTAATAGACATCAACACCACAAAGTGTACATTGTTGAAATATATTGTTTATCCAACTAAATATATATATTTAACTGTGTTTGAAAGTGTTATGTACCGTTATAAGTGTAGAGCATTTAATCTCTTATTTTACTCTATGGATCGTGTTAAACAGTACATAACAAAAGACGATACCATTAATTAAATACTGTAATAAATAAACTATACCCAAAGTAGGGCTAATTACAAATAGTAATTTATTAAGTTAATTTAAAATTTACAAAATCAAAAAGAATTAAAACTAAGGCTATTGACTTACAGTAAAGTAATGAACTTGTACCGGTACAAGGTTGAAGAAGGGGCACACACACACACACACACACAGAGTAAATATTAATTTACAAATCTTTGTCTCCTTTCGTAAAAGCAAAAGTCTCTTGTAGTAGCTAAATCTCTCTCTCAGCCCAATCTCTCTCTCTCTCAGCCCAATCTCTCTCTCAGCTCAATCTCTCTCTCAGCTATCCCGTCCTTTGTCGATAGGCGTATTTATAGTCTTTTCTTTTTTAGTCTTTTCCAGAAATGGGTTCGGCATTGTAGAAGTGCCTCGACCCGTCTCGTACATCCTAAAGATTTCTACTTCTACAGACTATTGACTGTATTTATTTGTAATCAAGGTCAAGGGAGACAATTTGTAATTAAACCACACCCCCGTCGCGTGTCAAACTTGGGGTCACCCAGAGTTCATAGTTCACACACGCGTTTCACAATGTAAACAAGGACGCCTATGTTACGGAGTGCAATAAAAAATCTTGACTTTTTTTTTTCATTTTAGTAGTTAGTAATTTTATTTGGAAATATGAAAACAAGTTTAAGGAGACATGAAAAGAAATGAAACAAAACTGATCGTTTCGACAAGAGGCCTTCTTCAGCTAACAACACGAAAACAGAGTTTCGTCTTTTTATCAGCTTTTACATTTCACTCCACGGGGCTTCACACAATCCGCCTTGATTGATAACAATTAATGTCCGTTTGTCCACATCACCAAAAAGTTGTTCAAATCTCTTTTTTTTCCATTTTTAATTTCTTCATATGAAAAAAAATGTAAAAATTAAAGTAAAACTAAAATTGAACGCTACGTTAACGTTAAAGGGCGGCTGCGGAAGTCGATGAGAGAAGTTTGAGGTTTCCGCTGCCAACCCCTTTTGTTTTATAAAGAAAAAAGAAAGAAAAAAGGCTTTTCCTAAATCTTATTCTAAGTATTTCCTTTACCTACCCTGACTGCTGTACCCCCTCTCTCAAACCCCTCCCCTTATTATCATTACTAATTTTATTGACAAGGGATTAACACAACCGATTCCCTAATTTGTTGAATTTTCATTTTTTGTAGACAATTACCATTAGTGGTATACACATACAATTTAAATAAATACAATAAGTTGTTATACAATTTTATAAAAAAGAAGGCACAAATATTTGTTTTCCAAAAATAAGACTTTGAATCCAGTACATGTAAACAAATAAGACTTTGAATCTAGTACATGTAAACAAATAAGACTTTGACACGGAGTCTTCTACAGTTGGAGTTTTCAATTAGATTATTTGAGATTCTGTTGTTGGTTTTTGTTTGTTTGTTTGTTTGTTTGTTGTTGTTGTTGTTGATTAATGGTAGTTTCGATTAGTCTCTGATTTCAGTTGGCTTATCGTAGCTTTCAATTAGAGTCGCTGTCTTCCGGTCCTGGCATCTCATATTTCTTTGATTTGCACGAACCTTTTGTTTCAGCCCTTTGTTTCTGCTCGTTTACAGTCGTATCACTTCCAGCTTTTACATGGGAAGAAACGCCCTTGCCGCCATCAGAAAACATTACACTCCCCCGTGCACTCGTGTTAAGCGTGCCGGGAATGCAGTCCACCGTTACATCGTTCTGGATGCTGTTTTCGGCTTCGACGGCAATCAAAGGACTTGAAGACGCAGACGGTCGATGGACGTGTAACACTGAACTCAATGCTATATCCTGCACTCGCTCCTCTATCGCCTTAACGTCTTCGCGCTTGGCTTCCTCATCACGTCCAGCCGGAAGAGTGATTTTACTTTTAGCAACGGGAATTACCATTTTCTCCTTCGTCTGTTCAGTATTTTTCAACGTTGACTGTCTATGTTGACTCAGCTCGTCTTTTTTGCTGTCTATCAAATTTGAAAAGCCAAGTTCATCGTGGTCCTCTCTCCAATATTCGATACCATCGAGGTATCGAAGTGTCAGCGGCATTCGATTTTGGTATTTTTTCTTAGTATACACAGGGACTACTGTCCACTGTTTTTTATTTTCCTCTAAAGTTCTTTTATGACATATATTACCAATCGATCTGTTCCATTCGCAATCGGAGAAGCTTTTTGTCACATAAAGAAGAGTAAACATGGTTCTGTCCAGATTTTCTTCCAACGCATCTGTTGGCACCACACTGTTTGATAATAATTGAGAAGTACAGCTGAACTTGACGTGTAAAAATTTCTTTAGCTCCCTCGCGTCAATATCGTCTGCTTTGGAATAAATAATGAGGAAATCGACAGGACCACCCATAGCGTCATGTTTAGATATTGTATCATTCAAAGAAGTGGAGTTAAGAGGTCTATCAATCCTGGCACCTGGACCGCTGTATTTTTTGCCATGACGTATTGTGTCGCCATGGAAAGGTTCGCATTCTGCGTCAGCTTGTATGATCGGGCTACTGGCCATCGGTCACGGACTGGAAAATTAAAAAAAAATTTTTTTTTTAAAACAAGATATATAGTCTTTTACCAGGTATATCATAAATGTTTGTAAATAAGGTTTACCGTTTCATAATTGAAAGAAATCATTTAACAATTTGGTTATAAAAAATATCGTGAATGGCTTCGAGACTAGAATTTGCGACCTGTGGTGAAGAATGCAAAAGTGATATCAAGTGTAAATGCTGTTCTGCCTTTGTTCATGAATAATATATTAATAGGAGCTAATCAGGAGCAAGCCAATGAAGCAGCTAGTAGCACGTGGTCGCTCTCTGAATAAACCTTTACATCGTTTTTCACTTATTGAAAGACTATAAAAAAGATTGATATCAAAACCCACGTTTTTGATATATTATTTTGACGTATTTATATACTAAAGAAGAGAGTTACTGCATCCCATTGCCACAGAGAACATTTTGTCAATAATTACTCCCAACCCTACTCTAAACTGTAGAGGCAGCACACCCTTCTTCTAGTCACGACATACACTTGTGTTTACCTGCGTTTAGCGGATACGTTTAAAAACCTATTCTTACATAAACCATAGTGTCAAATCTTAAGTTACATACAGAATGTATGAAGGAACAATAATTTGAAACCACTTTGTCGGTTAGGGTTTGTCAGGTTTGTTTGTTTTAAGAGGGATAGTGGTTGGGGAGGGGTGGGGGACAAAATTTCATTCTTTGCACAGAATCACGTTTCAAGCCACAGATATAATAATAATAATAATAATAATGAAGTTTATTTGAGAAATCACGCTTCATCCCCAAAGGCTCGAAGCGCGTTACAAGGTTCGATGTTCGAGAGGCATCACTGCTGCCAGTTAGGCGCATGTGAACTCCATCTCCCCATCTCCTGGGTTTGAATTCAAAGTTTGCCTTCTCTTAGATGAGTTGCCGTCCAAGGTTAACGAGTCCCATCCACCCGGGAGTTGCCGGAGTGTTTCATTGTATCAATGTTATCCGCCTATCGGGACTCCATCGCCGGGTTTGAATTCAGAGTTTCCTTCTCTTAGATGAGTTGCCGTCCAAGGTTAACGAGTCCCATCCACCCGGGCTGCTGGTGGCGTGTTTGCTTGGCTGGGCTTTGGTGGGGATTGAACTCCAGACCATCAACTTGAGATTTGCTCAGTTTAGACCACTCGGCCACCCAGCACCCCAATATTATTTTACGAAGTTTTCAACGTTTCAAATAATTTATAGATAAATGTTGACTTTTTTATGTGTTTCATTAATGAGAAATGAAAAACATTCATATGATAAACCATTTATATAAATCTCTAAGCATCACCATCCTGGCAAAATCGTCCGCTTCTTTCTCCACGGCACTCATAGCAAGAACCATCAAAATTGCATTTGTCGTTCTGACAACTCAGGAGGCACGTTTCATCGCACTCTAGACCGTAGTAAGGAGGTAGACACTCCCCAAATACGTGATATGCCTAAAAGAAACCCTGTTTTATACATGTAGAGTTAAAATTAATGTTTATCCCTCACCGGTTGCCTCGAATCTTCTCTACCATTAGATCCAGATTTGTTATTTAAGGCTAAATATGATTAAGACTATAAGAATAATATAGCAAAGAATGCGTTCAATCTGGGTGAATGAAATGTTGAGAAAACGATACGTAACAGCTTGAAAGCAAATACAAGACAATCAAAGGATCGTTTCGGCGGGAAGCCTTCCTTGATGGTAAAGCTGCCGCACTTGGCTGTATTAGCTGCAATGGGATCTATAGTTGATTATTCCCAGAAGTTGTTGCTATTGTTATTTATTGAGATACGGGGAGATGATTGTTTGATAGATTCGGGAAACATTTTCGGGATAATGAACACCAAAAGACATCTCATGATTCATCCCATCTTAAATGAGACAAACATGCAGGGACGTGTCACGAAGACCTATCCATCACAGCACTGATTTCTTACACAAATACATCGGCGAGAGTGAAGGATGAAAATAACGTATTATTTAAATTTACCAGGGGTGTCATTTCAGTTTTTTTTTTATAAAAGGGGGTTTGTGGCAAAACCAAAACTGGGTCGGCTCGTTATTTGTTTATTACTGGAGGCGCCACAGTACATATCAATTTAAATGAAAATTCAAGGAGGGGGTGGTGGCAAATGCCCCACCCTGCCCTACCCAAATGATGTCCATGAAATTACCCTATCACCGCAGCGGTTAAAATCAGATTCTTCCATATTATTTATCGTTATCTTCAGTTTCCCTCAATTTATTTAAATTTTATATTTATTTTGAAATTTTGTATTTCATAGTTAGGTAGCTTCTAGTTTTGTTAGTCTCTTTTGTTTTTGTTTTGTTTTTGTTTTTTTCTTTTTTATGGTTTTGTCTACTGGTGAAGGTTTTGTTTAGTTATTATTAAAACATACAAACGGAAATAGACATTTCTATTTAAAAAAAGAAGAATAGGATGCCAGAAGTTTACCACTTCAACCAGACTTATCGATCGCTACAATTTGTGTCTTACCGCACATTTCAAAAGTCTATTTGAAGCTGACAAACATTAAGTTTTCATACAATAATTAAATATTAAGACAAAAATAAACTTACGCTTTACTGATGTCGGTCCCAAACAAGAAATATTAAGAACTAGAATATGTAACTGGTAATATCGGAAATCTCCGGTGTGTAAAAATGTATACAGTAACAATATATTCAGTAACACCTGGCAACTTCACGCTTCGCATTCGTGTCCTCATTTCTTCGCAAGTTTTCTCCCAGGTCTAGAAGGATACGTACTGCCAGTTCTGCGGAATTTTTTTTCCGTTTCACGGATATTTTACGATACCCAGTATACGTGTTTTAAAATATTTATTATTTTAATTATTTTTGGTCCCAATAAACTTAAAGATAAAAAAACCAAAATTTCCGGTAAAAGGAAAACTGGGATTATGTCATAAATCAAAATTTGAAATGGAGATCTGCAGGAATAAACAAAATGTAAGGCGTGCAAAAGATTGTTCCATATAAGATATGTGCCAATGGCCTATGGTCATATATGGTACAGAAATACCTTAATATGAAAATGGATCCACTTTATAAAACTCAGTTAATAATTTTTTACCCACTAGGAACATTGAAACATTATCATTATCATGCTATTTGAATTTTATACATTTTGACCACTATTTAAGTTAATTTATACTAACTAACTATTTTACTTTTCATCACTTCAATTTTATTATTTTTTTATTATTTTTTTTAAAAATATAAGTGAATGTTAAAAAAAAAGCCTTTTATATTTTTACACGGGTAGTCAATAGATTACGTCAGTGATGAACAAGACCGCACAGTGTGCTCTTTCTATTTATAAAACCCACTCAATTTTAGATATGTAATACAACTGCATTGTAGCCTTAAACATGCTTCGTTGGTGTCAAAAAAAGGGTCATACCCAGTGTTTCTTTCAGACAGTTTGTTCGGGGGAAAAGTGGGAGGGGGGTCAGATGTTCGGGTGGGTATTGTCAGCGGCGTAGGAAGGGTGGGTGGAAAAGGGTGGTCCGCATCCGGGGGGGGGGGGGGCTTTTTATTTTTATCAAGGGGAGGCATTTTCGTCCAGAGTTTTTATCCGGGAGGCACTTACCCTAGCTACCCCACAAGGCGACCAGAATCACAGAGTTAAAGTCGAGAGGGGTCGTGGGGAGGGGGGGGTTGAACTTATACCCAGAAAATTTTTGATAAATTCAAAATCAAGGGGAGAAGTTTGACGTGTACCTGTTTATCAGTGTTTCTTTCAGAAAATGTGATCCAGGGAGGGGACATTTCAGACGTTGGGGTGGGGTGGAGGTAGTGCAGCAAAATTAGGTATTTTGGCACATATTACCTGAATTCACCACGGGTGTGGCGCGCCCCTGTGTATGCTGTTGACCACGTAGTTTCTTATTTATCATCCGGGGGGTGGGGGGTGAAGCTGCAATTGAGGGCTATTTTTTGTATGCATTTAAATCACGTATCCGTAATGGTGTGACTGTCCGTTCGTCCGTCCGCCAAGAACGACAAGGACCATCTAGTCTATATATAGACTGAATATACCATAACGCGCTGGACATTCAAGTGATACCAAAAAAATTTTTTATTTTTATTTGAGTGGACGCCAGGAAAGAGTGTGGAGAGTTTAGATTGACATGGATGTGTCATTTCGATTGGCGCCCCTTTTGCCGTGGTCTAGAAAATGTTTAACACCCAGGGGCCATAACAGTGTTTCTTTCAGACAATTTTTCGGAAGGAGTTATTTCGCTTGTTCGAGTTGGCAGTGCCAGGGGCGTAGGAAGGGGGCGGAGGGGGTGCTCCTGCACCGGGGAGTGGGGGCCCTTTTTTATTTTTATGGAGAGGCGACATTTCCAGCGTTTGGGATCTCATTATTGGTTTGAATGTAAAAATGTAATGCTGTTAAATTCTGTCACACACACACACACACACACACACACATATATATATATATATATATATATATATATATATATATACAAAATTTATACAATTATGCAATGCACATACATTTTCAGAGCAAATTACTTAATTTCTAAATCGTAAAGAGAATTATTTTTTTTAAAGTATGGAGGTTCATAGTTACTCTTATTCAAAAAGATTGTTGTTTGCTTTAGAAACAAGTAGGCTAGTAATGTACTTGTAAAAATAAATTCTAAAACTGTCCATTCTACTCACCAATGAATAAAATTGACACATAAATAAATCATTATGTATTTATTTGAAATGCTGCAATCATTACCGATATGTAAGTGTATATTATGTATTTAAGGACATAACAGTAAATTAACTCGCTCAAGGCGCCACTGTCATCAATTTCCTAAGCACTTCATTTCTTACACTTAAGCCAGCACAATGAACACATGATCAATGTCGGGACTTAGAAACCCAATCATCAATCTAAAAAAACATCTGTTATTTAAACTGTAAACACATTTATTGATTTATTGTTTCAATTGGGAAATCTGTTGCGTTTTATTCCGAGTCAGTTTCTTCAGGTCCTGGGATGGCATACTTTGATGGTTCTCCTATGATCACAGTCTCTGCTTGCTGCATGTGGACATTAATTGTCGTGTCATTTGTGATGATTTCAGCCCCGTGATTTGATTGAGATGCGACGCTTCCGCTACTAACAGAAAACACACCCACATCAACTGGACCCACAGAGTCGACTGAAATGTCTCCGTTCGCACCAGGTTGTCTTGCCCCAGGTTGGCCTGTCCCAGGTCGGCCTGCCCCAGGTTGGCCTGTCCCTGGCTGGCCTGCCCCAGGTTGGTCAACCACAGGATGGCCATCCGCGGGTTGGGCTTTACGTTCACGTCTATCAACGTGCTGTATCGAGCTTAACGCTATGTCTCCGAATTCTCCCGTCAGCGCTTTAAGAGACTCGGCTTTGATTGGTTTACCACCGCCAATTAAAGACACATTCTGATTGGCCAACGTTCCTTTGTCTAAATTTGAATTGCAAAGATGGTGTTCTTTCTCAGACTGCAGACGGTTCTCGGTGAGCCACTTTGATCTTTCCTTTTCTAAAGAAAGTTCACGCTGATCTATTTCAGCTTTTTTCTTCTTCAGTAACCCCGAGATTTTACCAAGGTCATGGTCATCTTGCCAGAAGTTAATCGGTTCTATGTAACGTAGAAGCAACGGCAGCATGTAATCTCGCTGAGACTGCGTGTGTAACGGGATCACCGTCCATTTTTTATCATTGTCCTCGAGCGTCCTTTTAAGGGACACCTGACTCAGCAGGGTGGACCAGGTACATTCACACAACTTTTTTGTGACATAAATAAAAGTGTACATAGTTTTCTCCAGACAAGCTTCCAAGTGGTTCACAGGAGCCACTCCAATTCCCAGCAGCTCAATCCTACAGTTCAATTCTTTTCTTAATAAATTCCGACAGTCGTCTGCTCCTTTAAAGTCTGCCTCTGCGGAGATGATGAGAATTTCAAAATAATCCTCTCGCAGTGACTGCGGCAGGCTGTGATACCTGTTTGAGTTCTTGGTTTTAAGCGGACGGCTGAACTGACCGCCGTCCACTATTTCTGGCTTTTGGATGTCTCGTGGATACGGCTCACATTGAGCATCTGGCTCAATTTCTGTTGGTTCTTTAGTATGAGCTTTAGTAGCCATGGTCAAGTATATATAAAACACGCATCAAATATAGCGTACTACCAGGAGCTGGAACAAAGAAATTAAAAGGGGATTTACTGTATGTCTAGTACATGTTTCTTTTTAGGTTTTTAAGGGTATTTTTAAAATTATGATTAATATTTAATATTTACTTTATGAAGAACATCAGCCATCTTTTTAAACTTCATCAGAATGAAATTCCCAGCAATAGCTTGGCTGTAGATGTCTGGAACCCATCCACAAGCATAATATGAAGATATAGTCACTTTTTCCTAATTTAAAACATTAGCATTTTCTAGGCTCTATATGATTTTAAAGATATATATTTTTTTTTTAAGTTTAAAATATTTTTCTTTTATTGATCCAACCAATTGGATATATTTATACCTGCTCAAGTTCCATTAAAAAAAAATAATTTTAATTCATTTATTTTTTTAAATATTAAAGGAATATTTTATGATAATGTTTCAAACCTTTAAGTTAATTTGGTTTGCACCGTGGTAAACGCACGAAGTGTTCTCCAATAAATTTAGAGAAATGGTCTTTCTACATACACATGTTGTATTGAAATGAAGTCTTGAGAATTTTAATTACAAATTAACACAATTCAGAGAAGAAAATATTCGCTTGGATCCATAAGATAAGGGGACGCAACTTTAAACAAATCGGCTGACCTATTTTTTCATTTACATGCTTTCTTTAAACCGTGCGATTAGGACGAAAGGCGCAAGGCCCAAAATGGCCACTAGATCTGACTGATGATTAATCCAAACATCAACTTGCGGAGTTAGTTTTTTTTTAAATATTTTTAATTTAAAGAAAACGACGGAATAGTTTGCGATTTTGTTAACTGATTATTCATTAATGAAAGGTGTATAATAAAATCGAAGCATTGACAGAGTTCTTTTGAAAATTCGAAGACATTCATTTGACTGTATTTCTACCTGTCCTCTTAGCTGTTTAGTATGCAGTAGGCATTGCTGACATCATCATTTTAGTTTTTTAAAATTAATAAACGAGGGCACGCCTTGTTGGATAAAGCTAGATTTAAAAAGAAGTTATACAAAATATTGTATTATTAATGAAATGTTCTTTAAAATAAAACTTACTTGGGCTGTTGTAGACTAAAACACCTAACCAGCACAGCAACCATTTGGCCCCCCGTAGCTGACAGATTTCACCACAACCACTCCTTTTTTCAAAATCATAATAGCTGAGAAATCCGATGATATTTTTAGATTTAATCGGGTAGATCCAGCCGCCATAGATTGTCTTCGCTTGTTATCACAGACTATTTATAGGGTCAAATATTAAAAAGCCGTTTAAATATCACAAAATTCTCTACATTTTTGTTGGGTTTTTTTTATATTAGAATCTCACGTTTGGATATTAGTAATATTACGAATGGATATCATACACCATGGACAAAATAACCTGAAATTTTAACACGTAACATGATGAGAAAGGTGAAGTCAAAGTAAATGAAAGGCTTAACTACGTCTGCCAATTGCTTTATAAAAGTAGAGATGCTCAGCATTCATTTCATTCAAACACAAATTTTTTAGTGGTTTACTTTAACATTGCATTGTTTCTTGTGCAATCAGAAAATTCAAAAACATTTTGTGAAGAAACTATTCTACCAGTAATCATCGGAGTTCTCAAAAGATGTTAAGTTGTGCACCGCACAAAAGTCGACAGAACTAAAAACAGGATCAGTTGTTTTGTTGTTGTTTTTTTTATTAATAAGTGTTGATTTTTTTGTTTGTTTTTTTTAAATGTATGTACCACAAGTCACAGATGAAATTTTCGATCAAATTTGACTTGTAGATAAGTAGAAGAACAGGCGATTTTGTTTTAGCAAACAAACAAAATTCTTAGTTTTTAACTATTGTAACTTATGGAACACCACCAGTGACGGCTACAAGCATGGTTAGTTGCGTGTTGGAAGTAAAAAAAAATCTATGACGGCATTTCCAATTTTTACCTGCCCGTGATTAACTTTACATGAAGCTCATTGTGGAGAGAACAGTGAAGGTTTTAAAGGTTTGGAACTTTATTCTGAAATTCTTGCGTAGCTTGAGGCAAGTACATGATAAGTGGAAACATAATAAATAAAAAGATAATAAATTTTTCTGGCTATTTGATAATGTTTCAGAGATTTGTAAAAAGAAAAATACTTCCTTTGGTGATGGAATCAAAACATGGGGTATTGCTAGTTTATTAAAGACATCTGCTAAATACAATAAACATTATTTTGAGGTTGCAGGGGTGTGTCGTCGGTGTAAAGTTCATCAACGGGGACAAGGGTACAGGCCCCTATATCGACAATTTTACCTCTCATTCGCGTCTCCCACACATTCAGTGGAGATTTTAGAAATTGTTGGGAAACAATGTTTTACAGAGAAAACACGAAATTGCAAATTCATAAAATTAAAGCAACATATACAAATACTAAAGTAAAATATGGTCTCAAATTGTACACTTGGTGTATTCCTGTAACATATAACATATAAGTAGTGATCACATACTCCTATAATGATTACATACTGCTGTAATGATCACATTTTCTTATAATGATCACATACTCCTATAATGATCACAAACTCTTATGACGATCACATACTCCTATAATGATCACAAACTCTTATGACGATCACATACTCCTATAATGATCACAAACTCTTATGACGATCACATACTCCTATAATGATCACAAACTCTTATGACGATCACATACTCCTATAATGATCACAAACTCTTATGACGATCACATACTCCTATAATGATCACAAACTCTTATGACGATCACATACTCCTATAATGATCACAAACTCTTATGACGATCACATACTCCTATAATGATCACATATTCACATAATGACACGTACACATATAGAGATCGCATACTTCCATTGTAATAAAAAAAACTCCCATACTTGTCTTATAAATCTCATTATGATAACATACTCCCATACTGATCACATACTGACATACGGAGCACATACATCCATGATGATCACATACTGCCATACTGATCGCATACTTCAATACCGAAGACATGCTCCTAAAGTCTACTGATAAATTACAATGCCACTAATTGATTTTTAACCGGATAATGAGATGACGTGTACATTTTGTAGAGATCCAACGATATTTCAATGTTTTAAATTCTTTTACTGAACTGGTACTGAGCACTGCTGATACATGGACAAAAATAATGACTTGTGCCTACTTGTGTAGTTCTATTATTGATAAAACCACTTTACCAAGACACACTTACAGCAATATACAGGTGTATATGTCAAGTTAGATCAATTCAATAGGACACACTTACAGTACAGCAATATACAGGTGGATATGTCAAGTTAGATCAATTCAATTGGACACACTTACAGCAATATACAGGTGGATATGTCAAGTTAGATCAATTCAATAGGACACACTTAGAGCAATATACTTAGAGCAATATACAGGTGAATATGTTGAGTTATAATATCAATTCAATCGGACAAACAGCAATATACATGTGGATATTTTAAGTTAGATCAATTCAATAGGACACACATTCAGCCAGAGAAAAATGGGATATTTTAAGTAAAAGTCATTATCAGAGTTAAAACACACTCACACACACAAGCACTCACTCCCACACAGTTGTAAACGAATTATATTTAATGCTCAAATCTTTTCAAACAAAAAAAAAGCACAGAAGGTGTGTCGAGGCTTTGTTATGGTCCTTTATGACATCGAGATGCGATGATTTCTTTAATTGAATGACCAGCATCTGGCCGAAATGAGACGATAAATGAGACGATACATGAGACCATACATGAGACCATAAATGAGACGATATAGTTGTGTTGATGTTGGACTTTTCCAACTAGCAAAACTTAAATGGCGACGTCACAATAATTAACTACCGATCTAAAGTCTAACCTATAACCTACTGTGCCTGGTACACCCTTGCTAAAAGTACCCTACCTTTTGAGTAGACTACTGTAGCTGTTGTGCCTGGCACACTACTGTAATAGAATACCTTATTCTGGTGTCAAGTACGCCGCTTTTAGGGACTACCCCACTCCAAGTTGTAGCACGTAACTCCCTCCTGTGTAAGGCAAGTCATTTCTTGCACGATGTCATAGACTCACAGTTCTGACCCACGTTAGACAATATAATTTTTTTGAAATGTTTTTTCAAATAGATTTTTCTCAATTATCGTTGACATACATTTGATTTGTTTCAAAGGTTTTTACCACATTGAATCGTTCTAACATCATTCTTTGTAACAGATTTCATGTTGAAGCACATCAGCCACTTAATGGCGGACTCATTGGGCCTCACAATAACTAGACATAATAAAGAAACAATAGGAACAATAGATTCAATCATACCTGATACCATAACAACAAGAACTTTTCACTATTTGTTTGAAATGAAACGCTGTAGACATATTGATTGTCATTTAGGCCTAAATAACTATTCAAATTTTAAACTATATCAATCGTTTTTTTTTATTGTACATTAAATTTAGGCGTAAATAACTATTCAAATTCTAAAATATATCAATCGTGGCGATATTTCATTGGTTTGCACTATTTAAATAATCTTAACCGCTCAACTGTGTGTATTAAATTACAGTTTTGTAAGCTACACATATGTATGCGGGGGTAGGGGTGGGAAGCAGTCGACTTGTTCTGGAGAGACGCCTGGGGTAACACTCTCGTTAGGTATTACTCAGATTGGTTAGTGCCCACCGACGACTGGCTTGTTTACTCTTATGTAATAAATAGATCTGTTGGGATTTCCGTTGTGACTTTTTAACGGAAGAACTCGGTTGGAGTTGACAATGACCTGTCAGCAATCTTCATCAAATCAAATATTGGGATAACGTTGTTATCTTCTATTTCAATAATGTCAAACCAAGCGTCATCGTCAAATGTATTAGAAAATGACATAGAATTCGACGCACGTCCTTTAACTGGTAAGTAGATGTGGCTTTAATTTGAATTTAATTTATAGAGCAGTGGTTCCCAGCATGTATGTGCTCCACAGGTCTCAGGGGCTCCGCAGTCGCTAAGGAAAACGTTTATTACTTTAAGTAGTTTAAGACCTAAGGTATGCCAAAGTGGTTCCCTAATAGAAATAGATTCTTTAAAGGGCTCCGCGAGACAAATAGGCTGGGAACCACTGATCTAGAGGATTAAGTCTAATTATCAAGCATAATTAATAATATATAAATATAACAAAAAATATTAGTTTTAAATTACAGCTCATGAGCTAAATAAGTTAGAAAAAACGGGGTTCCATGTATTTTATATGATTACAGAACCACCAAGTGCTCCCCAGCAAGGTATTTATGACATGCCGGATCATCTCAGAGTTCATCTACCTTCACATTTAAAAAAGGACAACTTCGAGATACTCATTCTGAATGATGAGGAAGATGAAAAAGAGGCGAGGATGCTAAAGAAAAATCTGGAGGAAAATGTTCGTTACAAGAAAACTCACACCTTGATTCCCCCAAAGGTAGAACTCTTTAGTGACGTCATATATGAAGATGATTCACCGACAGAAGAACTCGATTTCGCCCTAAGTAAAACCATTTTTGTTTATTTGTTTTTAACTCAAAAGTTCTGTGAAGATACATGGACGTTGTTTAAGGGCCGGGCTTGCCTTAAAAAAGCACTTCAGAACAGAGACCCAAATTTGTGTGTTGTGAATATTGATACCAAGCCTCGTGGCAGAAGAGAATATAATGAAGCTTTGCCTACGACAATCGCTGCCTTACGAAATTTCACATATGTAAGTGATTCCGGGCAAGGAAATAAAGGTATGTATTTGGGGATTAAAAAAATGTTGGAAGGTAAAACTGGAATTATGTTACAAAAAGATAAACAACTACACAATGCTCGTCTGGAATATCTATCGAAGCTGAAAGAAAAAAGTTCTTGTCCAATCATGTTTCAATCTCCATTTAACCCGGAAGTTACGATAATTCCAGGGGCAATAACCCAATCAGCTTCTCGAGTCACCAATGATCATCAAGATAACACACAGAAATTTCCCACGGGATCTCGGCTTAACGTTCAAGACACGGCCTTTAATAATGAACTGAAAAATGACATTGAAACTGACCAACCACTGGACGTGGATTCTACACTTCTAAAAACTCCTTTTCCCTGTACACCCGAGAGAACAGATCCTGGGGACATTGACACGAGTATTCCATCAGTAGATGTCACAGCTGAGCAAGTTGCAGTGCCAGAGAGCAGTGCTGCTCACGGATATAATGGAGTAAATCCACGTAGAGATATTCATTTGGATAAACCAATTTCTTTTCAGGGAAAGGAGCTTCCAGGTGGAATTACGGATTCTAGTATAGAAGTTGATGGAAACTCAAAAAGTGGAAAATTTCTTGATTATTTGCCTGATTTAAGTTTACAAAGTATAAACATCTCTTCTGAGTAATAAACCGACGTGTACTTAGATATCTAATATATTTCAGTTTAAGTATGTGTAGGTGTGTGTAGGTGTGTATGTATAAAAAATTATTTATCTATATTTTGCCCTATAATAAGTAAATACATTTTTTATTTTAAAAATACTTAGAAGAAGTATGCATACATATTCTGTTTTGTTGCAATATACACACACACATATATATACATATTCCACCTATTTGGAAGATTTTATTTTGTACCAGCTTTAGTATGCGTAGGTATGTCATCAAATAATTAAATAAACTATAAATTGTGAAGCTGAAAATGATGTCACCATATTTCTCTGGCGAAACTAAAATATCATGGGCGATGAGTTTTTATTTTATGATGAATTAAATGTTTCTCAGCCAGTCAGCCTGGATTTTCAGAGATTTGATTTCTAGTTTTTCTCATGGCATGTGTGTTCCAGGCCACGAATATGTATGAAGGTCCATGTTATGTCCTGGTGTCGACACATTTACGGCCATTCAGTCTAAGACTGTAACATTTATTTTTTTTTTAAAATAACATATGCACATAATTTTTTTTGTTTAATTGTTTGTATTTTTGTTTATCTACAGCCACTTTTTATTTTTTATATTATTAAATGAAATGGATTATTGAAAAAATACATAACATTTGTATTTAAATATTAGTTCTAAATGAGAGACTTTTCATTTTTATTAAAATAGTTTTATTTTGTTTTTGTTTTAGATATTCTTTTTTTAAATAAAATATTTAGTCTTAATAAATAATTAAAAACAAACTCAACAGTTTATACACATACATAGGAATGGGTATACATTTATCAGTTATGCTTGCTGTCATTTTACACTTCAATAACAATGCTATCCAGTACAAGAAGTATGCAATCAAGTACAAGAACAATGCTATCAAGTACAAGAACAATGCTATCAAGTACAAGAACAATGCTATCAAGTACAAGAACAATGCTATCAAGTACAAGAACAATGCTATCAAGTACAAATAAAATGCTATCAAGTACAAATAAAATGCTATCAAGTACAAATAAAATGCTATCAAGTACAAATAAAATGCTATTAAGTACAATAACAATTACATTGAACAATCAGTGCCGAATATACTGAAAAGTCCACACAAAAAGATAGCAAACTCAAGACTAAAACAATATTTAGAAAATAAAAATTCTTGGTTGGAAGTGGGGAAAAAAAAGAATAATAAAAACCACGGAAGCAATACAGCCCCATCCTGCTATACAAATTATTAGATTTAACTTCGACATTTCCAGAGGTCAAAGGACACCATTAGTATTTTTTCACCCCTCCCCCCCCCCCCCCACCCCTGGTGATTTCAATGTATGCCAAGAAATAGTTTGAAAAACTGTTTAAAATTTAAAGCATCAAATGTACTCATAACACATACAAATAATGGGTACATTTTCTATGAAAATAAATAAAATATTGTTGTAGAAAAGAAAATGACATTTTTTTTAAAATCTTCCTAATCATATATTTTTTTAAATTACTAAACTGCTATTCGAAAAACGTAAACAGCGATGGGGTAGCCATGAAACACTTCATCAAATGGTTTACGAGGCCGATCCTGAAATGACAGTCTCGGCTGCACTTTTCGGAGGAGAACCCTGACTCCAGGTTAAATTTAATCTTCGGTAATGCTCTTTTGTTGCAAGGACTCTTTTTTTTCGCGCATCTTCCGCCGGTTCGACTTCACACACAGCTGTTCACCGGGTGGAACGGTGCTCAGCGATGATCTCCCATTCGTTGACTTCTAAGTGAGCTTTCCTCATATTCCTTTTACAAACGTCCTTAATTCGCAGCCGCGGCCGTCCAATTAGTCTTGCCACCTCTGCTATTTCTCCGTACAGCAGATCCTTTACAATACGGCCTTCGTTTATTTTTCTTACATGGCCTAACCATCGAAGGCGCCTCTGTGTTAGGCACCTTGTCATGCCATGGAATTCGCGAACTGCGACGCAGACATCTTTGGTGGAGGCTGTTGAATTTCCGCTCATGACTGGCATACGTGGTTCACAATTCACTGACATAAGAGAGCGCACTGAGCACACGCGAGTTTGGGATTATTCCACATCCGCTTATTCAATTTAGTTTAGCCATAGTTGCTGCTGCTTTTGGGACCCTGATGTTCACCTCTTCGTCAACGGAATGTGAGCTAGAGATATTAAACCCAAGGATATGCGAAACTCTCAACTTCTTACATATTATGATTCTCAATAGTTATGTTTGGAGTGGAATGTGCTTCTTGCATCATGACTTTTGTTTTCTGTAGACTAATGGTCAGTCCAAACTCTTAACACGAGAAGGATGAGTAACCAACTTTTGCAGACCTTCTTCTGTGTGCGATGTTAAGGAGGCATCGTCAGAGAGCAGCAGTTCGCGAATTAATAACTTTTTTTTACCTTGGTCTTCGCACGAAGGTGGGCAATCTTGAACAGTTTACCATCAGATCTGGTATGGGTGTAGACTCTGTCTTTACAGTCCCTGAAGGCAAACTGAAGAACCATTGAGAAGAAAATGGAGAAGAGCGCTGGTGCAAGTATGAATCATTCGTGTCACTCCGCTGCTGAAATTATTTAATATATTTCTAATTTTTGGTTGGTCTTGAAGTATCACTAAAAAGTATGCACTGTGGTTGCTCATTACAATAATAATTCCTATTATCACTGTCTCCACAACCAGCTTCTTGTAAGGCCCTTTAAAGAAATATATTATCATAACCTCGCTTGTTGCGTCGTTGTGTTACTAAAATTTTAAAAATGTAAACATTCCGAGTGAGCAGGAAACGTATCTTTATATTCTATATTCCAACGGTCCCCATCTTTTTAGGGGGGGGGGGGAAATCGGGCCAGTAGTGGGGGCCTTGCTTCGGATTTTGTTTTAGCTTATTATTTTAATATTGTGCAAAACGAAATACATGCACAGTGTAACTCTCATTTGTTTCATCACGTAGCCAACCTATTATGTTAACCATGTAGCATCAGTTATGTTCACATGTAGCCCCCCTTATGTTCAAACTGTAGCCCCCATTACGTTCACAGTGTAGCACCCAATGTAGCACCCAATTATGCTCACCATGTAGCCCCACTACGTTCAGCAGGCAGCCACCCCCTATATTTTCATCCCGGGGCTCCCCATTATGTTGACTATGTAGCTCCCCATTATGTTCACACTTAAAGACACTTAAGAGCTGAGACATAGACCAGGCCTTGCGCTCTGCAGCCGCTGTTCTGCCAACTTCATGTTGCGTGGAGCGCCTGTGTAAAGTGGAACGTCATGATGTTCGATCCTTTGCTTTTCCCTCCCACTGGGTTTATGTCAGATGCTTTCAGTGAGGCTTTTAAGTCTTCTTCAAAACGTTTCATCTGCGCTCCATGTTCGAGATCACCATAGAAAAATCTTTTGGGCCCTTCATTCCTTGGGCCTTATATCACTTGGGCCCTTCATTCCTTGGGCCTTATATCACTTGGGCCCTTCATTCCTTGGGCATTATATCACTTGGGCCCTTCATTCCTTGTGCCTTATATCACTTGGGCCCATCATTCCTTGGGCCTTATAGCACTTAGGCCCTTAATTCCTTGGGCCTTATATCACTTGGGCCCTTCATTCCTTGGGCATTATATCACTTGGGCGCTTCATTCCTTGTGCCTTATATCACTTGGGCCTATCATTCCTTGGGCCTTATAGCACTTTTGCCCTTAATTCCTTGGGCCTTATATCACTTGGGCCCTTCATTCCTTGGGCCTTATATCACTTGGGCCCTTCAATCCTTGGGCCTTACATCACTTGGGGCCTTCATTCCTTGGACCTTGCAACACTTTGGTCATACATTCCTTGCGCCTTATATCACTTGGGCCCTACATTCCTTGTGCCTATATCACTTGGGCCCTTCATTCCTTGGGCCTTATATCACTTTAGGAAATGGCGTCAGCGGGCCGTCGAGCTCACGCTCCTTATGCCCTCCCCGGCGCCCACCCGCACCTGCCGGCCGCCTCGGCGGCAGGCCGTGCGGAAAGCCGCCAGAGACCTCCCCGGGCGTGGAGCGTCCCCGCCCGCAACCGCTCGATCGGGTTCGCCGACGGAGACCCTCCCCGACCGGAGACATCTGGTCGACCAAAGACGCTGTGTTTCAAGCGTCCGTAGTCCACTCTCCCAGGGGCCGGGACGGTAAATTAACGTCCTAATATCTCCCCCCACCCGTCCCGGGGAAGCATCGGACGCCCTCTAAGAGGGATTCTACAGTGGGTTTCCACCTCGCGACTAGTTCGCGAAATAGCTGGGACGAAACGGTTGCCTAGGAGCAGCTTTCTCAGGGCTGCATATTTAGAATCACCGGCTATAGGCTTCCACCACAGCCTATAGCCTCATATCCCTTAACGGCAACTTGTAATCATGATCCCTACCCTGTGTTTGCCTTTTCTTCCCCCTGTGAAGCATCACAGGTGGCAGCCCTGTAGGAGCTGTTTATTCCAGCAACTACCATGCATGGCCGTGTCTGCCACGCGGGACACGCAATGGTTGTAATGTGCCCCGGGTTAACGCCGAGGGGGTCGGTGGCCAGCGCTTCCAAATCGGCAAGTCACTACAGACTTGTCAACCGGAACCCCGGGGGAAGGGGGATGGGCCTTATATCACTTGGGCCCATCATTCTTTGGGCCTTACATCACTTGGGCCCTTCATTCCTTGGGCCTTGCAACACTTGGGTTATTCATTCCTTGGGCCTTAAATCTCTTGGGCCCTTCATTCATTTGGCCTTGCAACACTTGGGCCCTTCATTTCTTGGGCCTTACATCACTTGGGCCTTGCATTCCTTAAGGCCTTGCAACACTTAGGGGCCCCGTGGAGACTCAGATTTTTAAGGGACCAAATGTTATGAATAATTTTAATGAGGAAACAACTAAAATGAAGCATTTAAAATAGCATTGAATTGCTAAAAATAAAGAAAATACGAAACGTGGTAGGGGTACCTCAAAATGTCACCAAATGATTATGTTAGAAGCTTTAAAAAAACAAGTCTTCATTATTTTCACCCCAAAAATGTTCAGTTTATTATATGTATGAAGGAAATGTGGGCACTTTACGTTTAGAAAACAAATATTTAAATAAGAAAATAGCTACACTAAAGAATATTTTATACTTTGAACAGAAAGATAAGCTTTGCTAATGTGTATCTTGATGTTGTCTTACTTTGTTTACTGTTGAAAGGTTCTTAGTCTCAACGTCCGATGCTTTGTTTTGTGATTCAACAAGTTCTCCCCACTCGGTGTTTTAATATAGTAAAACGTGCGCCTGAGTTCCTACCCAAATCATAGTTAACTTTAGACCGCTTAATATAGAGAGTTCGTCCATGTGTTTTATAAACCATTCATGAGTATATTTTCTTTTTTTTTTAGTAACATTTTAAAGTTCGCCAAAGTTGCTTCTTTGAAAGACAGCCCTGCATAGTATCAGTTATCAGGGATCATGATTACAAGTTGCCGTTAAGGGATATGAGGCGATAGGCTGTGGTGGAAGCCTATGGCCGGTGATTCTAAATATGCAGCCCTGAGAAAGCTGCTCCTAGGCAACCGTTTCGTCCCAGCTACTTCGCGAATTAGTTGCGAGGTGGAAACCCACTGTAGAGTCCCTCTTAGAGGGCGTCCGATGCTTCCCCGGGACGGGTGGGGGGGGGGAGATATTAGGACGTTAATTTACCGTCCCGGCCCCTTGGAAAGTGGAGTGCGGACGCTTGAAACACAGCGTCTTCGGTCGACCAGATGTCTCCGGGCGGGGGAGGTCTCCATCAGCAAACCCTATCGAGCGGTTGCTGGTGGGGACGTTTCACGCCCGGGGAGGTCTCTGGCGTTCCCCCGCACGGCCCGACGTCGGGGAAACCCGGCACCTGGCAGGTGTGGGTGGGCGCCAGGAGCGCGAGCTCGACGGCCCGCTGACGCCATTTCCTAATGAGACATTTCAATACGGTAACAAAACTAGCAAGAAAAAACAACTCTGCCTACATATTTACTTATTTAGTTTTTATTTTAATTTAAATGAGGAAATTATCCCGTGTAGCTGGGACGAGATCTTAGGTATATGTGATGAAGAGGGTGGTAGGTGATCTTGGGTATCTGTGATGAAGAGGGTGGTAGGTGATCTTGGGTATCTGTGATGAAGAGGGTGGTAGGTGATCTTGGGTATCTGTGATGAAGAGGGTGGTAGGTGATCTTGGGTATCTGTGATGAAGAGGGTGGTAGGTGATCTTGGGTATCTGTGATGAAGAGGGTGGTACGTGATCTTAGGTATCTGTGATGAAGAATGTGGGATGTGATCTTGGGTATATGTGATGAAGGGGGTGGTCCGTGATCTTAGGTATCTGTGATGAAGAGGGTGATCCGTGGTCTTAGGTATCTGTGATGAAGAGGGTGGTACGTGATCTTGGGTATCTGTGATTAAGAGGTTGGGATGCATCATCCAAATTTTTTTTATAGTTTTACAACAGCATTAACTGTAAGCGAAAATAGATTGTAGCTGCAAACCTAAATTTATATAACCAAATTTAAAAAATTCCTGGTGACAGCCTACCCTTAATAAATTAAGAGTGTACGTGTCCCAATTCAGACAACGAATTCACTATACACAGAACATTACTCTTGTTGTTGTTTTTGATATAGTCACATGACGATTTCCAATTTCGCGCCAGGTTTGAGTCCATTGTGGAGATATCGTAGTAAAACCTTATTACCAAACTTTTGAAGTCTACCACAGTCAACCTTGAACCCTGTGGGTTTAATTTTGAACCATGATCTCAGAAACTGTACCGTGTCATAATTATATTTAGTGTAATAAACTCTTTATAATTATTTGTATTTATTGTAATAAACACTTCGTTCCACTTTATTATTTTAATTAGCGTAATAAATTCCTCCACTTCATAATTGTTTTTTAAGTGTTAGCCAAATCAACTGTTAACCACTTAAGAATTATGTTTACTGCAATCATCCCTTTTGCCACTTATACTTTTTTTTAGTGTGATCACCTCACCTTCCTCTTCAGGGGGTGGCAGATGTTACATAAGTGTTGGAGCGCCAGACTAGAGGGGGCACCAAAATAGGATTTGATGGTTTTAATTGAAATTATTAGTTTCAGAGTTCGGGGGGGGGGGGGGGGAGGGGCGTAACAATAAATCACGCCCCATGACGCGAAACACTTTATTCGAGCTACTACTCTTAATTTAAACGTGCGGCTTTTCGGACAACTGCACAGTTGGTATCGTGGAAGGGAAAGCGGCAAAATATATGGCCACCATAGTGACACCTATATTAGCTACGCCTCTAGGCTCACCACGCTGCACATAAAAACACTATTAAACGCATTTGTGCTGTTAAAGAAAATATGGAAGTCAAAGGAGATGACTCTCCAAATCAAAGTCAGAATTTTCAACACAAATGTCAAAACAGTCCTACTCTATTGAGCCGAAACTTGGAGAGCAACAGCGAGCATTACGCAGAAAGTACCGACCTTCATAAACGATTGCCTTAGAAAAAAACCCTGAACATCAAATGGCCAAACGCCATCACCAACAAAGACTTACTAGAAAGGACATACCAGGAGCCTATCGCTAAAGACAATATAGGGAAACGATGAAGGTGGATAGGGCACACTCTCCGCAAACCACCAGATAACATCACCAGATAATCCTTAAAATGAAATCGACAAGGGAAAAGAAAGAGAGGAAGCCCTAAAAAATACATAGAGACGCGAGCTAGAGGCAGACACACAAAGTATGTGAAACACCTTGAAGCAACTTGAAAGCACAGGGCCGAGGTGAACGGAAAATTCTTGTAGACGCCCTATGCCTCAGACGGGGTAAAAGGCATACGTAAGTAAGTAATATGAATTTTGAGCGGTGGAAGGGTCTGGGGAGCCTTCTTCCCTGGATTTGTTTTTATTATTGCAAATTCAAGAGGTGCAATTTGGAGTGTAGTTGAATTCAAGGTTTCTAATATACTTTGTGATCAGGGTAAGGAAATATTTAAGGGTCTAGGGAGGCATTATGGTGCCAGTACCATACACATTTGGCACACGCTTATATTCAACCAAATACTATAACAATGATCAGCGTGGGGGAAGGGGTGTAGAAATTGAGGGAGCTGGAGACAGTTGTGCAAATTCAAAATGCAGGAATGCATTTTGGCACATAGTTGAATTTGGTGTTCTTTCCAGACAATTTTGAAGTGACATTTCAAACTTTCGCGTGGGAAGCGCCAAAATTAGCCATAATAATGATCAAAGACAACCTTGGGTGCAACCTTAACGCTGCACAAGCGGGACATGAACTAAACTCATTCCAGTTGTGGCGCCCTTGACGGTATGATTTTCCCTAACTTAATATTGCCTATTACTATTAAATCTTTATAGTCCTCAGAAAAGTTTTGATAAATTCAAAATAAACGAATACATTTTAGCAAATACTTTAATGTAGTTTTGCAACATACTACACTTGGAGAGCAACGGAAGAAATGCTAGTTTTAAAAATGTAGGTACCTATTTCTTAACCTTAGAAACTTCGCGTGAGCTCAGCAATCCCTAAGATGGCAGTGTGCCTCGGATACTTTAGGGCTTAAAGATGTGATGTGGATATTTTCTTACTTATCATCTTTCAATGGAACGTGGGGGAGGACAAAATCAAATAGTGGCTTAGGGGCCTTGAAATGTCGAGTGGCAACTCTGCTTGACGTAGTTTGTGTTATGCAAATATTTTTTTTATCTTTCTGAATAGTAATGTGGCTTACATTTTTTTATTTAAACTTTTTCGGGGGTTAACTACATAGTTAATAAATGATTTTTTTAAAAATGTTTTCCATCGCAAAAAAGCCTTTCTAACATCATTTTATATGTTGAACGCAAATGAAAAAATAAATATTTTTAATAATCAACTAACGTGAAATAATTAATTATCTTTGCTAAATATTTCTAAGTTTTACCATGGTCATAGGGAAAAAAAACTTTTCTGGTTATCAAAACAGGTCAATTTATAAATCCTATATGAACCGTATTATTATGCAAAGAAGAAAATTGAGTTGTTTGCAAAATACGGTATTAGAAATTTCCCAATATTCAGTTGTTTGAATTTTTTTAATTTTTTGAGGGGGAATTAAAAACCACTATAAATTTATTCGGATAAATTACAAAATGCCACTAAGATATACTAAAATGCCACAGAATTTATTTTAAATCGACAAACTAGGAATAAGAATTTATTCTAAGACTTCCCATAAAAATGGAATTGGCATGATAATCGAAATGTTAGTTCATCATATTTTTTAATGCTTTCATGATAGATTCTAATCTTGAAAAAAAATTTAATTCTTACAGACAGATGGGGCAGTTTGTTTAGTATTCTATTATTAAAAAGAGAAAAGCTGGTGGGAATTTAATAAATATAGGCAAATTATTTTTTAAATTCTGTTTTTCAGGACACGATGTTACAAACGTAGCACATTTGAAGACGTAATGAAATAAATTAACAAAAATACCGTTATGTGTGAGCAGTGGGAAGTAAGACGTCGGCTTATAAACAGAAGCCACCAGTACGATATTTATAATCGAACACTGTAAGTTGTAAGCCTTTAACAAGATTAGACTTAAATATAAGGATGATCAAAATCAAACATATCGAGCATTGGATTTTTAATAAATTCCACTAATTGTAATTGGATGAAGTCACAAGATACTATTCTTTTAAAACTTTTTAAAATGACAATGAAGTCGTTTTTAACTTTAAAAATATATAATCGTTCTATTGTTTATACCCATTTTGCGCCACCCCCACCCCCCAAGATGCCTGAAAGAAACACTGATCCTTTTTAGACTCTATAATTATGTTTTATACAATCTTCAACCTCTCACAAAACATTTAGTTTTCTTATTTCTAAAACCATAATGAAATAAATATAATAATTTATTGTTCATTTTAAATTCATTTTATTTGAATCATTGTAACCGGTACATTGTATTTTGGACACAAAGGTCAGCATAAATAAAATAAAATCACAGCGGGGGGGGGGGGGGGGGAGAGGAGGACAGAAGGTTTTAAATAAAACATTCCCACTAATTCTTTTTTTTTATGTTAAACAAGGCAATGCTTCCATATTGAAAATTAAAATACCATTTGATGTTTACACTGAAGTTAACAAAAAAAGAATGAATTCATAAATGGCAAAAATACTCTCTTAAAATCATTTTAAAACTAGATTTAAGAAAAGATTACAATTATATTAGAAATACTTGGCTGTACAACTAAATACACGTTCATTCTACATAAAAAGTTCATACATTACATATTAAAATGTGTCACTTGTTTCGTACTCCTTACTTATATGCAACAAGTAGTTTCACAAGACTTCACAGATACATATTATATTCAGGCATAGTGTTTCTCAAATTAATTAAGCAGAATAAAATAGTATAAAATAAATATTTTTACAACTTGAATGTGAAATTGAGAAGCTACCAAAACATACATTTCTTTTAATGGACTTTTAACACTGCAACCCCCAAATGCTTAAAAATAATAAATATAAATTTAAAAAAACAGTCAAGACATCTAGGCCCATGGCCATATGAAGGAACTACTAGGCATTCTTCAATATTTCAAAATAAAATTTGAAAGACAAGGGATCTTAATCTTAAACAATGTTCATTACTAATTACACTTCACCGGCATTTAAATGGAAGTTCTACAAAACATTATATCTTCAACACTAGAATGTGTTAAGAAATTATGCTTAACTCACTAAGTAGTCAAGATTAAATAAAATTAGTCAACTTCTTGATGCTGATTTTAAAATACATAAAATGTTTTCCAAACTAATTTGTACCCACAAGGTTGACATAAAATGTTAACTTATGGAAGTTTGAAGAAAATTAAATATTTCTAAAATTTCATTGGTCACCAATGAATACTTCAGCAATTGTTATATTACCAAAAGAAATTTTTTTTGGAAACAATAATACAAAGTTACAGAAGAAGATAGCTAAAAAAACTCACCAAATAACTGAATAAAAAAATATTTCTTACCACACAGTATTGAATACAGATATAAGAAAAAAAATATTGTTTTTATAATACAGCCACTCTGCCTCACTTTCCACTTTGTTACTGCACAAACCAAATGACATTGATCATTCATTTATGGCTAAATTCCCTTTTTTAAAATCCTTTTTATTTATCTTTTCACAAAGACTGCATAAGTTAATGTCATTTTCTCTTAATTCAGACTCAAAAGTTGCATATGTCTTTAGAAATAAAATAATATAAACATTACAAGCGATAAGGACTGAAAAACACTGTGATATTGTTTAGTTTAGACAATAAAGGTATCTTTACCATCAAAGAGGGTTTCACATGGGTTAGTCTTTATACATTTTATGGTACTTTATCAAAGCTGAAGTAAAAATATCAGTTCTTTCCTCATCACACTTGAAAATTTGTAAGAATGTATTTTTTTGCCAGTTTGGTCCATGGACAAAAAGAGAAACAGTTTATTACATAAAAACATTTACAAGGAGTTACCAAGCCAAATCAGAAGACACAATTCAATCTCTTACAAATAGAATAGAATCTTCCTTATCACCAAATTTATATCAAATAAATGCTAATTAAACCAATAAGCCTCTAATCCTGCACATTTTTTATTTGGCTTATGACTTCAGCTGCCTCCTGTCAATCTCTGTGAACCTCTCAATCCTTACTGGCCAACATATTTTAGGAAAATGTCAGTTATTCTCCAATGATGAGAACCTGTTTTAGGAGGGTTGGGTGGTGGTGTTGAAGTAGAACAAGTAATGTTTTAAATTTTTAACAGCAGAAATTCAATTTATGTGTAAAATGATTGAAACATTTCTTTATTCCCCTCATAAACAAATTATAATAATAAATCAGGCTGATTACTCTTTAATCTTAAGTGACCCCCCCCCCCCTGAAAACTATTATTGTATTAATTATATTTTGTCCTTGAAATCAAAGTGCCATAACATGATAAATACAGGGTAAGTTTAAATCACGAAGTGACTTAAGATATGCATGTATAATGTATATACATTTATATTTTATTACCTGTGAAGTAGGTAATGAGCTAATTATATACATTTATATTTTATTATCTGTGAAGTAAGTTATGAGCTAATTAATAAAGAACGTAACCGAAATTGTGAAAGTTATTTAATACCATAGTAATTCATTCACACAGCAAATAAAACAAATTTTTTTCATTCAGCTTTAAATATTTGAAATAGTACTTACTGATCTGACCCCATGTCCTGAATTTCAGCTATCCCATCAGAATTTGGTGGCGTGAGAGACCTATCACCACTATGATTTGTGCCTCCAGTTCTATTGTAGCCAGGGTTTTGCTTCAATATTTCTGATCAATAAAAGATATTATCTAAATCAAATCTGTGACATCTGTCTTATTAGCCTACCTAAACAGGTTTTTGAAACAAGGGGACATAAACAAATACAAATAAGATAAAATATCCCTAAAGTTACAGTAAACACACAAAAGTGATTTTTCTTTTCAATCATTTTAAGTTGTGAATTAATAGGTAGCTTAGAAGTTCATCATTAGGCAGACTGTTGACAACCCACCAGCCCATTGTTATGATAGCCATTATTGATGCAACCCCCCCCCTCCCACCCCAAACTGGATTGGTCGCCAGACCATTCTCACAATTTCCCAAACCCACAACTTAACCCCAAAAATTTCCCAAATCATACCATCTCATCACCACCTGATAATCCATTCCCAAAAACCCTCCTTCTTTATACCCCTCTAGGATGCACCTTAAGTCCCTACTAATTGGGATTCTTTTAAAGTGCATTACTTGAATGAATGTTATGTCTATTTTAGCCCCCCCCCCCCCCCCCCCCCCCGAAATAGCTTGATATGACATGTTATTAAGAATTTATACGAAAACTCTGTTTTTAGGGGCTATTTAATTAATAATCAACTTACTTTCAACACTTCTTCTAATTTCATCTGATGCACCCTCTAAAAAGCAAACAATGATCTTATTATTTTTTTCAAATGGGTCCGCCCCATTCGTTTTTTCCATAGCACTGAAAAAAAAGCAATTTTATTCAAACAGTTAATTCTAGAATGGCCTCCTTAGATACGTATAAACCAGAATTTGAAATAACTTGAAAACTTATATTAACTTATATACTGGTAGATAAAATCAAATGTAATCAAAATGCACTTCCTCCTGACAAGTCAAAGCTGAACAGTTAAATTAAGTTACTTTGATGACATAAGGTACACATTACTGTGACAGTAGTCAAACAATATGTAGGGAGTGCGAAATAAACAAAAGTTAGGAAACCCTGCTGTAAATGTAATTAACTTTTTTTTTTTTTTAAATAATGTAGGCATAGTTTATTTTATAACAATACTACTGCAAACACCATTTACATTGAATGAGCCTGACAACCACAAATACTATAAAAAAATATACTAAATCAGCATTTGGTACCTACGCCAGGGCCACTAGGTCTCGTGCCCTAGGAGTAGGAAAGGCAGGGGAGATTTACACAAAATAATAAATAGTACCATAAATAGGCCTTCTTTTGCTTACCAGTATTTTTCATTATAATAATTTTAATAATAACCTGTAGTGTCCAGATGAAAGGATAATTAATGCTAAGAGTAACACGTGAACATCATCAATTTAAATGATTCCTTTCCCTCTTATTTTACTACCATGTTTATTTGTATGTCCATACTGTTACTAGTTACTGAACCAAAAATGTGTAGCAAATGAGAGAGGCTACAAAATTAATATTAACTCTTTTTCTAATTTCTTAAATGAGCAATAACAATATATCTCTTTAAAAATATGATATCACTGCTTCAATTTAAAAAAATAATAATTGTCTTTAAAATACAAATTTACCTCTTGGCTAGTTCAAAGCTGTCAAACTTCAGTATACCAAACTTTGTACCACGCTGATTAACAACTTTCCCTTTCCACTCACTAAAGAATGATTCCAAAATATTTATGAAATTTTTGGCTTTCTCTTTAGCTAATGGTTGGTAACCATGGACAATGAGAAATGGTTCATTTTCCAGCTGAAAAAAAAAACGAAAAAAACAATGGATTAAATTTATAGGCCCTATAGATTTTTGCAGAAATTAGATCTATCTAACAGTGGCTTATTTAGACCAAAATACACACTACAACCCTCCAGATTTGCTACTTCATTTATTAAACATTAAAATATAAGGACATTTCAGCAATTCTTTAAAAGAACCTGACATGCTAATTAATCAATAAAATCATTTTAAATAGGAGAAGGGAAAACTCTAATTGCAAGCCACAAGTCGACAGTGAAAACAAAGTGATAACTTGAAATCAAATGATGAAAAACCAATGCATCACCTCCCACCCAACACCATCCATGAACAAGCAGACAGAAAAACAACAATGACAGATTTTTAAAAATATATTTTAAATCATTTGTTTCAAATCCTTTTCAAAACCTAACTAGAAAACACAAATTTTTACTACCGGTACAATATTTTGAAATAAATAACAATTTACAGCAAGATGTCAATAATCTGGACTAATCATTGTTTCCTCGCCCTCCTGATTATCAAATTATCCAGATTTTTTAATCCATATAAAAACATGTTTAGTAATTATTAAGGTCATGGTTTACCACCAGGTTTGTGGAGGGTCAGTCATGGCGGCACCCGGGAACATGTTTTTAATTATCTTTTTAGAGATGCGAATACGTTCACTTTAAATAATGTTTAGATATTTGCGCTGAATAATTTATTTCTTATGATTAGCCAAAGGAATCAGGATTTGTTAACTTTCCACGTTATCAACTTCTAGATGTATTGGTTTTACTCAGATAATCAGCAGTCACAATTTGCAATTGAAGTTAAATTTGTTAAAAAGTATTTGCAATTAAATACATGTAATCTATGTCATAAGTTAAAAATGAGATTCAAAGGAAATAAAATGTGCATTTTGGGCAATCCGTATAGATCATACATACTAAGGGGTCATCAATATTGGAGATTTTGAGTATGTGTTGCACATTCTGCCCAAGACTGAGGTGAAAGGTTATATCCTCATTTTTGTGTTTATATTAGATACCCCTCTTTGTGGTAAATAGACACGCTTGGGCCACAGGGAAAAAAATCGTCTGGTGAAAAAAGACGCGTTTGGGTCAGGGGAAAAAAGTAGGTCACTGCGCCCGGAACTGTAAGGGTTAAAAGGGTTTTTAAAATTAAGATGATAATATTTAATAACTAGTTCCTTAAGTCTAACATCCTATATGATCTTAAGGTATTAATAAGAACGACATTTTATACATAATCAAGTCTTACAGAACTTAACAGTTTCATAAAATCAAAATTCGGTAAATATCAACTTAAATAATGTGTATACCCTGGTATAAATAATGAGGAAAAATAATTAAGACTTTGTACTTACTAAAATCTCATGTTTATCGGGAAGCTCTTTAATCAGGTCTTCATAACTGTGGTGTTCATCAACTGAATGCAGTAACTCAGGTTTGATGTTTTGTTTGTGTAAAAGAATGATGTGGTATCTCTTCTTTTTCAGATCAGCTAATTTAATGCCAAAGTCTACATCACCTGTAATTATTTGTGCCTGGCATTATTATATATTTTTCAATTCTAAAAAATACTAAAACAGATATTTTTAATTTCTCCTTTTGCTGCTATTAAAATGGCTATATCCAAAATATATTTAGACATTTGTATGCAACCATGCTGTCATGTCCAAAATGTACCAAAAAAATAATTTTAATTTAAAAAATACAGAAAATACCTTATTAAAACAATAACAATTCCAGTCAAATAGTGACATCAGGAATGTACTCGGTAATCATAACCCCTTTTATCTAAATTTACTACACCCTTTATTCAGAAAATAACACAATTTAAACAAGATAATTCTTACTTGTTATCAGAATAACATTGGCTCTTGCAGCTCCTACATCTCTGGAGAAATCTTCCATCTTTTGTATTATTTTAAAGTCAGAGGAATTATCTTTGTCTGAACATATGTGTAACAAATCGACCTAAAGGTAGGGGTAATGGGGCAGGTTGATAAAAAAGAAAATAAATCATTTGATAGAACAAAAAAATTATACAAAGCATAATGGATAATATATGAGGGACTGCGTTAAACCACTTGAACGAAATTGTGGAACAAGATATGTTTAGACTTGAAATGAAAAGACAGGACAATAACAGGACAATAAAAAGGACATTTCATTTAGAAACCTTTGAAACAAAACATAAATTATGTAACAATATTTGAACTGTAAAGGACATGACCTATATTGTGAGTGATGGCTGGAAGTATTTTGAGTGGTTCCTTTTGTTTGCTTTAATTACCACTAGTGTTAATCTAATTTTATGAATGAATGGTTTAAATGCACACACATTTTAATTTAGCACAAACTCATGCAGTGGATTATGCTAAAATGGGACAGAAATCTTACAGATAGCCATTTACTTGTTTGAAATGTAAAAACACAGATTCTGACACATAGACTTAAACAATAGTCTTAAGCCACCTAAGGATTTCCTGACATCATTCTAAAAATGATGGTCATCCCTTTGTTTTATTTTTATGGAGAAATAGTGATACATGTTTAAGATGTGATCATGAATGATGATTATTTCATAAAAGGTCAAGCATGAACTTGTTACATACCCCACTATTGTTGATTGCCTGTACTGTCTTTACATGCTCTTTTGTAACATCCGTTATGCAATAGAAACATTTTTCTTTATTGTTGGGGTCCACTAAAATGAACTTTGCCCTTATGAGCTTGATTATATCAGCAGCAGATTTATCTTTGGGTACAGGACAATTCTGCACATCCCAAAACACTCCAATAAATACTTTCTCTGAAAACAATTTGTTTGTGATTATTAAAACAATAATGCATACCCTCTTAAGTAAGAAATAATATTCAGCAGTTCTAGATTATTACTGATGTTAAATCACTGATGTAAAAAAAAATAATTGTTTAACTGATCTATCATTGTTATGGACTAAATATCTTACTTTTCTTTGAGTTTAACTAACTGATTTGATATATGATACAACATAATCAGTGGCGTAGCGAGCTTAACTCGCGCCCGGGGCACAATACCCTTTTAGCGCCCCCCCCCCCATTCGAAAACCATACAATATTATATGTAAAACATACTTGCAAATTAATAAATTGGCGCCCCTTTGTGAGTAGCGCCCGGGGCATGATGCCCCCTTGCCCCCCCTCGCTTCGCCACTGAACATAATATAATCAAATCTAATCATAAAAAAATAACTTTGACATTTTTAAAAAGTTTAAAAGATAAATTTCTTAATTTAAAAATAAAATGTGATGATTTTAAAATAAGGAATGGAAGTCATTTTATTTTAGTTTTACTTAAAAGAAATGAAGAAAGATATCCTTGCATAAGTTCATGATATGTATTAAAAATTAACACTTTTTTAAAAATTTTGTACTCACCTGGATTAGGTTTCCAGTCAGTCCCATTTGGCTTTGATCTATATTTATGTTAAAAAAATCTACTTACATTTGGTATAGGAAGTTTTTATTATAAATAAATATAAATAATAAATACTATGCAACAGAGAAAACTTAAAACTTCCTAAATAATACAAAATCTTAGTTATTTCCCCTTTCAAAACACTTGCAAAGTTAGCTTATACCTTTTGTATAGTTTTTCATTTGTTAGAAGGTTACACCAATAAATGGGCAGATCAGTGGTGATTAGCTACCAGTAATCTGCTTTTTTGAGCGAGTATGGGATTTTTTAAAGTAATTAATTGGCTAATCAGACTATAGAAAAGGCTTTCTAGATTCCAGGTGTTAGATGTGATTATAGGTGGTTTTAATGGAACCTTTGGATTGTAGCGAATCTGTAAGAAACCAGATTATGCATGACTCTAAACTTGCTATCCTGCACAATGACATCATAGAACCAAATAACAGTTCCAGTACATATTTTTCCTAACTTTAGTAACTTCATATGAGGTAACCAACAAATATGATGTCTTTGGTTATTTTCAAGGAGTTAAACTGCACATCCTGTGTTTCCATCTCTGTTTCTCTTTTGTTACAAATATTACATTGATAATGATCTATTACTTGTGTGAATTTAGGCTATATCAATACTTGACAACAAGTGTGCATTCCATTCAGAGCATCCAGAGTTATTTATATTTATTTGTTTTTCTTTCTTTCTGAAATAAGTTTATATCATAATATATCAAATAAGAAATATCTGGCTTAAGATCACTGAGCAATTGTTCATTTTGTACCTAGGATATTAGAAGTACATGTACCAGCAGCTTTTCTTAGCACTATTTTAGGTAAGATGGCGCCATTTTTAGAATATGTAGATTTGTTACTGGTATGTTTATCTATTTTATAATTCATCCATCCTTGTGGCGCTACAGCCCATATAGGGCTTAGAACGCTTCACCACTTCCTTCCACTCAGACCTAACTGATGCTTTTCTTTTCTTGGATCCCAGCTGCTGTAGATCTTTTTCCACACAATACATCCATCTAAGCTTAGGTCTGCCTTTAAGCCGTTTTCCACTGGAGTTTTAGTGGTGCAACTTCATCATTCATCTTTGGCATTCTTTCTGTGTCCCGCCCAGCATTGCCTGCCATTTTTTATTTCTTCTTCTAGCATGGGATCCTGATATAGTCTATAAAATTCCTGGTTGCTTGGTATTCTCCATCCATTTTCATCCTTTGTTGGTGTGTATATTTTCTGGAAAACCTCTCTCCCACGTGTTTAATAGGTTTTCTGCCATTTTTGTTACGGTCCAATTTTTACTTGCTTGTGTTACAACTGGTCTGATTACATTTTTTTTAGAATTTTCTTTTTTTTTTTGCAATGTTTTTACTTTTTAGTATTCTGTGACTAATGAAGTATATCTTGTTTCTGAGCGATATTCTTTCTCTTATTTCTGTCAGTAATAATTAGCTGCTTTGCCCATAAACTGTAACATTGGAACTTGAAAATGTCCCATCACTGGTTAATTTGACGGAACATTGAAGAGGAGTGTCCTCATTTCATGGTAGCTATCAGGGGTAAATTTCCAATTTTATGCTAAAGGCATAAGAGGAGGAAGTATCCAAACAATTAAAAACATTTCTTAACACTTGTTGAGATTTTATTTGTTAAACAGTTTTTTAAAAAAATACAAAGAAGATTTAAAATTACAATTATATCTGTCATTTAAAGACTATACTACATTATCACTGGATGAACTAGTAATTGAACAAATAAAACATCTATTAAAATTTAATTAGAATGAAAATGAATGAGTAAAATAACATCAATAATGCAATTTTAAAAAGAAAATAAGACATTACCTCTGAGAAACAGATCCAAAATTTAGTCCATTAGGGTTCACTGTTGCTCCTCTGTTGATCTTCAAGACATCTAGATCATCATCGTTAGCAGGGCTGTTATCCTCATTTGCATGTTGGGTTAAAATCCTGCCACCATCCCCAATTAGAAGATTAGTTACACTTTCAACTTTTATATCATTGTGATAGTGAATATGGGTCTCATGTTTCCCACTCTCTGTCTGATGCAGGATTTCTGTTTGAGCAGTTGGGTTTATTGTAGGTGGAGATTTTGAGCTCCTTGAAGAAGCAGTCATGGTAGGAGAATTTATACTTTGAGATGCAGGTCCATCTATCTGTAAATCATTATTTATGTCCCCAACACAAGGTTTTGACTTTAGTTGAACGCCAAGTGGGTCCTTTATTTCATGTTTCATTTTAGCCTGTCTTGGATCATAATTTGAATTACTTCTAATTCTATTATCATCAGTACCAACATTTTTCTTTACTAAGGTCTCATGTGGATTATATTCTGTGGTAGGAACATTCATTTGCGAATTTTGTTTATGATTGTATTGCAAATTTAAGTTAGAGTAATCAGCACCAGAACATACATTTTTAGCATGTTTCTCTTCTTCTGCAGCTCGGGTCTGATCAGGTGAGAACACTTTTAAATTAACAAGAGTACCTTTATTTGCCTTAAAAAAAAATTCTCTCTCTAGGTGCAATTTCAATTCTCTTTCTGCAATCTCTCTACTTTTGCCTGTCAAAAGCTTTTTAATAGTATTCACATCTTTATCTCTCTTATAATATCTAATAGGATGCAAATTTCGGAGCAATATGTCAAGCTTTATATCTTTTCTATCCATTGTAGTATGCACAGGGACAACGCTCCATTTCTTACTCTCATCACTGAGAGTTTCTGACAGAAAAACATGGCTATGATAAAGAGCTGGGGTACATTGACAGAATTCTTTGGTCACATACAAAAAGAAAAACATGGCTCTTTCGTAGGCTTGTTCAATTTTGTCAGCCCGCTGAGTTCCAATTTCTAATATTTGTACTCGGTATCCTAAATCTTGTAAATACTTTTTGAAGGCTTCAGCATCTTCTTCATCTGATGGAGCACAAATAACTAGAATTTCAAAGTATTCATGCTGTAATTCTGGTGGCATTAAGTTTATATATTCTGAATATTCAAACTGAGCTGCTATTTTGTCTGAAGATCCTGAATTTCCTGTTGCCTGTAAACTTTCAATAGTAGACAGACTTGCTATGCCACTATCATTGTCAGACACTGCATAGTGTGATCTTGTTGGCAATGGATCAGGGTGTAATAAGGTTTTGACAACAGACTCTCCCCTTGCATCTGTTTCTAAGTCACGACTGGATGCCATATTCAATAACTAATCATCCACATTACTCCCTAGCCAAGTGATTTCCAATTAAGTCTGAAACATATAGCATTAGACAGAGTTGTAATTAAAATGTATCTACTGAAGAGCACCAGTAATAAACAACATTACATTTTTTATACATAGTGACTGAAAGCCTCAAAGGCTTTAACACAACAAGAACAAAGTATCTAAAAAATTAAAATAAGTAAGATAAATAAAATAAAAACCTTAATTGAAAAGTATCTAGGTAGAGTCATGGCTAATGATACTTGTACAACTTAGAGAACCAATTTAAGAGTAGGTTAAGCCCCTCAGAACAGGTGCACTCAAACTACAGCCCCTAAGGCCCAACCCAGCCCACCCTGGGTCCTTAACCTGACCCGTCAGGCCACTATACAGGTACTTGGGAAGTGAAGTTGTGAAACAGGTCACTGGCCCAAATCATCTTTTTTTCACATTGGTAACAGCCATTCTCTTTAACATGATTTTTCTTTAAAATATCTTCTCACAAAAGTAGGTAATGTCAAACAAACACTGAAATGAATTCAAGAACAAAAGCTTTTAAGTGAGAAAATTAATCACCATGGCTCCCCTCACTTTTAGTATTCTAGGTCGCTCAGCTGAGAGATCATCAGCTCCACAAGTGGGTTGTAAAGTATTTTTATTATTATTTTTTCACTTTCATCTATTTTGGATTTTTTCTCTCCTGAAAATGCAATCTCAAATGATTAAGAATTCCTTGCTTAACTCATGTGGGGATTGAGCATGTTGCTTACTGTGCAAATTTTTCATGTAGTAGAGGGAGTAAAGCAACTCCTCATCTACTGGGACTTAAAAAGTATTTGTTTTTCCCGACAACATTCACATCGGTGTAAATGTTGGAGATAGCTTCCAATCTGAGAGTGAGATTCAATTCATTCACATGTAATATCAGCAGAAAAATATAGCTTCCATAGACAATAACTATTTGTAAGTACAATTTTAGGGATTTGTTTCCCTCCAAAGTGGATTGAAAAGGCAAAGAAGAAGCATGTTGCTGAATAATGCAATGTAGAACCACATGCTTGCAACAGGCAAAAGTTTTAAAAAGCACTATCTGTTGTTTTGAAATAGATTTTTATACCCCTATGAAAATAAAATGTCATCCTCTGTCATTGTTCGATGCCTACTCTGTAACTACAAAATTACTACAGAGTCAGTGGGCAGTAGTTTGCCAAACCCTGCAATACCCCACAGACAATATCAATGAATTTAATTTATATCAGAGCTGAATGGTAACACAGGTATTATGTAAATAGATAGCTTCATTTCCATCAAAAGGTCATAAAGCTTTTCTGTCATCCTTGAAATTGTATATTTGAGTTTGTATTTTTATATGAACTTAATAGTATAATTATAATTAAATTGATTTAAGGTTAATAACTAGCTTTGGTAACGTTTTTCTTTGTATATTGGTTTTCAGTCCTTTGTGTTATTTATTCATTTATTTTTTTAAAATGTATTATTTTCCTCCAGCTGGCAACTTCCAATTAAGTGGGTGCGCCTAATTTTTTTAAAAAAAAGAAAGTTGGAATAAGACACAAATTGGGGGAAGTTTCTTACTCTTATGTGAATGGCTGACCCAGTACCCTGGAAATATTCATGTTTCATCAAAGGGAACATTGCATGCATTTAAAACATAGTTGCATAAATGAAATTTTGAGATGATGAAGGGAGATTCCAATTCTATTAAATCCTTCTTTTCTCAGCCTTAACATGTAGATAATATATCAGATAAAATTACAATGGCGGAGATCTTAATTACACAGCAATCACAACTATTATACTGCGCAAAATTAAAAAGTACACTAAACTTGTCTGGCTTTTCAAACTAATCAAGAAATTATCAAGAACGTAAAGTTTGCATGAATTAAAAAAAGGATAACTTAATTAAACGAAATAGTTATAAATTACACTTTTTTCTACTTTTTATTTTTTTATGTAGTTTTGGGGTTTTCTTAAACTTTTTGTACAGTTTTTGATATGGCAGGTTGGCATGTATGTTGTTATCTTGTTCCTATACAGATATCAGATCTGTTTACCCTCAACTCTTAAAATTGTACAAGGGGCCATCCATAAAAGACCTTACCCAAATTTTGTTGATTTTTTAATCCCCCTCCCCCCATCGGCACAAAAAGTTAGACCCCCCCCAAAAAATTATAAGGTCACAAATCTCTACACCCACCCCCCTATAAAAAGTCCCTGTGTCCAATATTGTCCTTTACAAACCCTTAAGAAAGTCACCTCCCGTGGATATCAAATTACTGCACCTGTGTCAGAAACACTTCACTAGAACAGTGGTTCTTATCCAGCGGTAAAAGTACCTCCCCAGCCCTGAGGAGCGGAAGACCAGAAAATTGTATTCAGTGGCATAGCTAGGGGGGTGAGGATCGTGCCAGGTGACACCATCTCAGGGGGTGACACCAAATTGAAAAACTGTGTAATTAAAGAGCACACATTGCTCTTTAAATAACTGAAATTCATAAAAGGATAACAGATGACATGTACATTTTCCACCATGTAACCAATCAAAATGCGTTTTTTTATTAAAATTTCAAAGTTGATGTGTCAGCAATTAGGTTACCTTATTATTAGGTCAGAAACACACTGTCTTGACCATGTTTCAAGGCCAAATGAAGTGTTCGTTAACTTTTGTAAGTGACAGGAGGATGGAGGGTTGACACCACTAGCTTACCGGACTGGGTGACACCAACCCTAGCTATGCCACTGATTGTAATTGCTGCAATTGCTAGCTGTTGTTGCTTTCTTTTTAATTAGTTTGTGTGCATTTTCATTACAGCAGTAAATGTTTTTGTGAATTTTGTCGGCGAATTGCTTTTAATGGTAATTTTTTTCATTGTCTATAAAGTTAATTAAAGACATAAAACTATGATAACTAAATTATTTAATTATTTTTAATTTTATTACAATATAACTTATACGTTGGGGGGGTGGGGGTTTAAAACGGAGAGGGCCTGTAAAAAATGTTAAGAATCCCTGCCCTAGAGCATTTACTAAGATACCAAACACCCCCCCCCCCCAGTCACTGTCAACCATTTGTTATCCTTCCACCCCACTTCCTGTGGTTGCCATGGTAGTTTGAATTCTATGACTTGAGTGTCAGTCTTTAGCCATAAATTCTCACAGATGTCATTGCAACTATAGCCCAAGTCTCCTCCTGTCTTGTAACTTGATCCATTTTTCGGACCCTGCATACCTGTACTGATTATCTCAGTGATAGTAGTTAAAAAATAAAATGATGGTTGTTGTATAAATGATTATGTTAAAAATGTCTGTAATTTAGGGTCATTAAGTGCAATTCTTTACTACACTATTCTACTTTTCATGTGACGTCACATTGCTGAGGTCCCCCCCCCCTCGTCACACATTATCACAAAATCTGCCCCCCCGCCCCCCCCCCCCCCCAGATGCGTGACCTCATTTATGGATGGCCCCCAATATCATCAAAAAATCATTCTTTGCATTATCTTAATAGTAAAAAATAAACATACAATATATAGGCTATCATGTATACACCTCAAAATCGTAAGAGTAAACAGGTCTAAGATATTTGTAGCAGTAATTTCAGAGATTGAGAATGGCATTAGACACTTGAGTTTTTGAGCTCTCTGTAAGATTTTTTTTTAAATGGCCAACTTTAGATAAAATCATATTGAACAATGAACTATTTTGCATTTTTCACATGTAAGAGGGTAATTTTGTTTTAACTTTAAAAGGTATCAGCTCAGCTTTTCATTCAGTATTATTTGGGGCCCCTGTAAAAATGAGGTCTTTCTGACTCTTTAATATGCTTATAGTTTTAACGTATACTTTATACCATTGAGTCCATTGTCATTTTGTAAGCCAACATAAATATAAAAATATTTAATTATTAAAAATTTAGCCATGGCCATTGCCCATGCCATGGTCATGTCATTTTAGGGTAATTGCACGCTATTGGTACCTCTATCGCTCACCCTAACCCGAACCCTAAATCTATCATAAACAAAGGGCAGTGACTCCCAATAAGGGACCACAGAAGCACATTAGCCCATTTTAGGACTAGGGGCCAGTAGGCTACTTAATTTAAAGACGGCTTAAACTTAATCAGACTTAAACAAAAACATAAAAAACTTATTATAATATAGTCCATTCAATCTTTCATATTCATTTGATACCAAATTGTCTCTTACAAAACCAATAGTATAGTAATATAGGAATATAGCCAATAAATAATATAATAATAGCCGCTTCGTAAACTTGAACCAGACAGTTGCTCGAGTACTAATTTTTCGTCTAAATCACACTCTTAACTTAAAAATAAGTTTATTACTTTAAATTTAATATCTGGTTGAAATTATCTGAACAGTAGTCTACGTACACAGTCCACGGTTACTGTACTGGGTCTTTCTTGAAGTTGAAGGTAAATTAGGCCTGTTTTATTTTTATTCCTATCAGACAATTTTAAGTCCATCTAAATACCGAAGAATCTCAAGACTCGATATCTTTACGAGAATGGTACTATTTTTTAATAGAATAAATAGAAGTAACAATTACATCTTAGCAATCGGATTATGAGTGTAAAAACTATGTTTGAAAACTATTATTGTGGCACTGCAAATACGCCCCCATATTTCAGAGTATTTCCCAAAACAAATATTGGAACGATTTCATTTAATAAATTCTTTTTTATTGAGCTAATTGAATGCTTTAACTATATTATAATTATAAAATATAGTGGCCATGGTTTCTTTTAGGCAGCTCTCGAGGGGGGGGGGGCACTGCTCCCCCGGGGGAAAGTCAAGTGCCCCCCCCCCACACACACACACACCGGAGCAAAATGGGTAATAATATTTTGAACATTAAAAGCGACTAAATTTTCATTTTAAAACAGTTTTAAAAAGAATAGTAACTGATGCCTTTATTTTTATCCCAGCGGTTCTCAACCTGTGGGTCGCGACCCCTTTGGGCTTTGAGGGTCGCGCGACTGTTTTACAGGGGTTGCGTAAGACCACCTGAAAACACTAATACTCTACAGTTATGAAGTAAAAACAAAAATAATTTTATGGCTGAGGGTTGTTAAACGAGGGACTGTATTAAAGGGTCGCAGCATTAGGAAGGTTGAGAACCACTGCTTTATGCTATTACAATTAGTGAAATCTATGAAATATCGCTACGTTCGATATATTTGATGATCCGTATATTTGAAGCTAGTCTTTAGGCTTTAGGTGTCGCAAAACCGGCCCCTTTTACGAAAACCGGTATTTTCGATATTGAAGTTTACGAATACCGGAATCCTGATATTTTCGATATTGTCAATATTTAGAGAATCTTGTGTCGAGATTAGAGGTGATGATTAATCAATGAAATAAAAACGTTAAAAAATATTTGATTTTTAATAACCTTTTAACAGTAACACAAATGTATAACTTCAGACATTATCAAATATTAAAATGGTTGATTTAGTCTTACTATCCTTCCTAACACGTCTGCTAAATTATTGCATCTTGAATGATCTTGTGCTGCAATAAAACATTTAATAAAGTTACAACCAATTTCTTCCATATTTCTTGAGAATCGTATTTTTGCTAAGCGACTTTCTGAAAATTTGTTACAATTTCTCGCACTTTCCCGATTAAATCTTTGAAAATAAATTTATTATTTGGATTGATATCAAATGCGTTTATCATCACCACAGTCAGAATCATCACAATCGTTGTCTTATACAGGTTGATGTTGTGAAGGTTAAATTAAAAAAAAAATAATAAATTAGTTTATAAAGGACATCTAAGATCGCCAGCTGTACACCGTGAACCAAACGCTGTTGATGGTAAAGCGCTGCTTCACGTCCTAATACAGTCATCGCACTAGCACCGCCAATAGTTATGCAGACCATATCATCTTACAATGAACATTCCAAAACGGATAGCCTGTTTCCCAACAATTGTAAACAAGTTCTGGCCTAAATTCTGCCAATCACTATTACTAGGCCAAGATTTACAAATTCATTATTTAACAAAGGGCTATGAATGTTTACGTTCATTAAGCGACGATTTCCGAAAAATCGTTCATTCATTCACTGTCATAGACAGTTTAACTCTTTCTTCTTTCAGCTTACGCAGTTTATTAATCAAAGAGGTTTTAACAGTCTCAATGTGATAAACACCATGTTTTTAATTGAATTAGAAGATGTAGGCAAATTGTAGCCACATTGCTTCATGATTCACATTTGATCATTAGAAGTAATGAAAAAACGGAATGAAAGACCTTCTAAAGATGCCATACGAGAAACTGTTTCTTCTGAGCTGTTGGAACTTGGAAAATAGTACCATTACCAGAAACGGTGATATCTTTCAAGGTAGTGGAATGTGCAGAGTTTAAATGAGTGTGAAAGTCTGAAGTTGTGCCTCCCAATGTTTTAAGTATCTTGATACATTTAGCTGAGAGATAAATCAGTTTAAAAAAATGTATTTATTTATTTGCAAATTCACAAATTTTAAGATTTTAATAACACTGTATTATAATAACTTTACATATAGATCAAGGACTGCAATTCTAATAATAGTTCTTGCCAAGTATTAAACATACGAATTCTATACTCAAATTTTATATCATTATAATTATAAAAGAATTACTTTTAAAGTAGGGATAGGTGTAAATTATAAATTGTATGAAATTAGGCATTAGGCATTAAAAATATTTGTATTAGCATAATTATAAATTTACTCGATTCCATGAATGTTGAGTTATATAAAATTGAAACTTCAAAATTGAGAGAATTTTTTTTAAAATTAAGATTTTAACTGGCGCATTAATTATTATATCGAAAACGTTTGTGAATTCTTTAGATGTGCTATGTTTGTAACAAAGTTTCCGGAATAACAGAGGTTTAAAAAAGTATTTATCTCCAATATTTATTAAATTCCTTTACTTTTATCTTTTTAATATTAGAATAATAAACAAACTGCCCCATCTATTGGCAATGATTTTTTTTTTAAATAATTTTTCTAGGTGAGAATCTATCAGAAAACTAAAAAAAAAAAACAGAAGATTTTTTTGTACTAACATTTCGATTATCATGCCAATTCCATTTGTGTTGGCATTTGTTTTAGAAAAGAAATCGTATTCCTAATTTGACAATTTAAAATAAATTCTGTGGATTTGGGTATAAAATGTTTTAAAATATATCTAAGTGGAAATGTGTAATTTATCTGAAAAAAAGTTATAGTAGTTTGAAATTCCAAATAAAAATTTCAATCAACTGAATATTTGGAAATATTAATTTATTTGTAAACAACTCAAGTATTATTTACAAAATAATACTGTTTATATAAAGGATTCATAAAAATGATCAGCTTTGATAACCAATAAAAATGTATAGACCTTTCTACTTAAAAGCTTTTTTTTTCTTTTTGACTTTGCTAAAACTTGGAAAGGTAATTATTTCACGTAACTTGATTATTATAGGTAATTTTTTTTTCATTTGCGTTTAACATTTAAAATGATGTTAGCAGTGCTTTTTTGTGATGGAAAACTTTTTCTTTTTTTTTTGACAATTCATTTATTAACTATGTAGAAAACCCCCAAGCGGTTTAAATAAAGAATGCACGACACTTTACTATTTAGTAATACAGTAAATCCTCCGTTTTGCGGCCCTCTCTTTAACGACTTCCTCCAACATCGTCTGCTGTTAATGGTGATTTTTTTCCCGGTCGCAGCTAGGAAATGGTAAAGGGGAAATAACTCTTGGACCTATCAACTTCACTGCCTTCAAATAGTCGAAAAGCTGACCAGATTTGCCATGAGCAGGGGCCTTTCATGTTGAAAATATATCAAATTGCTAAGTTAATTCACAAGGAACATAATCAAATAAGCATCGGCAACCATCAAGGTTAGTTAAACGTTTTATTACATGAGAACAATATGGAGCACCACCAACATGGAGCATGCCAAGAAAGCATAAAAACGTAAAGTCACTACATAACAAATAATGTAGCGTGCAAAACAATGCGTAATTAACATTTGGTATTTTGTGATTTTCAAACATTTCAGACCTTCCCGACACCATTTACGGTATTCAAAGTGACATACTAAAAGAACAAGCACGTGTAGGGGGGAATCATGCAAACAAACAGAAGTAAAAGCTCCCTTTTAAATAAAACTATTCAATGATTGAATAAAAATAATTACAACAATATTAATGCGCTTATCTTATACATAAATAGTTAAACTCTAAGCATGCACTCAGCACTTATACTCGCTTTTAAACAACTACCATACCCATACCAGCATTGATTTTTTTTAAATTTTGGAATTAATGAGGAACAGGAAGATAGTGATTGTATTGGTTGTGAGACAGAGTTTAATCTGTATTTCTGAAAGAAAGATGGCAGATATTGCCTATAATTATTGGTACTTATACTTTTTTGTATTTAATTTACTTGTTTACTTAATTTTCTTAATGTCGTTTTTCCATAATGTCCTAACTCTTTTTTAACACCCATTCCCATTTACGACCTCATTTTAATGGCAATTTAAAGGTAGTAAAACGTAGGTTTTACTGTATAAAAACCATTTTTGTAACACAACTACGTCAAGCAGTGTTGTCACTCGACTTTTCGGTGCACTTTTTGGTTTGCCCCCCCCCCCCCCAACCTTGTACTGACATGATAGTTGAGGAAATATCCAAATCCCATCTTGAGCTATATAATATCAGAGGCCCACCGCAGTCGTATTGATTATTGAGCTCATGCGATGTTTCTAAGGTTAAGTGACCCCTAAATTTTTTTAACTAGCATCACTTCCGTTGCTCTCCAAGTGTAGAATGTTGCAAAACTAAATTAAAGTATTTGCTAAAATGCATTACTTTATTTTGAATTTATCAAAAAATTTCTAAGGACTATAAAGATTTAATAGACGATATTAGGTTAGGGAAAGTGCAAACCCTCAAGGGCGCCACAACTGGAATGAATTTTAGTTCATGTCTCGCTGGTGTGGCGTTAAAGTTGTATTTGATCATTATTATGGCTAATTTTGGAGCTTCCCACGCAACATTTTGAAATGTCACCTCAACATTGTCTGAAAGAAACACGAAATTCCAATATGCGCCAAAATGCACCCATGCATTTTTAATTTTTGTGATTGTCTTCAGAACACTCAACGTCTACACCCCTTCCCCCACGTTGATCAATAATATACAGTGGAACCCCACTATAACGCGATGATCGGGGTCCATAAAATCGAATCGCGTTAAAAGCGGGGTCGCGTTAATGCGCCGTTTTACAATATTTAAATTTGGCTGCACCTACGGGTAGACGGGTACCAGAATTGAGAGGTTGGGATTAAAAAAAACGATTTAAAATATTTTTGTTGGGTTTGTAAGACTAAATGAGGTATCAAATGAAAGATAATTGAATGTACTATACGTTTGTAATCTTAATTTTTCATTTTAACTAAAATAAACTACTACAAATGACATCCGAATAGCATTAGTCAAAATGTACACGGACACGCAGCGCCCCCTTTCGGACCCGGGACACATTAAACCCTATGCTATTCGGATGTCATTTGTGGTACTTTATTATTGGTGTTTACAAAATAATGGTATTAATTTATTAAAACTCGGAGCAATTTTTCAATTATGTTCCGCGTTTTTTATGCGACGTCACAATGGTTAACACCCCAACTCCCTCGTCACACATTGTCACGAAAATTTAAGAATCGATTGAGGAGCGCATGCGCTTCGACATATTTACAAATTGAGCCCTCGAAAGCTGAAGTTATTCCTAGGGCTCAACTCGCCCCACACAGTCATTTCGTAATAAATTATATACATATTATAAACTCATCATTATCATCAGTGACACTACAGACAATGTATGTCGTGCCCTGGTCTACTCCACCACATCCTTCCAACTGGATCGATCCATGGCTTCTTTCTGCCTCCATGCGTGGACCCCTGCTGATTAAGTATTTCTCTACATCGCCAATCCCTCTCCATCTTGGTCGACCGGTGAGCCGTCTACCCCAAGGTTCCTGCTTGTAGATCACTTTTGCTGCTCTACAATCCAGCAACCTCTAAACGTGTCCTGTCCAGTGTAGTCTGGGGAGTCTGGAATCAATCTAAATACTCAGGGCCGTGCGAAGGAAGGGGTGAGAAAGCCAATCACCCCTGGCACTAACATTAGGAGGTGCCATAAACATCTTAAGATAGGCCCTTAATTGTGAATTAAACGATAAAATCCCACGAAATTCACGTATACATGATGGTGCCAAAATCGTGTTAATAGTATCCGTGTTTCTTTCAGAATTTCTACAAGAGACATTTGACAGTTTAAATATGATATATAGTTATATAGTCTATAGGATATTCATTTGCTCTAATACAATCTCCCCATACTGTCTTCAAATTATCTACCATATAACCTCTATCTCCTATACCTTCTTCTCCGACCATATTCCCCAAACCACACCCTATCCTCTGTCTAGATCCATCCATCTCCCCTTTCCATCTACTGAACTCCAGTACTTTTCCCCGAAACCATTTTAGACTCCGGCAAAAATTTATGCAAGAAAATGTGGCTGCCTACCTTCTTAACCTCCATATCAGTGGTTATCAAACTTTTTCCAACCGCCGCCCTATTTTCGACCCCCCCCCCCTTTCCTTTTCCCCCCCTTTTAGAGATTTGTAACACAAATTATTCAAATTTATCACATACTTGCAAATTCATGACCCCCAAACCCTTAAACATGCGACGTCATTTTTGGGTGGTTTACCCATTTTAAGCATTCTCAGAATATTAGATTGCCCGATTCTCTACAGAACATATTTACATATTGAAATACATTGTTATATTTAATCAAAATACAAATGTAATCTTATTTTTATATTTTTTAATCGATAGTAAGCTAATTAATGTATTAATTTAATCAAGCGATATCTTAGCTCTTGCTATCTGTATGACGCTTTCACTAGTCAATTGTTCGTAAGTGACGTATACGGGCTTGTAGATGGATAGCTGTTTTCTATGCCCGGTGTTAATTCTCATAGCAGAGACTTAATCCATATGTCAATTTTTTATTTTATATCTTTGCTTGGACGGCCAAACTAACTAATTAATACAATGCAATGATTGTGATGCAATAAGGAGCTTCTTTACAAACTTTCTCTTTGCATGATGTTAATCTAAATTGCCCTTAGCAGACTAATTAAACTTTAGCATCTGCTCAATACAATTTAAGTTGAGTTATCTTCTCTAAAACTTCCCCACCTGCCCCAATAAATGAAATGGATTTATCCCTTAATTACCATTGAAAAAATCCTAAATTCGCTAAGACTTATAAATTATGTAGATGTAGCATATCGAAATGATCGCAAGTGTAGGCCTACTTGGATCTCACTTTTCTCTCCTAGTTACACGGGCTTCGAAAACAATATCACTAAAATTGGCTAATATAAAATTGATTAGTTATTTTGATAGCAAATTCAATTAGTTTTTTTTACATTAAGAAACTTATTTAATAAATAAGCAATGTTGTGTGGGGTGTCTTTGATTTCAGCACTAACAGAAACATTTCTGTCTTTAAAAATCACGTTCAACATTGTCAAATATATATCGCTAGTAATATCACATAAACTAAACATCATTCACTAGAACAACTATTTGAAGATAAATACTGTTGTACTGCTGAAAAATATAATTTGGAAGACACCCCTTACCCTCTTCATCATAGACACCTACGCCTACTAAGGTCAGCTCGATCAGGGCGAATTCTGTCTCCTAAATTTAGGACCGAAAGATATACAAATTATTGCAGATGACAACACATTCTATCAAATTTTCAGCCTCACCCCCCCCCCCCCCCCACCCACACTACAAAAAAATAAATCAGATGACACTGATTTCCCAAAATAAATTCCCGACAACTGCGCTATTTGAGATTCTTTTTTTTTTTAAAAATATCACAAGTGCGTTCGGTGCGTAGTATTTTCTTTTGTTTTTATGAAATAGTTGGTGAAATAAATCAGAGGTGAAAAAGAGGGTGGGTCATAGCATATTTTAAGTTCAGGGGCGTGCAAAAAAAGTGTGCGGTTGCGAGCCGCGGGGGGGGGGGGGGGGGGGAGAGACGAAGCACTAGTTGGGATTCTTATACAGTATGTTACGTCACGTGTATGCATGTTTATCAAATTTTCAGCCTTACCCACCATTGCTGGATATTATTATTAACTGTTTATAAAGGATTTATACGAAAAACTTAGTTTTTAGGGGTTAATTTTGTTAAAACAAGCCGAATAAATATATAACGTAATATTAACATTCATAATTATAACAATACACACTCGAGCTAGATTAATTTCCATTGTTTTCCTCCGAGGTTTTGTATTTGCAGTGTATAAAAAACATCCTTCTGTGTCTCCTGAAATGATCTTTTCCCTTATTTTTCCGAAATAGATGCAGCTGATTTGGTGTTCTGTACAGGACAATTTTGTAAGTATCAAAACATTCCAAACAAGTTTTTGTTGTTGAAATAAAGCGAAGTACCATCATACTATCATACTATTTTTTTAAAGAGGGGTATGTTCCTCATCATGGTATGATACCATGAAGAAGTTATAAAATTATGAAGAAAACAACAACAACCACGTTTTTGACATATAAATAAAATGGTATATTGCTCAATATTTCATAAATTATTTCATGATGTACAGATTAATAAAGTGACCTAAAATTTTCCCAATTTCATGTTATCTTCCAATGTTACAGACAAAACAAAAATATAATTTTAAGTATCTTATATTTACAGAATGTAAATTACAGTGGCAACTTGATTGTCCGGGACTCAGGGTTACCCAGCATAATAACATTTTGATAGCTGCTGACATACTAAATACAAATATTATTTGAATCTAAACTTCTCTATGGAATGAACATTTCTGAGGCCAAAAATAACAGTTTGATTGACCTTAAATTTTCAAATCCATGTCCAGATATACAAGTTCCTAGAGTTAATTTTTTTGGATCTTTTGTTTCAAAAATATTTCAATGCAATGAAAAAGGCCAACATTATGTTAAAATTAAGTAAGATAACTTTTTTACATTTTTAAAAATGATTTTCCTAAAATAAAATTTGATTTTTGAAATACTGTTAATTCAATTATTAAAATGGGATCAGATAGACTAATTAAATTTTAAGTTAGCACTTTTAAAGGTCTTAAGCAACTTAGCACTAACAATTATGAGCAGATCCTTCACTTTTTTAAGGTTTCAACTTTGATTCGATTTCCTTGTTGTCAGATGGAATTCCATAAACTTGTATATCTCCAGAAACATACTTCCCCAATTTTGGTTTAGGTTGATATTCAAATGGCCCAAAGCTTTGTCCAAAAGTTTCTGATGCTGCATCGGATTTCATTCCTACATTCTCCAATTTAGAATGGTCCTTTTGACCAGCGTCTTCCAATTTTAAATCTGGTATATTTGGTAATTTCATAGACAAAAAGCCAGGATTTGAGACCGATTGATATTTTAACATCAATTGTTTATTTCTATGAAAGTAATCGAGTCTTAAATTTTTCAAACCATCCTTTCTTTCTGCAGTTTCTAATGATTTTGTTTTCAAAATTTTTATAATTTTTCCTATGTCCTTATCTTCTTTATAATATTGTATAGGTCGCATATTTCCAAAAAATATTTCTTTATCCAGGTTACATTCATTTTTGTCTGAAGTAAGCACTGGAAAAACATTGCCTGCTTTAGTTTTATCTGACATAGACTTTGCCAGAAAAGAATCAGCATAAAGTTTAGACTTAGAACATTGTAGATATTCTTTAGTGACATACACAAAATAAAACATGGACCTGTTATAAAGAGATTTTGCCTCATGACTTATCACAGGTCCTATAACAAGTATATCTACACTAAATTGATGAGTTTCTAAAAAAAATTTGAAATTTTCAGCATCGTCCTCATCAGCTTCAGCACACATGATTAATATATCAATATAATCATTTTGCAAGTCTTTTGGCATCAAATGAACATAGTTGAGATATTCTTTTTCATTGTCACTGCCTTCTGAATGCAAACTTGCCACTGCATAGTTGTTTTCAGAAACTGGTTCCAGCAATCTGTCTGGCAAGTTTTGATGCATGGAGCCATCCTGTGGAGTTTCCACCTCAGCATCTGTGCCAATGTCACGATCCGGTAACGAAATCGATGACATGATGGTAAGCCAATTTATATACTTTGTTTTATCTTTGCTGCTGAAAAAGACATATGACAGAAATAATTAATAAATGCTCTGATATATTTTTAATTTGTATTTATTTTAACATACCGGTAAACGATTCAAAATAAAAGATAATTAATGAAAAATAAAATTATAGGCCTATTAAATTATAAATGAATGTAAAGGGTTAAAGTTACTTTTTTAAAATGTATATCTATAACTTAATTTATTTAATCTTAATTTACAATACTGTTAAAATGCTTTTCATAGTAACAAATGCTCGTAAATAAAATAAAACACAAATGGAAATTAAGGTTGTAACTGTACAACCAATACCTTTGTTCAAATTAATCTTTTAAAATAAAACGAGGGAAAAAGATGAGTAAATATTTCAATTAACTGTTCTCATTTAGTAAAATCTTCACCTAGATTTTGACAAAGTGAGCGGTAATGACAATATTACTGCTGATATTATTTGGCCATTTGAAGCATCTGATAAAGACATTTAGGATATCTTTTTAAGTTTCGTAGTTTGCTCGGGTGATGTTAGCACACACACAAAATATGAACCTAAATATTAATGTTGCCAGTGTTGTAACAAGAGTAAAATGGCAGGCAGGACAAAAATTGAAATGGTATCCTTGTAAAACGTCAATCTATGCATTACTTTTCAGAACATATCTACACAAACATAGCTTAAATTTTAAAGATAAGAAAAGATGCCAATAATTTAAATTATGGTTTAAATAAACAAAAAGTTCTCTACGCATAATAGATTTCATACAAAATGAAAAAAAAATATGTATTAAGATATATATGTTTTGGACCATTGTAAGTAAATTTTGTACTACTTTGAATTTTTCTTTCATTAAAGTTTAAGCTATAAATGTTTTTTTATGTTGTCTTTTCAACAGTTGATTAATTCAGTTCAGATTTAAAATCGATAGATAATTTCTAAAATGTTTCAATTTTGAAGTAAAATGTATTCAACGGGCCTTCGTTGGGCTAGTCACCATAGTATAGTAAAAGACAACCCCCTTTTACAATTAATAAATATAGTCTTTTAAAACTTGTTAGGCGATAATAAATTTCTCACAGTTATTAATTCATTAAACATTATGATTTTAGTTTAGCTATTTTTTTAAATATAAAAACCTAAATTTTAAGTTCTATAAATTATATACTCTCTATAGTATAGTTGTACCGGAGTACTTTAATTCTTATTTTGAATTTTTTCTCTCAGGACCAGTGAACAAAGAAAATGACATGGAATATTCAGAAGACAACAGGTAAAGAAACAGTCATAAAGCAAAAGATTACAGCATAGGGTAAAAAGATTGATATTTTTCAAAATTTTTGTTCTATAGATGTCATGGTTAAAAAGATTAATCTGAGTCTGACACTGACTTGCAATTGCAGGCATCAAACTTCTAATAAATTGTATGTAATTTACATGTTTATATTTATATCTTACTCAAATTTAAATTATCGAATATATGAAATTTAAAATAGAATTTGTTTTAACTATTTATGTGAATATAGGCCTACACTTTTTGGGGAAATTCATTAAGTAAACAAAAATAAATAAATATTTTCCACAAAAATTAAAGATTAATTTATTAGGTATGTATGTGGTTTATTTTCTATGAGTCACTTCCTTGTTTTGTCACGTGATACGTACCAGCCATTGGTAGGCTTTCTGCTACACATAACAACAGATAACAGCTGATCAGCCATTGCCATTATCATTAATTCTAAAGCAAAATGTTTGTCTCCATCAGCGCTTCCGCAGTGTTAATTAAAAATTTTACTTTTCAAAATATTCTTGAATACACGTGTTTCTTTAAAATGACATTCATTAAATGTGACAATAATTATAATTCACTAATGATTAAAGGAAGAAAGTTGTTTGAAGAAAAATTTGTGAGTGACTAGTGTGTTGCAGACAGCCTCCCGGAAGTATTACTTGTTTTTACACGTATCACGTGACAAAACAATCAATAAATCGTAGTCCATTCTTTTTTTGTGTGTGTAAAAACAGGGATTGCAATAAACATATTTATTGTTAATGTCACCTTCATCTGTTGATTTCACAGTGATATACTTAAGATTTCCTCGCACATGACTTAGACTTAGAGATAAAGAGCATATCTTACACTTACTTAGTTGATTTTGTATTATTTTTTTTCTCCCTTTGCATATTTTGTAAAATTGTGCACCAGCAAAGTTGAGGATCAACAAATTACATTTTTTAAAAATAAAAATCTTAAAAAATAGTTATTTCTATGTATTACTACTGACACTTTGTGTAAGAGATTTGAAAGATCTAATTTTATCACTTAAAATTAAAAAGATATAGCCTAGGCTAGGATGTTAAAAATACACTTTTGAATATATTGACACTAGTCAAAAGAACTTTTTAAATACCCCAAATTCAAATGTTATTTTGATTTTTTTTTTAAATCTATTGAAAGTCGGGCCAAAATGTAACCCACCCAGCTTTTCCCACTCTACATTATTATTCTGTACATTTTTTTACCTTGTCTACCGTTTTCCTGGAGAATTGTTAATTTCACGTAGACGTAGGCTATAAATGAAAAATGAATATTTTGAAATAAGGTGCCTAAGACCAAAGAATAACAATATAACGAAACTAGTCTTTACTATGAGTTAATTTTTGTTTTGTTTTTTGGTACAGTTTCTCAATCTCATGCAGTTTTTAAATTACAAGGTCAGCAAATATCTAGGAATATCATGGCATATGCTATATAACTATAGCACGACCTGCTAGTAGGCCTACTCTAGTGGGTCATGAATTAGAGTATAAATAGGCATAGGCTATAAACGGCCTCGGCTAGCTCAAGTTAGCTGACTCGATAAAATCAAGACACTTTGATTTTGTTTCGATTAAAAGCATTGTGGCAGGTTAGGTTTAGGAATACATTTAGGACATTTTTTCATTATTTTTTAACGTTTTATTCTAATTTTACGGGTCGCGGCAACTAAGATGGCGGCCATGGTTTAAAAAAAACGGGGCACTATCTCTACCGAATTACTAATCTTTTTAACTTTAAGTGAAGTCGCAAATAATTTCGTTTAGTAGGCCATCCGTTTAAACATTTATAGGCCTATTAAAATTTATTCTAGTTAATGTAGGCCTACTTCAAAATTAATTTTGTAATAAGCTTACATTTTCAAAACGACACACTGTCACACTGAAACTGCCATCAAAAGTATAGCCTACTATAGGACTATGTCTATGTACCCTTTGCCTTCACTTCACCACACTACCGGTTCTAGTTCTATTTATGAAGCCTTCTTCTTACCAAAACTAACACATAATTTTGGAAATTACCGAACGTTAAGCCACGTGATTTGGGAATTGCCGGTTTACTGCTTTTTTTTTTTTTTTTTTTTTTTAACCTTGATTCCTTGATAATTAAAAAAGGCATTTTCATTTCCGAAGGATTAGATTAAGTAAACAGTTTAGAAATGATGATCTCTTAAATTCATATTTCAATTTCAACACAAATTAAAACAGATAACTACTCTACATAAAACTGTGTGAAAACTCTGAATTCAAACTTGAAGCTGCAACCCCGTAAGCGGTATGACATTAACTAAACTCCTTCGACGCTTCTGGTGCCAAGCTGTATCATCCATTCCAACCTTGATGTTCCCCATAGTATAGAGGCGCCGAAAGTCACCATATTATCACTTTCGGTAGAGTTTCGGTTTCGGTAGAAACAGAAAAGGTAACTTTCTGTTGATTTTCGGTTTTGGCCGAAAGTGATTTAGACTTTCGGTCGTCTACCAGAAGTCAGACTTCCACTCTGTCTGTCAGCCGGCAATCCGATATTCGTTTTGGCTCTACGTCTTGTTGTCATAGTATGATATTGGCGTATGACTAATCATCTGCAAAAAAATGATCACAGCTGCATGCTGATCTATTGTCCAATATTTTCAAAAATAAAATTACAATAAGGCTTAGGAAAAGGTGTTTTTTTTTTTTGGGGGGGGGGGGGGGGGGAGGGGAGAATTAAGGAATGGTAATATTTCTATAATTATTTTTGTTTTATTTTTATTTATTTATTATTTTAATTTGGGAACCCTAGTATTATTCAATTCATTCATTCGTGGCATTCATTTTGATGTATTATTATCATGCCAATAAATTGATTGGATATTTATATAGCGCTTGTATCCATGTTACTTTAGCATGCTCACTGAACTGCACTCTGGTATTCTAAAATCTATTTAAAGATAAAAGTCTTTAAAAGTTTCTTAAATGGCATAGGCAAAGGTAAATAATGCGGAGAAACTGTTGAACCACAACAATCCTTTGTTTGACTTCAATTACTAACCAACTAACGTGTGTGAACCGACCGTTGTTTGCCCTTACTGCAAGTATAGGTTCAAAATGATTATTTCTGGGCTACTGTGACAGTATGAGTGACTGATGATTATTGTTTGGTAATATCTGGATAGCCCATTTTGTTGACAAGGTGCGGCTGGGGGAAGGGGGCATGAATATTTATTTTGCCTACCGAGTATGTTATATATGGATTCCCATTGTCCAAACAGCTCCGGCGTTCGAATTTGGATACACTGACTGATGTGCACATTGCAGGATTTTAATGTGATCATTAATATATATATCATTAGGAAATGGCGTCAGCGAGCCGTCGAGCTTGCGCTCCTTATGCTCTCCCTGGCACCCACCCACACATGCCAGCCGCCGGGTTTCCCCGACGTCAAGCCGTGCGGAGGGACGTCAGAGATATCCCCGGGCGTGGAGCGTCCCCACCAGCAACCGCTCGATCGGGTTCGCCGATGGAGACCCTCCCCGCCCGGAGACATCTGGTCGACCGAAGACGCTGTGTTTCAAGCGTCCGCAGTCCACTCTCCTAGGGGCCGGGACGGTAAATTAACGTCCTAATATCTCCCCCCACCCGTCCCGGGGAAGCATCGGACGCCCTCTAAGAGGGATTCTACAGTGGGTTTCCACCCCGCAACTAATTCGCGAAGTAGCTGGGACGAAACGGTTGCCTAGGAGCAGCTTTCTCAGGGCTGCATATTAGATCATTAATAGAATCGGCGATCCTTCTTGTTTTCGTTACCGTAGTTTAGCTGACTTGGTATATTACGATATGGTCTCGACCAAATGAAAGGCACGCGAAACCGACGATGAAGAAGAAACTTCTACTGATAAACATCATATTCAACAAAAGAAAAAGAACATTTATCAGCTGATACTCTAGCTTGAATATCAGACAAAATTTACTGAGTTGCGTTCTTCATCAAAGGGTCCATCATACGCGCAATGCACAATCTGCAAGTCGAACTTTTCATTAGCAATCAGAGGCAAAAAGAGTGGTGTTGATTTAGGAGATTGCGTGTATGGCGCGGGTCTAAATATTTAAATCTATATACTCAACAACGCCAAATTTTCGTAATGACAGTTTGGGTTGGTTGGGGGGTGGGGGAGGGGTGTGTGTTCCTCGACAGAAAGTACGTGCGTTTTTAAAAAATTCTACAATATTCATCCTGAAAGTCTAAAAAAGCATTAATTTATATATCGAATGCTGTAAAATACCACCAAATTTTTTAGGAATTAACTTTGTCAACTCGCTAGCTACATTTTATTAGTGGAGAATTTAAAGTAATGTTCCGCGCGGCGTTCCAATTTTTGCCACCATCTTAACTCAATTCCACTGAACACGCTATACGAGTATAATGTATTCGTTATTTTTATTTATTTACTATTAAGATACTGTATTGTACGATTTTAGGAGTTTGAGGGTAAACTGGTCTGGTAGCTGGAAGAGTCGATCTCAGGCGTCTGTATAAGAGCAGTCGTGCATGTGAAGGTACATCAGGGCATTGATCGTTTCTAAACTGTAAGAAAGCTATATATGGATCTTGGCCATGAAGCTTAAGCAGTGTTTCTTTCAGAATTTTTTCCCCGTGGGGGGCACTTAAATTTGGGGGGGGGGGGCTGTATCATTTGCCAGAGGCTAAGGGCGTAGCTAAGGGGTGGCAGATGGGGGCATATGTCTCGGACGTCAGACTAGCGGAAGGGGGGTCTTTGCAGCGGCGTAGCGAGGGGGGGCAAGGGGTGCATCATGCCCCGGGCGCTACTCACAAAGGGGCGCCAAATGGTATATTTTACATATCATATTGTATGGTTTTCGAATGGGGGGGGCGCTAAAAAGGTATTTTGCCCCGGGCGCGAGTCAAGCTCGCTACTCCACTGGGTCCTTGATGACATTAAATGGTTGAAAATTATCAGTTGCAGAGTTGAAGGGGGGCTCATAAAGAAATCCTATTCTTTATATGCAGGTGTGGCATTTTCGGACAACTGCAGAGCTTGTATCGTGAAAGGGAGGACGGCAAAAATATTTTCCCGCCCATGTTCGCAGTAAAAGATGCGCCACTAGGCAGTGTATCTATCCATAACGAAATTGGCGATCATTTTCATCGGGGGAGTAGGGCGGAAATTGAGGGCAATGATGAATAGTGATCGATGGAGGGGATATTTTAAAATCAAGAGGTGTACTTTTGACTATACTTGAATTCAATCTTTCTATTATACCCTTTGAACGGGTAAGGACATTTTTAAGGTTTTTTGGGAAATATTATGGCGTTTAGTGTAATACATAAAACGAATTCACTTCGTTTGTGGCGTGCCCTAGAGTAATCATTTGGCACGAGCTTATATAATCAACCCCATACTGTACCGTTGATCAGTATGAGTGAAGGGGTGCAGATATTTAGGGTGCTAGAAACAGTCGGGCAAATTCAAAATACAGGGGTGCATTTTGGCGCATATTGGAATTTGTTGTTTCTTTCAGATAATTTTGAGGTTGCATTTCACATTTTCGATTGGGGAAGGCCAAAATTAGCCATAATAATGATTAAAGACATCTTAAATGCCGCACAAGTGTGATGTAAACTATATTCATTCTAGTTGTGACACCTTTGAGGGTAAGCTTATGCCCTAGCTTAACATCGCCTATTACACAGTGGTCGGAAAACTCATTAGTCAAAAGAACCAAAAATCACCAGCAAGGCGATTAAAAAAATGTTGAGAGCCATATTAATTTTCAAGAACTTGTCAAGAACTATGTTTTTCAAAGTCAAAACACATTTGTGGCCGACTGGCCGAGCCTCACTCAGGTCGCTAAAGAGCCGCTCGCAGCTCACGAGTCGCGGTTTGCCGACCACTGTCCTATTAAATCTTTAAAAGGCCATAGAAAATTTTTGATAAATTAAAGCTACAAAAATGCATGTTATTACATATCTGAATGTAGTTTTGCAACATTCTACACCTAATTGGAAAGCAACGGAGGAGAGCCCAGTTTAAAAATGTAGGTGTCACTTAAACTTAGAACCATCGTGTGCACTCAGCAAACCTTACGATGCTGGGTGTCTCGGATATTTTAGAGGTTTAAAAATGGGATGAGGATATTTTCTTAATTATCATCTTTCAATACAGGTTGCAAAAAAAGGAGGTGGCAAAACGGAAAAGTGCTTGACCTGCTTGTTCTGGTAGGGTACGTTGCTGCAACCATATACTGGCATATGTGCAACAGTTGGGGAAGCGATGCTGCCATCCTAACGGCTCCTAGCAGATGCCAGGGCAGCCTTGAAGCTTTCGATAGATACCCAGTTCACGGCGGTATTGTCCAGGTGGTTCCAAGCAATTGTGCGTGGGAAGAATGACTGTTTATGTTGCACTGTGTTACTCCGAGGCACAGTGAAGCATTTACTATTGTTCCGGGTGTAATTGCTCATGGGGTTCTCAGAGGTTAAGTCAGTGTTTAGTGAATGTTTGGCTCTGATTAATCGAGATGGCTTCTGTGGGGTAAGATATTTGTTTGCGGGATTTCCGGCACTAGCCCCACGACCACTTTAAATAAGAATGTTTGGCGGATCTTTTCTCGTCTGTCTTTGAGGGAGGGAATGTCAAATCTGTTTAAGAGGCCAGTGACGTGGCCAGGAGTGGTGGTTTTATAGTCACGTGCTATGAAGCGCACTGCGTTACGTTGCATTCGCTCCAACTTGTTCACGTCTTGCTTGTGTTATGCAAAAAAAAAAATGCATATTACTGAAAATAGTAATATGGTTTTTATTTTATTTTTGCATTATTTTGTAGCTACTTAATTAATAAATTAAGTAGCTACACAAAAAAAAATAAAAAGGGTTCCATCTCTAAAAAGCACTACAAACATGATTTTATATACTGAATGCAAATGGAAAAAAAAACTTCCTTATAATAAGTAGTACATTCAATTATCTTTCATTTGATACCAAATTATGTCTAACAAACCCAACAAAATTATTCTAAATCGATGTTTAATCCCAACCTCTCAATTCTGGTACACGTGTACCAATAGGTGCAGCCTTAAAATTAACCAACTTTAATTCGCATTATAATACATGTATTGATTTTGGAAAGTGTTGATATCTTTCGTGGGTTAAAATTTGGAATTTTAAATCCAATTAAATTGTCAAAATCTTTCAATATTCATTAAAAAAATATGTAAAGCATGATGCCTCTATAAGAGTGAGCAGTGGCGTAGCTAGGATTAATGTCACCCGGTGCGGTAAACTCTAGCGTCACCAACCCCCCCCCCCCCCCCCCGACCCCGACTTCCACGATATATTTCTTCTTGTTAAAATAAGTCCACAAAATAAAAATGACAAGAATAAAAATTTGTTGAAGGTCAGGAGGTAAATGGATTTAAGAACTGTAACAGCGTTAGTCATAGTTATTTTTACATTAAATTTACATTAAAAATTTTCCAATCTTAAAAGCTGCAAACCTGTCAATCACTTAATCAAAATCAATATCCTTGATCGTATCACTTGGATTGGTTACATGTGTGGAACATTTACTTGTGATTGGTTAACCTTTTACTTTATCAAATTCGGTTAAAGCGAGCAGTGTGTAAATATGCAATTTTTCATTTGGGTGTCACCCCCTGAGATGGTGTCACCTGGTGCGGTCCGCACCCCCAAAGCTACGCAACTGAAAGTGAATCTTCTATAAATGTGGGTCCCCCTACAAGCGCGGAGCCCTGGACCAGCGCCCACTGGGCCCATGCCTTAAGACGGCACTGCTTCGGCTGCGAACAAAAGTCATTTTTTAAACTTTCGGTTTGGTTGCGTCGACCAAAACCAGAAAATTACATTTGGCCGGTTTCTAGTTATCTGGCTGACTGGAGTAGTGGTTCTCAATATTTTCGAAATCGGGTAACACTAAACTCTGATTTTTTGGATTTTTTTTTTGAGGAACACTAACAGTACAGTAGGGTATTATGTTAATTTCATAAACATATTGAGCCCTTTATTTCAAAAAGGTTGACCTCCCATGCTTTAAAGCTTATGTTGTATTCTAAGTGGTCCGCGCAAAAAAATGTCAGTTTTGTTTGGCCACCTGCTTAAAAGTTTTACTTGTATAAAAGATCAATATTTATGGATGCAAACATATTTATTTTAAAATTACTTGAAATTACAATACGTCTTTTTTTAATTAAATTATCAAATTCTCAATGCAATACACGAGCTTGGTGATCTTTGATGATTTCAGCAATATCGGGACAAATAAATTATAAGACACTAGCTTCTCCTCTTCTACTTCTAAATATCCTAGGCTCGTTTCATGTTTAAAATAGTTTTATTGTTAACCATCGTTGGTTCAAAATTCTTCATCGCAAAGATATAACATTTAAAGTAATAATAATGTTCAATAAAATTTTTTTGCTAGACGCGGCTATTTAATTTTTTAACAGAGATCCATAACAGGGGGATCATTTAAGTTTCTCAGGAAGTGGGAGGGGGGGGGACAAAAATCAAAACTTGGTCGGTTTGTTAAGTTGTTTATTACTGGATGTACCAAAGTACATATTAGCAATTTAAATAAAACATGCAAAATCAATGGGAGGGGGGGGGGGCAAAGCCCTACCTAAATTACGCCCCTGATCCATGCATGCTGTTTCAGGTGTATTTTCGATGAACTTCAATTTTGTATTCCACGATCTGACTGGATAAGTTTAAAAAAAAACAGATTTCTGTTTGTGGTGAAATGACTTTGATTCGTGGGTGTGTGGGAAACACTCTCGTATGAGTGTCGCACCTGCTCGTGTCTATAGAGGTTTTAGATGATATCAAACTCACTCACTAAGAGACATAATTATTATTATCGTATTCATTTATACCTAAATATCAAAGATTTCATAACCCAATTTCATAAATAAAATGAACTTAGTTATTACAAGTATTCCAATATATGATAGCCAATGATATGAAAAACAACTTTCATATAATTTAGTCTAGGTTCTGTAATAGGCTACTATTTACAATGGCCTCCTGTTACGTACCGTTATCAATATTGAGAAATTAATCTCTTATTTAAGTGTACGGCTCGTTCTAAAACAGTACAGAACAAAAGACGATACAAAAATGATAAATACAATAGCAAAGAATACGATACTCAAACCAGGGCTAATTACAATTAAGCTAATAAGTTTTAATGTGTTAATTGTAATAAATTACAAAATCAAAGGAAATATAATTAAACTACTGACTTACAGTATATTGTTTGGCTGGAATCAGTACGATGTTAATAAAAAATACTATGTGCAAAAGTGGTACAATGATGAAAAGAAATCAACACACACACACAGTAAACAAAGCGCTGTCTCGTAGTAAAAATAACACACACGATAGAATCTCGTGATAAATGATCTGCCTCCCTCTCATTCAATCTATCGGCCTTTTTATAGTCGTTTTCTACTCTCTCGAACCGCCTTACGCACTGTACTCGCTTCTGGCATTTTCTCCAATCTTCTACAATATTCGATTTATGAAACAGGCCATAGATTTAATTTTAGCCAAGGTCAAAGGGAGACTATTTTAGCTACCCACACCATAAGAATAGCGCCGTACACCTAATTGGGTCAAACAGAGTTCACAGCACGTGGAAAGAATGAAACAAACACGTCGTCTAAATAACACCTCCCGTAATGCCTAAAATTCATCACAACAGTAGCTTTGCTTTGTATTAGAATTGTATGCGATCAAACCGTTAAGACTTAACTTATCAATCTATAATCGTTCTGAAGATCTGGTTAGATCAATCAGTAGTGAGATCAATCAATAGTAAAATCACTTCAATGATGGAAGTTGGTTCTACGGTTCTTTCCTTCGTGGCTTCTAAAGGCGATAACGAAATTGGACGACACAGTAGTACATTGTGAAGTTGGTATTCCCTTGTACGCTGGTGGTGTGGATGTGGACTTCCCAGCGATGCTTCTGTCGTGTGTGTAGAGTCCTATCAGCACGCAGTCCTATGGTTGCAGGCTACGGCTTGAGTAACCTTATTCATCGTCATCATAGTCGGCGAGAGCATGTATGGAGCGTCAACATATAAAAAAGGATTATTTTCAAACATACTTATACAATGAGTAATAAATATAAAACATGTATTAATATGCTTCCGCTATTGGCGTTCTGTACGACACAAGCTGCCATTTTGATTCCACCACCGACAGCTATGTGAAGCGGGGTTACATCCTAGAATGGCTAGTAGTCAGAGAGGACCATGCAGCTATGATTCGCAACCTCATTATTGAGGATAAACTGATCTCTGATCATTTCCCAGTATCCTTTGACGCGAGGAAGCCAGGGCGCCTTCTGCGCACAATCACATCCCGTGACCTCCGACAGATAGATCTAGTGGCAATCAGGTGTGACGTCGCCGCCCTCAGGTGCAGGGAAGAAGACTCTGTGACAGACTACAATAATGGCCTTAGAGTCATCATAGACAAACATACTCCTTTGTCCACACGGCGCGTACGAACCGCCCTTCCGCCCCATGAATCACGCTCGGAACTAAGGACGCGAAGCTGAAGCAGCGACGTGCAGAACGCCAATGGCGGAAGTCTGGAATGGCCGTGATCCGACAAATCTTTGTTGATTACAAGGAACGAACTAAGAAGTTGGTCCTTGCAACCAGGACTGAACATGTCAGTCATCAGATTGTAGACTGCAGCCGAAGTAAGGACTTATTTCGTATTGTGGGTCAGCTGACCAATAAACAGAAGGACACATACTTGCCAAATATAGGCGAGCTGCCAGACGCTCTAAATGAGTTCTTTATTATGAAAGTTACGAAGATCAGAGCGAGACTTGACAGTTGCGCCGATGCTCCCGAATTCTCGCCGTTAACGGCTCTCCTATGAGTGAATTTGTGGAGGTCACTGAATCGCATGTGAAGAAAATCCTGGTTGAGAAAGTCTTCTGGATCACCTCACTCAGTGTGATCTGCTTGAGCTTTTCCAATCATCATTATACAGGGCGCATTACACTACTGAGACGGCCCAGTTGGCGTCGTATACGACCTTCTGTCGTCTTGTGAAGAGGGCCAGGTATCCCTTTTGTCGTTACTTGATCTATCGGCAGCTATCGACAAGCTTGACCATGGCATACTTCTCCAACGACTGCAAGAAACGTTCAGTTTCACCGATACGGCCCTGAGATGCTTCTGCTCGTATCTGACAAATCGGGTGCAATCACTTATCGCAAACGGCTTGACCTCGATGCAATCTATCATCGAATTCGGAGTACCCTAGGGCTCGGTCCTTGGCCCGGAGCTTTTCACTATGTACGTTCAACCCCTGGGTGCAGTGATCAAGCAGTTTGACATGCTATATCACATGTTCGCGGTTGATACCCAACTTCAGCAGTCCGTGATCCCCTTTAAGTTCCCTCAGCTTCTTAGTAGGACACAGAAAGCAGTGGATTCAGTTAAGCACTGGATGACCATAAACAAGCTCAAATTGAATGACGAAAAGACTGAGCTGATCCCCATTTGCTACAACTCAGAAGAAAAATCTGTAAATAACACACCATCCCTTAATCTCTCAGTTGTGCATATTGTGCGAAACCTGGATGCCTACCTATAGACAGAACACTAACTATGGAAAATCACATTAACATGCTTTGCAAGGCGATTTTTCTAGAGCTGCACAGAATTAGTCATATCAGACTTGCCATGATCTCCATTTGGGGATCGTGTACTTTAAAACGTCTAGCGGCGTCACCTGCTATCTACTTAGGAAACAACAATGTGCACATGACTCATCAGGGCAGTGCCTGTGCTGTGGATGCTCAATTTAGCTCGTGCACGTGGTTGCTTCCTTCGCGAGATCATTTTTCCTGTCGGGGAGCTATTTTCGTCGCGAGATTGGAATGCTGGTTTTGTAAGCAGAACAAATGTTTATCTAAGAGGCTCCTTTTCATTATTTGTGATTTATCTTGGTTATTGTTAAGTGTTTAGTACTATAATTTTATAATTGCACTTTTTCATCCATGTTATAGTTTTGATGGCCACTGTAGACCGAATATCTTGATCCCCATTTATGGATTATATCTAATACTTACTTGATTTCAGGACTGTAGCCAATGTCAAGTTGATTTCCCAATTGTTATCTCTTCTGCATCGTCTTCATTTTTACTAATGCTGGAGGAAGCCTTGTCATAATTAATGACTGATATCTAGACGAGTTTTCTCTACGATGGAAGTATCCATCACTTTAATTTTAAAAATAATATTTATGAAAGATATATAATTAATTGAATATTGAAAATACAATGAAAGAAGGAGAAAGAAATGAAAATATCGTTTATTTTTTATTACACCTACAGTGTTTCTTTCAAGCATCTCTCCGGGTTCGGGGGGGGGGGGGGGAGAATGTCACCCCCCTCCCCGGGGCCAACTATGTACAGCAATAAAACGAAGATTTATTTTGTTTTAAAAAAAACGACTAAATTTATTTTTCATAAATATTTTAAAAATAAAAATAACTGGTGCCTTAACCGATTACAATAAGGGAACAATGAAATATCGTTATGCTTGATATATTTGATGATCCGTCTATTTAAGGCAAGGCTAATCTCGTTGTTCGCATATATCGGTATGTTTTAAAAATGTATTAATGTTTTGTAACTTCACAAGCTTAAAGACTTTAATAACAAGGTATTTAACTACCTACCTTTTCATAAATATATAGGTCTATGATTTTAATATACATGTAGTTATTGCTAAGTATCCAAAAAGTGGGTATGCAATCTGTCTTCCAATTATATTTCATCATAAAAGTAAAAGCTTCACTTTTAAAGTAACGATTTATTTATGATAAGGCCACCAGTGCAGTCTTCTTCAACAATAACAACGGAGAAGGGTTCAAGACCACGGATGGAATACTGCAAGGCTGCTAGCTCTCCCCCACCCTGTTCAACATCTTCTTGGAGAGAATTATGACAGATGCACTGGAAACGCATGTAGGAACAGTCAATAATGGTGGCAGAACAATCACCAACCTACGCTTTGCGGACAACATAAATGGACTGGCTGGAAGCGAAAAAGAGCGAGCCAATCTAGTAAAGCGTCTCGACAAGACTTCATCGTCCTTTCGTATGCACATCAGAGCAGAAAAGACAAAAGTGATGACAAATAGCACCACTGGCATCGCCACTGAAATTAAGATCGGGGAGGAAAGATTAGAGACAGTTGTCAGTTTCAAGTATCTCGGAGGAATAGTCTCGGAAGAAGGCTCCAAGCCCGAATTGATAGCCAGGATTGCCCAGACCACAACAGCACTAACGAGGTTCCAGAAAATATGGAACGACAAAAATATAGCCCCAGCACCAAAATCAGGCTTATGCGCTCATTAGTGCTCTCCATTTTCTTATTTGCCAGTGAGTCCTGGACATTAACAGCAGAACTTGAAAGAAAAATAAAGGCGATGGGGATGAGATGTTTCAGAGGCATTCTTGGCATCTGCTATAGAGACCATATCTCCAATGAACAAGTGAAAGAAAGGATTCGTCAAGCAATTGGGCAGTACGATGACCTCCTGGTGTCTGTAAAAAAACGCAAACTTGAATGGTATGGCCACGTGAAAAGAAAACAAGGGATCGCCAAAGAAATCATGCAGGGCACAACAAGAGGAGGGAGAAGAAGAGGAAGACAGAGAAAAAGATGGGAAGATAACATCAAAGAGTGGACGGGATTAAAACTAGGCGTACTGCCGAAGACCGAGAGGAATTGAGAAGGATAGTTTTCATGTCATCTGTGGCGCCCCAACGGTCCATGGACTAAGGGACATGTTGATGATGATGATGATGATAAAGTGTTTGATGACCTCGTGCTTTAAAAAATAAAGTTATTAGCATAATATGTAATGTGCTCGATTTCATGCATGTTGATAGAGCTAAAATAAAACGAAAAAAAGTTTAATTCAACGTGGCCATATAAATAGAGCAAGTTTCAAAAATTGTTGTTAGAGTGAACGCTTTTGAGTTTTCTTTAGATGCACTACTTTTGTAACAAAGTTTCCTGAAAAACAGAGTTTTAAAAAGAAACTTAGGGGTCGTCCATTAATTATGTCGACAAAATAGAGAGGTGGGGTGGGGGCGGTTTGGAAATGTTTGACAAATTTTGACAAGGGGAAGGGGGGAGTAGATTAGTCGACGTCAACAATCATGTCTTCTCTATGTTCAATTTCAATCTTGACTGGTTATTACATTATTTTAACAAATTTAATGAGTGTAAATTATGGTGACCAAACGTCCCGTAAAAACGGTATTGTCCCGTTTCTAAAATCAAAAAAACATTTTCAAATCACTAAAAGTTCCTAATTTATAATATAAATTCCAGTAATATTTTGGCTAGCTGTGCAGCCATTGTCAGTAGTTATGTGGGCTCGCGTGATGGCTGCATTGTTCCCATCCACCACTATGCCGACGCTGCGTAAAAGACAGTGTCCCTGCCATAGATCTTATATGTAAAAATAAATAAGTATGCATTGCAAAATTATTGTTTTCGTTTATGATATGCCTCAGAGTTTAAATTAAATTACAAAAGTGAAGGTAAACTTAAAAGGATTTCTAGGTCTCAAAATAGTTAAAATGAGCATATTTTCAATAAACAGTTTCCGGCGGAAGCCCAGGACCCCTCTTTAATTGGAGGGCACCCCAGCCTAGGGCTGGGCTCACCGCGCTGTACATAAAAATATTAGAAAAAGAGACATAATCATGACAATAAAATAAAATACATTTATGTAATAAAGAACAGCTGTATAAAGACAAAACAAAAACTAATTCATATTCACCCCATACACCCCAGAACTTTTACATGACAAGCCATGGACGGCGGCCAGCAGCATCGTTTATCGGTCAGATGTGGGGAATCAGTCGGGGTAGTAGATTTTAAAGAGATGTGTTTTGAGTGCAGTTTTAAAGGCTGTGATGGTTGATATATTGCGGATGTGTAGTGGAAGAGAATTCCATTGTTTGGGGGCACCGTAAGAGAAAGATCTTTCACCGTATGTTTTTGTGCGAGTTTTGGGGAAAGAATACGCCCGTCTGCGGAGGAGCGAAGCTGTCGAAGGGGTGAATAGACAGAGAGAAGTTCGTTTAGATAGGAAGGGCAGGAATTCGAGAAAAGGTTGTGGCAGAGAACAGAGAGTTTATAGTCAATCCGTGCTTGTACAGGGAGCCAATGAAGTGAATGAAGTAGTGGTGTGACGTGATCACGGTTTTTTTTTTGCCTTTAAAACTAGCCTAGCAGCTGAGTTTTGAACCTTTTGTAGTTTTTCTAAGAAGTGTTTTGGTGAACCTGACAGAAGAGATTTGCAATAGTTAAGACGAGAGAGAACAAGAGCATAGACTATGGTTTTTGTAGCACTAACTGTGAGGTAGTGGCGGATTGAGCTGATCTGACGGATAGCCGTGTATGCAGAGCGACAAATGTGGGATATATGATTATCGAGAGACAGTGTTAGACAGAAAATAACCAAGATTCCTAGTGGAGGATGTAAACTGTATGTCTGAGTTACCTACTTGAAATGAGGTGGTGAGAACTGAGTTAGGAGAACTGAGTTAGAGGATGATTTGTGATCGTGAATAAGAAGTGCTTCCGTTTTGTCATCGTTAAGTTTCAACTTGCTGAGTTTCATCCATGACTTGACATCGGCAATGCTCTCCTGCAAAGTCCGGACAACGGAATCGACAAGAGAGGGATGGGTATTAATGTATAGCTGCGTGTCATCCGCGAATGACTGGCTCTCCACAGCATGCCTCTCTAGCAAAAGGAGCAGTGGCCTGGTATACATAGTAAATAGAACGGGCCTAAAACGGACCCCGTGGCACTCCATACACCAAGTCAGCACTGCCGGAGAGACAGCCATCGACAGCGATATGGAAATAATAAATCAGCTACTATGCACGTTGTTACGATAGAGCAACACCTTGCTACTCCATATGAAAATGACAGTAGCTAGAAACTATGCTATACCATTGTCAGCCATACTGACAATAATCCTATTTATACTTCCACAAACAATGATATTTAGTCTTTAACAACCTTTCATTGATTATGCATTATAAAATTTAAGTGTAAAAACTTTTTTTTTTTGAATAACAAGCTAAAGATGTAATAAAATGTTTTTTTCCTACAATTTTTTGTTATTAAAATATATCAGCACAAAGTAAAATGTATTTATATATTTATTTACATTATGATTCTTTTTTTTTTTTTTTGGGTGGAGGGTATAAAAATGTTGACATAATTACTGGGGGGGGGGGGATCCTGAAAGTTTGACAGTCGTTGACAAGGGGGGAGGGGGTAAAAAATAGCTTGAAAATTGTTAACTTTGGACCCCCCACCCCCAGTCGATCAAGTAGTCTAATAGAAACACTGAATTCATGTATACTGCAAAATTCACCTCTTGATATTGTAATAATCAAAAACTTTCAAGGGAGGTGACCCCCATACCTCTCCCCACACATTTCAGCTAAAAAAACATCAGTGCCCTCCACTTTCGCACCAATTTCCGATAAATATAATCGCCAATTTTGGTGTCGATAGATGCACTGCCAAGTGGCGTAGCTAGAATTAGTGCCGCCACTATATTTTTGTCACCCCTCTTTCACGATAAAAACTATGGAGTTGTCCGATAATGACAATCCTCCATTTAAAGAAAAGATGACAAATGGCTGGACAACCCCATCCGCACCCCTTTCTACGTCACTGGCAGAGGCGTAGCTAGAGTGTTTTGGCACCAGGGGACAAGATTCACCCACCTACCTCGCTTCATTTCTGAAACTAATCATCTTCATCAACTAAATGCTATCAAAGCCCATGTAGGTTGTCCCCGCTAGTCTGTCGCCCGGGGACATCTGTCTCCCCATATACCTCTGGCCACTGGCGCCCCCCCCCCCCCAACCCCCGAAAATCCAAAATTCCCACTGGAGGAAAATTTCTGAAAGAAACCCTGATAAGGAAGTGAGTCAAAATTGAGATGCACTGAGTCTAAAATTGAGTCTAATGGGACCCGGGTGCGAATGGCGGCACTGCGTGTCCGGGTCCATTTTGACTAAATGCTATTCGGTTGTCATTTGTGTGGTAGTTTATTTTAGTTACACTGAAGACTTAAGTTTACAAACGTGTAGTCCATTCAATCATCTTTCATTTGATACCTCATTTGGTCTTACAAACCCAACAGTGATCCCAACCTCTCACTTCTGGTACCCGGGTACGAATAGCCACTTCGTTTTTAAAAAATTGCATTTTCTATTATAATTTTTTTTGTACCCCAACAATGGTAATCTCCCAGCCCTGAAAAAAACACACATCTGTTTCAATTTATTCAGACAATTATGATGTAGGGGCCTACATAGCAATTATTAAACGAAGTCACCCTTAACCTGGGTTTCTTAATCTTTTTAAAGCGCCGCACTCCATTACGATTTCAAAACAGCCCCCCCCCCCCTTTTTCTTGTTAAAAAGTATTGAAATAAAATAAACAAATATGAACATAATTCAGTTATAATAGTTTCCAAACTTTAATTAACTTATTAAAAATAATGCAACAGTTCATATATGGCACACACAAAATATTAAACATCTGCGGCTAATAAAACGTGCAAACAAAAATCGACACAGATTGTTCGTGTCTATTTAATCTATTTTAAAGCTTTATCGCAGTCCAACACTAATTATAATTAGTTAATTAAATAAAAAATAATACGTTTTTGGTAGCAAATAAAAATTGATAAGTCTTCCCGCACAGCCTGGCACTGACCAACCCGCACACCCCTGGTCAAGATTCTACTTAAGAACCCCTACATAAAACCGTGACAAAATTTAAGTTAATAAGACACAATTTGTGCACATGATACAGTAAGGTAAACTTAAATTTACGACAAATTACAGATTTAAGTTAAACTCGTTTCGGCTAATAATTTCATCAGTAAGACAACAAATCGCATGACAATAGGGAATAGGCCATACAAACTGGTTGACACCTATTTATGCAACTGCTGTCTGGCTAAATTATTACGTCATTAGACTAACTAGTATTGTCGTGATAATAATTAGACATCACAGACTAGACAGAATTTTATGTTACAGTTAACTTTATTATTACTAAAGATATATATTAAAAGGCTTTTCGTGGACTGTCAGAATTTCATAAATTCTATGTCGTATGAAAGGTACGTGCCACCCCGGGCGGGAAATAATTTACCCCTTCCACTTCCACGAAAAATCTCTACAGACTACAGACTGACCCTTCCACCCTTCCTTTTCTACGCAAGGGCATAATGCACGCACTCAGTGGCTTACAGAGAGTGATCCGCCCTTTGCGGCAATCTTTTCTTTTAATTTATGGAGAGGTGGAATTTTTTTCTTCCTGGAAGGGGGCCGCAGGGCCGTCTTAATAAAATAGGAGGCCCTGGGCACAGCAATGCACTGGGGCCCCCTAGCAACACAACATAACTGGGCCGTGAGAAGGTGGCGAAGAGGGGCACTCGCCCCATGCTCAAACAGTGTGGGGGGAGGGCAAACAGTTCCTGCTTCCCCCCCCCCCCCCCCAACTCACCAAGAGGAATAAAAATGTACCTTAAAAATGAACATTCCTTAGAGTTAAACTTCGATGAGTTCAATTTATTGATATGAAAAACAAAATCATTCAAAATCAAACATAGTTTTAAACATTATCAGAAATAAACTTTAAATAATCACAGAGGATGATACATTATCAATCATTTTTGACGGTACCTTATACACACGGATGGTCTATTAAGTGAACACTGAATAAATAGTGATACCTAAACCAGCCCTAGTAAAGCATACTGCCAAATGTCAAATGATGTTAAAATTCATCGTACGGGTAGCACATAATTTAAAAAATTTAATTTGCTGCCGTCACTTTTGAACATTTCTATGCATAAATTCAAAGTAATTTATTCTAAATTGATACCACAATGTAGTGAGGGGCGTCATATAAATATCTTTTATTAATTTTTACTTTTATTGATTTTTTTTTGTGTCCATATTTTCTCTCATATCATTTGTTCTCTGAGATTTGCCTTCCTTTAGAAAAGAGCTGCTCTGGGCAGCCGCAAATACCTGAGCGGGCACCGATTACTTCATTGTTAGGCCTAAAAAAAACTAGCTCACAAACACTTTCCACTGCATTTTGAAAGTTGATAAATTCCCCAAAATATATTTCAACGTTATCTAAAATATGGGCAGCATGATGGCTCTAGAAGTGTGAGGCCCCAGGAAGGATGAGGCCCTGGGCAACTGCCCTGTGTGCCAATGCCCTAAGACAGCATTGAAGTGAAGGATATGGATTTTGTTGCTCTAGCTTTAAGGGGGTTGATGGAGAGGCAGTGTGATACCTTACTTAAATTCTGCCCGGGGCAGTCGCCACTATGGAGGCAAAATTTCAACTGTCTAGACACCTCCGCAGGTTTTAATTTGGCACTGCCCTTAAATAGAGTTGTGCCATCAACATTTGTTTAAATTCACAAGCTATAGCCGTTTCATTTAACATTGTGAATCAAGAACCATGTCCTGAAAAGTCAAGTTTTTAAAAAATATTTTAATTGATGGTTCAATGTAGACCTTAAACAATTCACAGATATCGACAAGTCCAAAAAATTTATAGAAATGTTACATATCTAAAATGCATTCTCCACAATCTTTTAGATCCCCCAAAATTTTCCATTCTCTTCTTTTCATTGAAGAACTATATAGAACTTTCTGGAAAATTCAAGAATCATTTAAAACTTAACCCTTCTAAAACGTGTAACTGTGTATTTATATATATTAAAATTTATTTATATGCAATGACATTTCTTGGCATTTTTTAATGCATGCCATACATGAACTGTTAATAAAATAAATAGGTTATAACAAAAAATATTAAATTGCATTTTATGGTATATAATAATCAGAATATTAATTTTTCTTATTTTGTTTAACTTTTAACTGGACAAAAATTAAATGAATGGCTTCTGCGAAATTTTGAAGAAGTCTTCATTCAGTAAAATGTCTGTAATTGGTATCTGTTGATGAATGTGAAAAGAAACATGCCATTGGTGTTTTTTATGATACACACTCTAAAATTATGTCTTATTGCAGTAAAAATATTAGAAAACATTTATAATATTTTTTATTTACATTTTTTTAGGAGGATCCATCATAAACTTTCATCTAATGATATTGTTCTATACATCATATCAAACAGTTACCGGTTACAAACAAATCATATTTTCATTTTATATCTCAAAAGGGGGGTGGGAACATGTGGTGGAGCAGATTCGGCCCAGTGAAAATAATCCAAATTTTTACTTTGGATTAGTCCACCAAATCAGCAGTTAAAAATAGGGTTGCACCGATTATCAAATTGGCTAATTATGATTATTTGGTCTCCCATAATCGATCAATTTTGATGAATCGCCCACTGATTTATTTATTTGGTATTTGAGTTTGAAATGTCTATTATAAATTGGTGCTTAATTAAAACTTGTGGGAAAATGTTAATACTTATTTACAATATACAAAAATATGATACATAATTAATTACAATTATAGATCTACTTCCTGGGTTATGGCATTGTTTCCCAATGTGTGGCGTCACCTCATTTGGGTTAATAATAATTATGCAGCCAAACACATAAGCTCCCCCGTGGAAATTTTTATACACATAGTTTAAGGACCCCAATTATCACACTATATATACATAATACAGTGCACACCGAAGTGCCGCAAGATGTCTAGGTGTGCCGCAGCAAAATGCCCCTAGATGAGGAAAAGCATAGATTATATGGTAAGCACATAAATGATATATTTTTTAAAAAGGACAATGATTAGCTTTTTACCAAGCTGTCAAACTTGTTCTGTTATGTATGTTCACAGGTAAATTTAGCAAGTCTCATGGTCCCAAGGAAACTGATTCACAATCCAAAAGAAAAATATTTTGCTGCTAACAAGGATGAACATAATTTTTAGGAGATGTAAGACAGAGATCATCTGTCACAGTTTTGGAAGTTAGAAAAAAAATACAAACAGTACTAATAAAACGTTAAAAACGGTAAATCAACATTAATGGATTTATGATTGAGCCTAAATTTTATGGAAGCAAAAGAGTTTCATCTAACTCAGGGTGGGCAAATTATGGACCGGCAACTGATATTATGCGGCCCTCGAAGGTATTTAGAAATAAAAAAATTACTTTTTTAAAAAAGTTATTTTGTTGATTACACAGAATTTCATGTACCGTTATGATTGTTTAAACATTTTTGATCAACTTTCTTTCTTATTTTCTATTTTTAAAACATTCTGGTTCTGGTAAGGTACTTGCTGCATCCTTATACTGGCATATGTGCAACGGTTGGGGAAGTGATGCTGCCATCCTAACAGCTCCTAGCAGATGCCAGGGCAGCCTTGAAGCTTTGATAGATGTCGAGTTCATGGCGGTATTGTCCAGGTGGTTCCAAGCTATTATTGTGCGTGGAAAGAATGATTGTTTATGTTGCACTGTGTTACTCCTTGACTTTTGTCATGTAATGCTAAAATGCAAATTTACCGATTTTAATATATAGAGAAATGTTATCCACATGTAAAAATTGGACATGATATACATGCAGCCCCCCAATAGCTTTATATCTGTCAATGTGGCCCTCCGCATAAAAAGTTTGCCCACCCCTGATCTAACACTAAGTAACTAAGAGCTAGTACAGATCACAGATATTATATGATTTGTTAATTGGTATGAGGACACCATCAGATGACATTATTTATTTTCCAATGAACTTTCACAGCGGAATACTGGTGATACATGAGAGTCCATGAGACCATGTAGTTGCTTCCTGAATTGACCTCCAGTAAACACATTATTTCATTTGGCTGAACCACTTAGCTGCAGTCTGAAAAAAAAGTGAGCGCAATGTAATTTTTTTTATTACGGCAGTGTTTCCCAACTGTTTTTGCCACACGCCCCATTTTTAAAGCCATATTGAGAGGCATGAGGTGCCATTCACAACAATTACCCAATCTGAAAAATTTTGAAGCCACTGCTCTATATTCTAAACCAGTATCATATATCTGCTTTACATGATATCGAATAGGGAAAGAGCCGTCTTCCTAAGATGACCGGCTGTAGAGCAGGTTTTCCCAACCTGGGGGTCCTCACTAGCATTTCAGGAGGCTCGAGGAAAAATGATTTAAAAACAGAGGAGCCATGGACATTATGATATGAATGTTTATATATCTTTTAATTATTCAGCAACATTTTACTTTCTGTAATAAGTCACAAGTTGTTTTTTTTTTTTACATTTCTACAATTCCTTTTGTAACTTAATAATAAACAAGTTAGAAGTCAATAGTTTTTCCAATTTTAAAAATGGTTTGTAGTTTTTGTTAATTTTGTAGGGGTGCTAGACTTAGTCAAATAATTTGGAAGGGGGGGGGGGCATAGTCAACCAATTTGTAAGGGGTTTAAAACATAGAAAATTGTTGGGAAACACTGTTGTAGAGGAGGCAGGGAAACCAAATTTTAACTAAGCTGTCTGGGATTTTGCATCAGTGTCAAAGTAAAAAATAAAAACAAGAAAAAGCAGAAACAAAGAGCTTCGACACATTTAAAATACTGGTAGTTTAAAATGGAGTAAAGGGGTGAAATGACAATTAATTATTTGTCAGTTTAGTGCAATGTGTGCCAGGAACGAAACTGACACAAAAAATGTATAATCTAGAGCAAAAAATATCAAAAGACCTTAACCAAGAAGCTTTCAAAAGGCAATACTTTTACAGATCAAAACTAGAGGAAAAAAATGTGAGTTAAAATCCAATAGACAATCTCTGTGTTTTTTTTTATATTTAAAACTCATAGTAGTTAGTGGTCATTGGCATTTCTATATTAATATAAAGCCCCAATTCAAATTAAATTTGTATAAATATAATTACCATTTTGTTACTATTCAGTTATATAAAAGTACTTGCACACTGTTTAGTCATTACTTCCTAAGGTACAGAAAGGCACCTCATTTGAAACATATTGGGCTATGAGACAGGATTTCCCAACTAATGGGGCGTGAGGTGGCATTTCAGGGAGTGTGAGGAAAAGAGGTTATAAAAACAGAGAGACTAAGTCAAACAATTCATAGATAGTGCAGAATGTACAAAAGTTTGGGATATCAAAGATATCCTTAAATCATATTACCTGGTTACTTTACCCTATCTGGTTGTTCAGTTGTGTTATTGGAAATTGGTTTTTTGTACGATCATTTTTCTTGACAGGGCTTTTCTTCACCTTTTCTAATCAAAAACAGACAAGGAAAAAACCTTTTTTTTAATAAGGATTGCACAGCTCTTGAACATGGTGGAAAATAAATTATAATTATTCTTAATCTGTCATAGTTCCTTGAGAATAAAGTTTTAAACAGGGAAGGCATTTCTCTAGTGGGAGGATATATGCTTAGGAAAACCAAGGTCCCATTCTTTACCATCTTTGATTCTCTCCACTTTAAGTACCGTAGCCTAAATACGGAATAAATATTTTTTAAAGTCAGTGACCATGAAATCAATTCATATATATGAAGCAGTTCTCGAATTACGAACCCAAGAGGTAATTTGATTGTTTTTCTTTGCTATGCACAATTTGTATATACAAAGCATTCCCATAAGTTAACTGTCATTTTTATATATGACAGGAATAGTATTTAATATTGAATATGTAAATTTTTTTCAAATAAATATGCTTGATGCTATGAAAGTAAATCAAAGTTGAAAAAAAATGCCAAGAGAAAGCAAGATAAAAAAATAAATAGTTCATGTTAATTAAAAACAAACAAAATTAGATAGCATTTAAATAAAATCTTTCAATTGTGATGTTAATGATAGTAAATGTTCAGAACGTCCTGCATATATATTCATTATAAGTAAATCTGTAGTTGGGTGCTGGGCGGCCAAGTGGTATAAACTGAGTCAACTTATGTTTATGGTCTGGCAAAAACATCCCCAGCAGTCTAAGTTTCATTGGGTGGAAGGGACTCTTTACCCTTGGATGGCAACTAATAGAAGGAAAATCTGAATCCGGAGATGGAGTCTCGTAGGCAGATATCATTGACACAATGAAACATTCCCACAATTCCAGCCATGCCACTGGTGCCAAGCTGTATCATCCACATGTTCCCTTGTGTTTATGGTTGCAAGGTGATGTAATTCTTTGAATGGGTATGCTCGTGTGTAGTTTTGTATTGTTGCGTTTTGTATTTCAACGTGGTAAAATATAGATTGTTTTCATTTCTCTTTTAGTGTCGCTGACTTTGTATCCCGCTTCGAGCCTTTGGGGATGAAGCGTGATTTTCAAATAAACATTATTATAATTATTATTATTATACAGCGGCGTTGAGAGAGGTGATTTGCTGTGTAGGGAACCAATTTATAATCCTAGAAAGAATAATCCCTGGCCTTGTGAATTATGTCCTGCGAAGTTTACACCATCGTCACATTGTAACGGATGGATGCCAGCAAAAAAAAATAATAAATAAACTGTAGCATGAATAGCCACCTGGTAAAAGGATGGTTCAGGAGAAATGGATCAAAATCCAATTGCCCTGATTAAATTTAGAGATTAATGAGGAACATTGGCTGCAATCTCATCTTTAACTTGAATTTTGTTAAGGCTTTTTGTGTAATATTTTTTGTTTTTTAATGAAAGTTTGAATAGTAAAAATATGCAACTTACTCTTTACTGCCTTTTTAATATTATCAGGTACATTGTCTTTAGAGTACACAGAGATTCTGTCTTCTCCAAGCAAGAGTTCTTTATTTTTAGTTTCATTTTCAGCCCTGAAAAATAATGTATTTTGCATTTGTCAACTGACACTTATGTGAATCGTGTACTATTGTTGTGCATCACTTAATAAATTGATAATTACAGTTTTGTTTTGTTAAAGTAGCCAATGCTAGTAATAGATCTTGAAAAGCTACCATATTTTTACCACTTAGCCAAGTCATCGCTTCCAAATTTTATCAGAACAAATTTTTTGCCTGTCTCATCAGCAACTTTTCCTTCCCATTGAAGAAACATTTCTTCCAGCTTTTTCTTGATGTCTTCAGGTTGTTCATTTTCAAAACATTGAGATCCACAAACAATAAGATATGAATCATTTTCCGCCTTAAGGAAATAAAACCACATAATGAATATGCATTTCATTAAAAAAATATGACCTGATAATAGAAACAATTGAAAATGTGAAATATCAGTTACAAGTATCCATAGCTTTAAAGAAAAACTAAAATGAGTGACTTACTATTTGCACATATATATCAGGCACATCTTTTAAGAGATCTTCGTATGGACATTTGTTATTAACTTGCGCAAGAAGCTCAGGTATGACATTTTTATTGTAAATCAAGGTCAGCTCGAACTTGTTTATCTTTTCATCAGCCATTATCAATCCAAAATCGATATCACCTGGAGAAAAGTAATGTAAAATAAAAATGAGTTTATAATTCTTAAATTTCTTAAATCTATTTTTAGATTTTAATTTTGTTCTTGAAAAACAAATGTGTTTTTATAAAAATAAACAAATATCTATATAAAAATTATAGATACCTGAAAATAGGATAACCATAATTCATTCAATATACAAATATTTCTTATTGCTTCAACCTGAACGCACTCCTCACAGTATTGAATTTTCTATTAAATCTTGAGCCTAAAAATGTTAAAAATTAAATAAGCACAGTAGACAAAGTTTCTTCTAATTTTGAATCGATTCCTGACCAACATTTGTCCTCTAACATAATCCCAACGGCAGTCTAACTTGGACATATCTTCAAATTCATTGTATATCACTAAAGAATATGTTTAAAAAAGGTCAGATTGAGAATTTATTCCATGCTCTTATAATGGAACGGCTCCAACAAACTCAATTTTGGCAAACAAAACCATACCAAAGATTTAAGAAATAGACCAAAGAATATGAGAATATTGGATATTTTAGAAATATGGGCAGAAGAATAGAATACGATACCATTTTTGTATTATCAGAATAAATTTCTACATATTAATTTTCCTTTCAAATTCAACAGGAATTACTGTGATTAAAAATTGATGGTAAGATTAAATTAACTTCACCGAAGTAAAAAGTAATTAGCTGTTCAGCTTGGCAGAGTTCTAGGAAAGTTCGACTAACTTGAATATTTAATTAATTAATATGATACATCTATCTTCAGTAAAACAATTTCCAATATTTTTCCTACGTTTTTAATTGTGTGTGCTGCGAAATTCTGGGGAGAGCCTAAGTGTGCAGTGGGAGGGAAAAGGTTGTAAAGCACTGAATTTTTTATTAGATTGTCTAATAATTTTATAATCCAATTAATAAATTTTTTAATATTGAAATCCATTGTTACTTGATATAAGAATTATTTTCTTCTTGGCTGTTCCTGAATCTCTCTCAAAGTCTTTAATCTTTTGTATGATTTTAAAGTCTGCAGCATTTTGTTTATTTGCATCCACGTGCAATACATCTCCCTGGTGATAAGTATCAGAAAATAATGTAAATAGTCATAAGTATTATTAAATATTTGCATGGATAAAATATTCAATCCATATTTTCTCCTATTGCCTATAAATTTGGAGGACGTCCACCTTAGCACAGGTTTGTTATGGCCAACTGCTACACCAATACAACCACAATAATTATACCTTTAAAATCTGTGATCTATGTGTCTTTAACTTTAAGTGTGAATAAAATTGCAATTAAAGATTGCAGATCAGAAAGTAGGTCCATATATAATTATACTGGGATATTTGCACCTAACTGTATTGAACGAATTTCATTATAACCAATGCATAAGCCGAAGCTAACTTTTAAAAAGTGTCGTTAAGAACTATTGATTTCTGATGTGCAAGGTATATAAAATAATCCAAATTTATTGACAGTTTAACATTACTTTTACACTTTTAAATAATAAAAGTGAAGGATATGACGATAATCTTTGTGGGTAAAGAGTTAGAATCCAAAGGGGTGGAGGTCATGGGGTCAGAGGCAGCTTGCAGTTGGGGGTGAGTAAGCTGTGTGGGGCAGGTAGTGGTGAGGGGTAAGGATCAGAAATATGGTAAGGATATAGTGGGGTGGAGGGATGGGGAGAATACAAGAAATTATGATCTAGCTTTTCTTTGAAAAAAACAATTATCACAACATTTCAGTTTTTGTTTAAAAATGGACAAAGAAGTATTAAATTACTAAGCGCATTATATAATATACTTCACTAATCACTAAATATGTTTACTCATTAATAAGAAATAACAAGATAATTGCTTATTATAACATTTTGAAAAAAAATATGGCGAAAGTTATCTAATGTCCTTACATCAATTTGAATTGTTTAAAAATTACATGAAATACTCATTGAATTCCATTCAATACTATCTCGACATGTCTCACTCCTCCCTAGGATATTTAATTACTCTAACACAAGCTCCATCCACTGTCTTCAAATGATTTCCCATAACCTCTGCTCTATACCTTCTTTCCTGACCATATTCTCCAAACATACCCTATCCTCTGCCTACCCAGGGGTCTCAAACTCACGGCCCCCAAGAGGATATTTTGCGGCCCAATACCTGATAGCAAAGTTTAGTGTTAATGCAGCGTTTTCCCCATTCTCATATTATAATGGACTCTGTGCCACGGTTTCAGTCAAATCTCACCGACTAGTCTAATTCCGATTTTAATTATGTTTGTATAGATTTGGATGTTGATTAATAAAAACCGTTATAAAATAGAACTAAAGGGTTTTATTTTATGAAGTGAACTTAAAAATCTTCAGTTTAAAATAAACTACCACAAATGACATCCGAATAGCATTTAGTGAAAATGGACCCGGACATGCAGCGCTGCCATTCCCACCCGGGTCCCATTAGACACAATTCAGATTTCATTTGTGGTAGTTTATTTTAGTTAAACTGAAGAATTAAGTTTACAAATGTATTTAATTATCTTTCATTTGATACCTCATTTTGTCTTACAAACCCAACAATAATATTTTAAATAGTTTTTTAATCCCAACCTCTCACTTTTGGTACCCGGGCACGAATAATCGCAGCCTTTATTTTATAGCATTATATAAAACAGGGCCAAAGTGCTGTTTTGAAAAAGCATACTTCAAAAATTGTATATACCTATGTCAAAAGATATTTGTTATTAATAAAGGTTGAGTAGTTGTACTTTATTGAATTTGCAATCGCATTCTTGTGGAATACTTGATGCTGCCCAGTCTCACTCAGACTCTACCCCCGGCGGCCCCCGGATAATTTGAGTTTGACACCCCTGGCTTAGACCCTTTAATTTCTTTCTGAACTCAGTACTTTTCCTCAAAACCAATTAAGGCTCCTAGGAAAGTGTATCCAAGAACATTTGGCAGCTTACCCTCTGAACCAGTGGTTATCAAACTTTTTCTGACCGCCACTCCCTTTAGGGCCAACAAATAATTCTGAGTCTCCCCCACAAATCTTAGGGCCAATCCGTAAAAGAGCCATTCTATTTGGGCTGATTTTCGACCACCCCCATTTTCGAACAAATTTGTAACAAAAAGTATACAATTTTATTACACACCATCACATATTGGTGACCCCCAAACCCTTAGACGCATGATGTTGTTTTTGGATGGCCCCTCAGAGTAATAGTTTGCCTGAACCTCTACAGAACATATGTACACAATGAAATGTAAAATGTAAAATTTGTAGCAATGGCAATTTTGTGTATGACATGGTATACCAGTACCAGTATAAAACAAAGACAATGGCTGCTATGGTATTTTATTAGATTGCTAGTTGGGTATTCAGTAGTTTTTATTTGTACTTAGCACTGAGATTCAATTATTATAAAAATGATACAATGAACCTGAAACAGAGACACAAAACTGGTGAAGTTAAATAAAAAGCTTTTTTCAAACAAGCTTAGTTGTAACGTAAAATTAACATAATACACACCCGAGATAAATTAATTTCCATTGTTTTTCTCCGAGATTCCGCTTTTGCATCTGTAATGCACAAGAAACATCTTTCTTCATTGTTGGGGTCTACTGAAATGAACCTCTCCCTTATTTTTTCCATAATAGTTGCAGCTGATTTGGTGTCAGGTACAGGACAATTTTGCAAATCCCAAAACACTCCAACTAATTTTTTTGCTGAAATAAAGCGAAGTACTATATTATTAATGGGGGTAAAAATAAGATTTTGGATGACCTAACATTTTCAAATCCTTGTCCGTATATCCAAGTTTCCAGTGTTACTATTTGTGGCCCTTTGGTTTCAGTGCAATGAAACAGGCCAAAATTATGTTAAATTTAAATAAGAGCACATTATTACACATTTAGAAATGGTTTTAATATAATAAAATTTTATTTTAAAAAGAAGTAATTCAATTATGAAAATGGGATCAGATAGACTAAATTTTAATTTAGCACTTTTAAAAGTTTTAAATAACTTATCACTAACAATTATTAGCAGATCCTTCACTTTTTGAAGATTTGAACTTTAATTTCATTTCCATGTTGTTTGATTGAATTCCATCCACTTGTATATCTCCAGAAAAAGAAATTTGCCCTTCTGGTTTCAATTTATGTTCAAACTTCCCAAAGCTATGGCTTTGAGGTATCGATGCCCCATCTGAGTTTATTCCTATAGTCTCAAATTTAGAATGGTCACTATCATTTCGACCAGAATCTTCCAATTTTAAATCAGGTTGATTTTGTAATTTCATAGGCAAGAAGCCAGGATTTAACAAAGCTTGCAATGATGTCAACTCTGATTTATTTTTAGCATAGTAATCACGTCTTGAATTTTCCAAAAAACTTTTTCTTTCTGCAATCTCTCTTGCTTTTTCTCCCAAAATTTTTCTAATTTTTCCTATGTCCTTATCTTTTTTATAATATTGTATAAGTCGCATATTTCCAAATAATATTTCTTCTTTCAGTTTACATTCATTTTTGTCTGAAGTAAGCACAGGAAAAACATTGCCTTTTTTAGTTTTATCTGACAAAGACTTTGCCAGAAAAGAATCAGCATAAAGTTTAGACTTAGAACATTCTAGATATTCTTCAGTGACATACATAAAATAAAACATGGCCCTTTCAAAATGAGATTGTGCCTCGTGACTTATCACAGGTCCTATAACAAGTATATCTACACTAAAGTGAGTTTCTAAAAAAAGTTTGAAATTTTCAGCATCGTCCTCATCAGCTTTGGCACACAAGATTAATATATCAAAATAATCATCTTTCAAGTCTTTCATTAAATGAACATAGTTGAGGTATTCTTTTTCATTGTCACTGCCTTCTGAGGGCAAACTTGCCATGTCATAGTTATTTTCAGAACCTGGTTCCAGCAATCTTTCTGGTAAGTTTTGATCCATGGGGCAATCCTGTGGAGTTTCCACCTCAGCATCTGTGCCAATGTCGTGATCCGGTAATGAAATGGACGACATGATGGTAAGCCAATTATAATACTTTTAAAATCTTTTTTGCTGAAAAAGACATAAAACAGAAATAATTGACAAATGCTCTGAACTGATATATTTTAAATCTGTATTTATGTTAACATAAACTATTCAAAATAAAAGATAATTAATTAAAAATAAAGTTATAGGCCTCTATAAATTATAACTGAATGTAGGAGGTTTAAGTTATTTATTTTTTTATGTATATCTATAATTTAACTGGTTAACTACCATGAGCCGGTGGGACCGGCTGGGCGTTTCTTTCGTTATGGCCACGAGCCGCTGGTAGCGCCAATGTTTGTATCGTAGTAAATCGAGTAAAATATTTATATTATTCTGTTCCGGTTTTGCTTTGAGATTTTAATTTACAGACAGTATGTTCATATTTGAACCGCATGCTATCGGCAGAATGTTTTAAAAAACAAGCAGTTTATTGATTTTATTTTAATTTCCAAGCTAGTTACAAAATTGTACTACTTACTACTACTTGTGGCAACAAGTGACAGGGTCAATAAAGGCATATAAGAGATTGGAAGTGTAAATATTATTCAATTTCGGTATTCTTTGGTGCATTTTTCATATTATTGGATATATTATTTGGAAATCCCCAAATAAAAATTAAAAGGCTTTAAACGATTTGGAAATTTACAATTTATAAGTAAGTTGGCACATTTATATATTTTTTATTGTTTTTCTGTTGTAAATACTAATTTAACAAATAATAATTTCCCAACAAAACTTAACTTTATAATTGTTTTAACTTTATCTTATAGACAATTCAATTACCAACAAAATGGTTTATAACTCATTAGAATATGTCTAATTAAGAAAACAGCAGCTGAATATGTACATACACCTAAAATGAGAAAATGTGACCTAGATTTAATTTCAGCCACAGAGTGTTTTTCAAATTTGGTAGCTAATCAGTTAACTTATTTTAAATTTAATTTAAAATAGGGCCTACTATTAAAATGCTTTTCATAGTAACAAATACTCATTATGTTATATTATCATACGAGTAGGATAAGCGGATTGGGCTTGCTCAAGTTAGCTGACTAAAAATATACTATTAATTATTAGTATTATACTTCCATTTTGATTCGATTAAAATTAAAAGAAGTGTGGCCTGTTAATGGTGTTAATTTATCTTCTTAAATTTAAGTGAAGTAATTTGAAAATAAGTGTTTAAATTTAAATTATTTAATTCATTTCGGCTAATTGTTACTCTTGGTGTCTCATTTGCAAAACCCTGGTTCCGATAGGGTCAAAACCCAGGTTAGGGATAAATTTATTAGGGTTCAGGTAAGGTTGAGGGATACATTTTGGAAATTTTTAAATTATTTTTTTAATGTTTTTTCTTAATTTTACGGGTCGCAGCAACCAAGATGGCGGCCATGGTAAAAAATGAGGCACTATCTCTCCGAAATTACCTTTATTGGTAATCTTGCAGTTCAGGTGCGTATATTAATATTTTTTCTGATCAAATTTCGTATTATCGCATGTAAACCTAAGTGTATTCTTTATAAAATTAAGTCCAGACAGTATTAGTTAACACTAGTTAACACTAAATTGTACAGCAAAAACTTTTCATTTTATTGATTTTTACAGCCCCCATTGAGGCCATTGTTACATAGCCACGATCTCTCCATTTTCTTGTTTTTTTAAAATTCATCCTACATGCCAGATTGCAAGTTCCCATTTCCCTGGTTTTTTTTACAGGCCCCATAATTTAAGGGCTTTTTAAAGATGTTCATTTCCAAAGCCAAATGCCATCATGAGTGACGCCATGTATATTGGCTAGTTTTAGGAAAACTTAAAATTATGAGGACATTACCCTTCAGTACCGATTTTTTAATATGGATAGTCAAGTGTATGTGTACTAAATTTGATCTCGTTCCATTCAATTTTCAACCATAGCGCATGCCCATGCAGGGGCAGGAGCCTTTGTTTGGACTTATATTTATACACACATATAAGAAAAAGCAGAATTTTGGGCCCCTAAAAAAGTGGCACATAATTAAGTTCACCCCCCCCCCCCCAACCCCGTATTTCATTTATTTTTTTTTTTTGAACATGCCTACACTTTGATCGTTTAGCATACCAACTTATAGGTGATCAAAAATCTGGCAACAGGATGAAAAAAAACAGAAAACACATACTCACATAGAGCTTTGGAATGTTGGGGGATGTTCAAAGACGCATTAGAAATATAATAAAACGCAAATAAGTGCTGTATAATTTATAATTGAGCATTAATTAACTATCACTGCCTTGATTTGATTTAATGAAGAATACACCTAACTAGGTGTAGTGTACATGCGATAATACGAAATCCATCAGAAATTATATACTATAGTCACTATAGACTTATAGACTATATAATATATTATATATACACTATGTCACTATGATATACGCACCTGAACTGCAAGATTACCCCTTTATTTCATTAATAGGCTTCAAAATTTGTTTTAAAAGCTTACATTTTCTAAATGATACTGTCATCAATTATCTGCACCCTTCGCCTTCTCTACGCTATCAATTCTAGCCTACTTCTTGCAAAGACCAACACATAATTTGGGAAATTACCGAACGTTAGGCTTAGCCTTAGGCCGCGGCTCCGTTGGTGGTACCGTATTCCGGTGAAAAGGGGGGAAAAGACTGCATGTTAGAAAATAGGTATGAGCGAAATTACGTATGGGCATGGGGCAATGTTCCCTCTATGGTTTGCTGGTTCGTGTGCAAAATCATAATGTTGTGTGCAAACTTTTACAGCATCAATTTTTTGTGTGCAAAATTTTACAGCCCACAAACACACACACATACACACACACGGAAATTATATGAATGAACTTCAAGTGCAAACAACTTTATATAAATAAATAAAAGAGCTATAATCAAATAATTATAAATATGGCATATGGCCTCTCCTACCTTACTGTGTCTGAATTGGCGCCTTCACGAAAGTACTTCAGCTCGTGTTGTACTGGCCCTCCCCATTTTTAACAGAGTCCCTTCAGGTGCGACTGAAGCCCAGCGGTATAACTGGACCCAACTCTTTTGAGAAGGTCTCTATCCTGAACCTAATCTTCTTTTCTGCTACTTAGTAGTACTGTTTTCTTCTTTTCCCCTTTAGCCTTTAGGGACCAGTTAGAGGGCATAACCAGTAGGGGCCTTTTAGAGGGCCTAAACAGTAGTCAGTAGGGGTCCATTAAAGGGTCTAAACAGTAGGGACCCGTTAGTAGGCGTTAGAGGCTCCAATCAGCTAGGGTCCGTTAGACGGGCCAAACAGTTAAGGTCCGTCAGATAGGCCAAACTTTAGGGTCCGTTAGACGGGCCAAACTTTAGGGTCCGTTAGACGGGTCCAGAGTTTTAGGGGCACATTAGGCATTAGGGAATCACTAACAGTTAGGGCCCATTAGATGGCCAAACAGTTAGGACCCATTAGATTGATCAAACAGTCCTGTTAGACAGGCCAAACAGTTAGGGCCTGTTAGAGGGGCCAAACAGTGAGGGTCCTTTAGACGGGCCAGTTAGGCTCCGTTAGACAGACCAAACTTTAGGGTCTGTTAGACGAGCTAAACAGTTAGGCTCCGTTAGACGGGCCAAACCGTTAGGGTCCGTTAGAGGGTCAATCAGTTAAGGTCCGTTAGAGGACCAATCAGTTAGTGCCCGCTAGAGGGCCAGCAAGTTAGGGTCACGGACGGAGATGCAGCACAGATGAAGGGCTGGCACAGACGGTGGAACAGTTGCGGTTTTTTTTCGCAGTTACGTTTTCGTTTGCGCTTTTCACTAACATTTCTTACTTTTTTCTCCTTCTTTCTATATCTTCTTCTGGACAGACTGGTCTGACGGGAGGGGGGGGGGGGGGGGTTGGTGAAAAAACAGTGATGCGCATTCAACGCCTCTCGTGCTTAAAGTTAAAGGTAGTGACTGCCAGGATTGCCATGTTCTGACTCAGGTAGCATTCCTGGATACTTCTAAAATATGGCCTCTCCTACCTAGATGTGTCTGAATGAGCACCTTCGCGTATGTACTTATGCTAATGTTGTACTGGTCCTCCCTGTTTTTAACAAAGCCTCATTCAAGTGCGACAGAATATCCAGCGGTATAACTGTACACTTTGTTCTGGTTGCAACCTGATTAGGTACCACCTAGTGACCCAAATTAAGTGACAACGTGCGCTGGTAGATAGCCGATTGTGGGACTCCATGCTTTGGTTTATCCTGCTTAGGTGACAATTTGTGGATGTATGTGTGATTTTCCATTCTAATTTGTGTAATTATGTTGTTATTTCCATGCTAATTGGTATATACATGTTTGTTTTTCCCATGCTTATTGCTGTATGTATGATTATTTCCATGCTAATTGGTGTATGTATGTGTATTTCAATGCTAATTGGCACGGTATATGTATGTGTGTTATTTCTATGTTAATGATGTATGTAAGTTTATTTGCATGTTAATTGGTACAGTATATGTATGTGTGTTACTCACATGCTAAGTGGTATATGTATGTGTGTTATTCCAATGCTTATTTGTATATGTATGTGTATTTCAATGCTAATTGATATGTGTGTGTTTTTTCTATGCTTAATGGTGTATGTATGTATGTTATTTCAATGCTAATAATTGGTATATGAATGTTTGTTATAAACATGCTAATTGATATATGCATGTGTGTTTTTCACATGCTTATTGGAGTATGCATGTGTTTATTTCAATGCTAAATGGTGAATGTATGTGTGTTATTTCAATGCTAAATGGTGAATGTATGTGTGTTATTTCAATGCTAAATGGTGAATGTATGTGTGTTATTTCAGTGCTAATTGATATATGTAATGAATGCTTGTTATTAGCAACCAATTAATGTAGACATATATAGTCCATTCAATTATCTTTCATTTGATACCTCATATTGTCTTACAAACCCAACAAAAATACTATAAATAGTTTTTTAATATCAACCTCTCACTTCTGGTAACCGGGTGCGAATAGCCACTTCGTTAAATAATTGCCATGTTCTTCTTGTCTCCCTTTGCAGCATCATTACCCGAGCTTTGTTTCTTTGTTATATAAGTTCATTGCATTCTGCGTCTAGAAACTATACTACAATTGTCAATTAAGTAGTGGATTATAAATACCGGTACTGGTACATGTAACAATGTTATACCGGTATATTACATTTCACAGATACAAAAAGTTTGCTTAAATTCACTAGAAATGAAAAATTTACTGACTTGATAATACAGTCTAAAGATATAAATGTATTTATTAATTAACTTAGATCAATAAAGTACTACGAAAAAATAAAACATGGTAACCTTTAAAGCCCTTATCTATAGTTTACTAAAAACTCATTTGGAAACTTGTGTGGTTCCAAACATTACACTGCCTAGAGAGAAGGGTTGTGTAACAGCCCAATCAAACTGATAATATTTGGCTTGGATCCACAGGCAGGTGATGACACTTTCATTATTATGGTCATATGGTGTGGTTATCAGAAACAAAGAAATTTTTAATCATTTCAAGAATTCGTTTGCAAACGTTTTTCTTTAAAAGCTAAGAAGAATTTAAGCCAAAATAGAGGTAATTAAAATATTGACATATTATAAATACAATATTGCTAATGTAGCCCCTTTGATGTGTTAGTAATCAATAAATATTGATAAGTAGTTAGGTCATGTGATGTGTAAGTGATTACAGAAGTATTGGTTAGTAAGAAAAGACTAAAACCCAACAGTTTGAAATTGATGGTATGATGAAATAAGCTCAAAATATATCAGCTTTTTGGTCTTTGACGTTTACATATACCAGTTCTCAAGATATATCAGTTTCTTGTCTCTGATGCATCTATACCAGTGTTAGGATATAAAAGCATTTATTTAATAACTTAGATAAATCAAGTACTTACAAAAAGAAAATAGTGATGTTCTGAAGTGCAGTTTGCTAAAAAAACTCACTTGGAAACATGTGTTGTTCCAAACATTACAATGACTAGAGAGAAGGGTTGTGTAACAGCCCAATCAAACTGATCATCTTCCGCTTGGATTCAATTTAAAAATTACAAGTCATATGGTGTGACTGAAAATTTAAAAAAAGTTTAATCATATAAAGAATTCATTTGAAAACTTTAAGCTTTAAAAACTTAGAATTTAACCCAAAATTAAGGTATACTTGATAAAAACTCAACATGATTGTTAACAAATAGTCTTAACTTACTTGAACTCTTGAACACAAATATAACCATCTGAACATTGTAGAGTAAAATGTTTGCCACTATAACTGACAGCAACTTACAATACATGGACAATTGTGGGTTGTGAATTTGTGAGTCAACAATAAACACACATTAAGTTCACTCCAGTGGTGTAAGCAATGGACTTTTTTTTGGGGGGGGGAGGGGGGGTGAAAAGTAGAGAAGTGGGCTTAGTAGGGAAGGAAATAGAGATGGTTGAATTTTTAAAATCCGCTTTCTTTTCATTTTCAAAACTCTAACGGCAATAGGCAAAATGTTATTCAATTAACTTTAATGGCCGGGGGAGGGGGTGGGAGAGACATTTCGCTCGGGTGACATCGTGGTGCCCTCGACTACTGCACCCCTTTACCAGCTTCATCTATAAAAACGGGCACTTTCTTCATTTTCAAGGAAGTGCTGTATGTAAGTATTAGACGGATGTTTATTTATTTACATACAGCACTTCCTTGAAAATGAAGAAAGTGCCCGTTTTTCAAAATAGTAAAATAGCGTTTCAGAATAGCTGGCTTCTTCACAATTTCAAAATTGTATAAAACTTATCGTAATACTAAATAAATAAACATTCAGTAAAATGTATACCATAACTAATCGTATGTTTAAAAAATTCAGTTCCCAAAGTATTAGACGGATGTTTATTTATTTTGGGAACTGAATTTTTTAAACATACGATTAGTTATGGTATACATTTTACTGAATGTTTATTTATTTAGTATTACGATAAGTTTTATACAATTTTGAAATTGTGAAGAAGCCAGCTATTCTGAAACGCTATTTTACTATTTTGGAAGTTCCATGGTAACAAGGACTGCGGTACTATTTTATATTGCAGATTTGAGGGGAGATAATTCCTCATACTTTTGCGAATCTTTTCTTTAAATTTATTTTTTAGGGTGTAGCATCCCTTGTGTCGGAACACAGTAAAGTAAAATACGGTTGTCAACCTTTTTATTTGTGCAATGCCCCACCTTTTCTGAAAATCTTAATGTATATATAATTTTTAATATTCAAAAATTGAATTGTTCACTGAATGAAAACTATATGATAAGTTTTAGGAAGAAGGAAAAAGGCTTTTTGGTTTACAATGAAATTTGTAGGGAAGGAAATCACTTTAAAATGAAATATTTCACTAAATATTTTAATTATTTATTATTTCATGCATAACTCATTATGTGATAATTTAAGATGACTATTTTAGTGAGAAACTTGCGCTTGCTGCACAGAGGTTTTAAGTTAGGCTACAATCTAGATTTAGATAGCTTTTGTCTCAAGCAGGGTTTCTTTCAGGCAGATTGGGGGTGGGGGGGGGGGGGAATCCCTTGAGCAAAATGTGTACAATATAAATGTAGGCCAGTGGCCTTTTTAATTGAATATGCTTGGGAAACCTTTTAAAAGTACATGTAGTTTTAAATCGAACCTACCTCCCACGCTGGGTTTTCTATTGATGCTTATGTTGTCTTTAACTTTAAACATTGTTTTACTTTTATATTTTGTCATCCCCTGGCCTGTTATTATGATTATTTAGTTACTTGTGTACATATTGCTTTGAGGCCTGTATCTAACACTATTTAGTTAAGTTTTAAATGAGAATGTGCATTATGAACATGAGTTGACTAGGTCAACTAAAGCGGTAATATTTTGATCAAAGCTAGACAGTAAATACTATGTATTACTGATACTGCAATGGGTATAGGTAAAATACCTGCGTACATTTGTCTCACATAATCATGGTCTCCCAGATTCTGAGTCATGCCTCTATTGTATTTGATACATTGATACATTAATCCTTAATGTCTAGAGTGTACCAGGCAGTGGTGTGGCCTCATACCGGTATTAACAATGTTTTAATACCCTCATTTAATTTTCTGATATTTGTTCTTATTTTTATTGTAATTCATGAATTAATGTGTTTTATTATTTTATCTTCCAGCCGCACTACTTGGCTGGTTGGGTTTTGGTTTTTGGTTATCTTGTATAAATAAATGCTACCCTTCTCACCTTCCTGAGTTTGTTAAGTGAGTCTATATCCAGAGCTTACATAAAGATTATATTTTTTTAATTAAAAACAACTAAATTGTCTTTTTTAAATTTTAAACAGTTTTTAAAAAACTACTATTTACTATCTAGTGTCTTTAACCGATTACAATTTTAGGGGAATCTATGAAATATAGCTATGCTCGATATATTTGATGATCTGTACATTTAACTCATTCCCGACGGCTGCGACTAAATGCGTCCTTTGCGGGTTTCGGCGGATGCGTCCAAATGCGTCTGGCCACACCCCCCTACTTTTCTTTTCTCCCTAGTTATAAAATCACGCATCCCCGAGATTACTAGTGATAACCTCGCGGTAGCGAGATTCCACGAGCATTCAATAAAAAAAACCGGAAGTTTTTATCTCGTTTCATTCATTTTCAAAGCTTGTCTCAAGCTAGTCGGATCACAGTGAAATTTTTTGTGACATTTTTTTGTGAAATTTTGAAAATGGCCTTCCAATTTCTACAATCCCTTATCGATGGAAATGAACAATTGCTAGACGAGGGTTCTGATATTGAAGTTAATGAACTGTTTTCAGAATCTAGTGATTCTGATGACGATTCTGTAAATGATAGTGTTACTTCTAACACGAACACTACTGGCGCGGAATGGTCCGATGGACTGTCCAATGTAACAGAAAATATGGGCGTATTTTCTGAATATGTAGGAAGTCTACTGGATATGCCAATTGGCAGCCTACCTATAAACTTTTTCAAGCTGTATCTGACGGACAAATGTATTGATGAGTTTGTTTTACAAACTAATTTGTATGCCAAGCAACAATTGGCCAAGCAGTCGGGCCCTAGGCCTAGGGCATCTACCATAACATGGACACCAGTAAATGCAGATGACATCTACAAATATATATATATCAATATCATGTTTGGCCTTCACCAAGTGCCAGATGTAAGACTGTACTGGTCTTCTGACAATATGTGGAGGGTCCCTGCAGTGGCTGACGTCATGAGCAGAGATCGTTTCCAGTTGATTCATCGGTTTTTCCATGTCAACGACAGCTCTCTTCAACCCGCCAAGGACAGCCCAAACTATGATCCCCTATACAAGGTGAGGCCCTTTCTGGACCACATAAGGCACCAATGCTCATCACAGTACAAGCCTCAGAGACAACTAAGTGTTGATGAAGCCATGGTCGGTTTTAGGGGAAGACTTGGGTTCAAGCAATATATGAAAGATAAGCCGACTCCCTGGGGCTTGAAGATTTGGTGTTGTGCCGAAGCCAAGACCGGTTACATTTTAAACTTTAAAGTGTACACTGGTAAAAGTGAGGTGAGCTCTACCAATGGTTTGGGCTATGATGTCGTCATGGCTATGGCCGAGCCCTATTTGGATAAAAGGCATGAGATTTTTTTTGACAATTTTTTTTCTTCGCCCAAGCTGGCAGAAGACCTACTTGCCCGTGACACCTATTGCTGTGCCACAATTAGGCCCAACCGCAAAGGCTGGCCTCTTAAAAAATCTAAACAAAGAAAAGGTGACTGCACAATGCAGCAAAAGGGACTACTTGTTGCCTGCCAATGGACAGACAAGCGCCAAGTAAATATGATATCAACAAATTCAAATCCACTGATGACAACCGTTGAGAGAAGATCCAAAGACGGGATAATTGAAGTGGAAATCCCCTGCAGTGTAGACTCATACAATTCATATATGTTTGGTGTGGATTTAGGAGATCAGCACCGTTCGTATTATCCTGTAGGACGACCTAGCCATAAATGGTGGAGGTACCTCTTCTGGTATTTAATCCAGGTATCCATTGTTAATGGTTATCTACTGATGAAAAGGGTGAACCCTGATTCCCCTTTTAGCAAGTGCCACCTCAAGTTTCGTTCAAAGTTGGCTCAACAGCTACTGAATTTAAAAACAAGAGTCACCCCATCAAGCTCTTCTTGCCTGAACAGGCCAAGTATTGCTGGCATTGCAAGACCTTTCAGCCCCAAGCATAGGCTCTCTACAATGCCAGGGAGAAAGCGCAGATGCTACCAGTGTGCCATGGTAGGAGCAAAAATGCCCAGCGGCAGAACAAAGGAAACCACCAAAGGCTGTTATTTATGTCAAGTGCATTTGCATGCTGGACAATGCTACAGCACTTACCATGAGAGCATAAAATAAACTTTAAGTGGTGTTAAAGTTGAATTAAATGTAGGAAAAAAGCGGTCAAAATATCATTTGTTACATTTTTATTAATTTTGTGTCGTCGTTTGGTCTTGTTGTACCAGTAATGTTATATATTTCTGAAATCTTATCCATTTCTGAATGCAATAATATTTTTTTGGTTTAAATTGGTTAATATTTAGGTACCAAAAACAATTTTATAAAATATATATATGGTAAAAAATCAGAGTAGCTTCCCTTTTCCAGGAAAATGAATATAAACAGGAAGTGAGTGCTCAGGGGGGAATGAGTTAAGGCTAATCTCATTAAAGGCGTATAGTGTTCGATTATAAATATTGCACCGGCCGCTCCAGATTCGTATCCGGAAATTCGATCGAAAGACATTTCGTCGACGGAAAATTAATCGACGGAAATTTCATGGAACGGAAATTCGGTCGAATCTTTTTTTTAGTTTACACGTTAACATTTTGCGTCAAATTCTTTTTGAACGCATTATTTTGTTTTACTGTAAAGTATAGTGCGTTCAAATAGAAATTTGACGAAAATTTTAATGTGTTCACTGGAAAAAAAGATTCGACCAAATTTCCGTTCGATCAAATTTCCGTCGATTAATTTTCTGTCGACGAAATTTCTTTCGATCAAATTTCCGGTAACCGTCCAGATTATATGCCGATGTCTTATTTCATGTAGTTCCATAATAAATCAGTATTTTGATTCACTTTTCGTTTGGTTTTTTTTTTTTTTTTTTTTTCAACTTCACAAGTTAACTTTTTTAAATAGCACTGTATTCTGTTTGGTAATAAAGGCAATAAAGGTCAACAATTTTAATAATAGTTCTTGCTAAGTAACAAACACAGGCAATCTATTTTCAAATTATTTTTCATCATAAAAGCATGACTTTTAATGTAGAGATATATGTTAATTATAATTATACATTGTATGATGGAATTAGTCTTTAAAAAATTAATAAATTTAATGGATTCCATGTGTGTTGAGTTAAATAAAATGGAAACTTTAAAAAAGAGATTTAAAAGAATATAGAATTTAACGGGCGTATACCAAAAGTGCACATTTCATCAATGTTTCCTGCACAACAGAGGTTAAAACAATACGTCGCCTATATTTATTATGCCCCACCTATTTGCACGATTTTTTTTAAAAAAAATATATTATTTTCAAGGTCTATCAGAAATTGTAATTTATCTAAAAAAAAAAAAAAAAGTTATAGTATTTTGAAACAAAGTGGCTATTCGCACCCGGGTACCAGAAGTGAGAGGTTGAGATTAAAAAACTATTTAAAATATTATTTTTGGGTTTGTAAGACAAAATGAGGTATCAAATAACACATAATTGAATGGACTATATGTTTTTAAACTTAATTCTTTAGTTTAACTAAAATAAAGTACCACAAATGACACCCGAATAACATTTAGTCAAAATGAACCTGGACACGTATCGCCGCCATTCAGACCCGGCTGCTACCATTTTGAAATTACAAATAAACATTGTAATCCAGTGACGTAGCGAGCTTAACTCGCGCCCGGGGCACAATACCTTTTTAGCGCCCCCCCCCCCCCTATTCGAAAACCATACAATATTATATGTAAAATATTCCATTTGGCGCCCCTTTGTGAGTAGCGCCCGGGGCATGATGCCTTTTTGCCCCCCCCCCCCCCCCCCCCGCTACGCGACTGTTTCAATCAACTGAATATTGGGAAATATATACTTTATTTGCATACGATTTCCATTAGATAAAAAAATCACACATTAATAAATATATGATGTCATTTGTAAACAACTCACGTTTCTTAAAATAGTTATGCCGTTCATATAATATATATATATATATATAAATGAATGTCTGTATGATGTCTGTCTGTCTGTCATATGTATGTATGTATGTATGTATGTATGTATTTATTTATGTATGTACGTATGTATGTATGTATTTATGTATGTATTATGTATGTAAGTATGTATGTACCGTTATGTATGTATGCCTGTATGTATGTCTGTATGTTTGTATTTATGTATGTATGTATGTACCGGTAGGTATGTATGCCTGTATGTATGTCTGTATGTTTGTATGTATATATGTATGTATGTATGTATTTATGTATGTATGTATGTATGTACCGGTATGTATGCCTGTATGTATGTCTGTTTGTATGTATGTATGTATGCATGTATGTATGTATTTCTGTCTGTCTGTCTGAATGTATGTAGGCCCTATACTATGTATGTATGTATGTATGTATGTATTTATGTATATGTATGCATGTATGTGTATTTATGTATGTACCGTTATGTATGTATGCATGTATGTATGTATGTATTTATGTACCGGTATGCATATTTGTATGTATGTATGTATGTACCGGTATGTATGTATACCTGTATGTATGTCTGTAGGTTTGTATGTATGTACCGGTATGTATGTATGTATGTATTTATGTATGTATGTATGTATGCCTGTATGTATGTCTGTTTGTATGTATGTATTTATGTATGTATGTACGTGTATGTATGACGTATGTATATACGTACGTACGTATAGTTTTTGGTATCGATATATTATACACTGCCTAGAGGCCTAGCTACTATTACTGCCGCCATGGACAGGCGCATATTTTTGCCGTCCTTCCTTTCACGATAAAAAACTCTGCAGTTGTCCACCAAAGCCCATATCGCCCCCCTCCCCCGGCTAGTCTCACCCCCGGGACAAATGCCCCCATCTGCCCCCTTAGCTACACCTCTGGCCACTGGCAAATGTCACAGCCCACCCTCACACCCCCCCCCCCCCAACCGGGGGATAAAATGTCTAAAAGAAACACTGACCGGGTATTTTCAAACACATAAGCTTGGAACACCTCATTTTTGCTGCAACCAGTTCTCTTTTAATTTGGTTAAATTTCACACCTTTAATAAAATCCAATATCAGTACACTGGAACGTCTCATAACGAGCATAATCCGTTCCAGAGTCTTACTCGTTAAGCGAAACACTCGTTATACTTATACGAAACAATTTTTCCCATACAAATCAATGTAAAATATGATAATGCGTTCCATGCTGAAAAAGTTTTTATTAACATTTATTAAAATAAAATTACTTATGAATTGTTAAGGAGTGTAACAACTTGGAATACAATTTAGATTTGAAACAAAAAACGTAAATAAAAATATGAAATTATGACAAATAATTAATCTTTTTTAACTAGAAAACTGTCTAAATACATTTGTTTTTGCCGACGCTTCAAAATTTGACGAAAATGTGTCACAGCATTATCATTAAATAAATTTGTAGCACGAATAGCCACCTCCTTATTAGGGTGATGCTTCTCAATGTACGATGCAACAGTTTCTCATGCTTTCAGCATTTCTCTTATTGCGCTAGAAGATTGTTGCTCTGCTACTTCCTCCTCCATTAATGATCTCTCCTCCATAATTTCTTGCTGTGAACCACGATGCAAGTCCATAAGCTCTTCGGTGGTCAACTCTTGACTGTGCTCTTTCATAAGCTCTTCAATATCGTTGTTGTCCACATCGAGTCCCATGATATTGGCCAATGACACAATCTCGTTAACTGTAGACTCCACAGGTACTGTTTTCAAAGTTTTTTCCAAGCAGAAGTGAGGGTCCTCTTGGTACCTCCTTCACAAGCCTTGTCAATCATCTTGAGGCAAGCAACGGTGTGAAAATGATCTTTCCAAAACTCTCTAAGAGTGAGATTTGTCTCTTCAGTAACTTCAAAACAACGCTCGAAGAGTGTTTTAGTGTAGAGTTTTTTAAAGTTATAAATAGCCTGCTGGTCCTCTCAACATCAGCAAGAATACGTAACCGTTTCGTAGAAAAAGGGACTTCCCCTATCTGCGTCACTCGTTATGCGAAATGTCGCTCGTTAAGGGAGCAACTTCTTCAAAAAAAATTTTGCTCGTTATGAGAGGTACTCGTTATGAGAGGTTCCACTGTATTTTTAAAACTCTTTTCATTTCTTAACCATTTAAAATAATTATATCAATTCTGTTGATTTATTTACACGACGCTAACTGATGGCCAATGTTTTTGACCATAATTGTGTTTCCTCTTTCTGGGATGGCCTTGCAGTGGAAACAATTCGACAATCTATCTAACTAAAAATAAACTTTAAAAATATGTAATTTGATGTAGCAGTGCCTCTTCAACTGTATTATTCAGTTGTTGTTCACTGACGAAACGCATCCCTGCACGTATACAGAAAGTGGCTGCCCTTGAGATAAATGATGGGTTTGCTAAAACACAAGTGAACGCTTATACAGACGTATCTGCCAATTTGAGAGAAAGAAATGCGCGGTACGGTGCGCTCATCTTAAATCCGATATCCAATCAGAGGGCCAACCAATGCGGAACTTTCAGGGCCCTCTGGGACTACAGTGTCGTTCTTCGATGCGGAAATGCAGGTGCAGGCTATTCACAGGTCACTGGAAAGTGTGCACAGTACACCTGCAGCGGACGGAGCTTGTGGGACTACACGTGGTCATTTTATGCGATTGAAGATCTGATCTTGAGTTCTTGAATAAGGAAGTACTTCACGCCCACTTGGTTGAAGCCATCTTGGATGACGTGGACAAGATCTAGAGAATCGGAGGCAAAGTAACGGTGCAATGGGTTCCAGGCCACATAAACTTGAAGGGCAATGAAAGAGCAGACACTGGCAAAAAACAGGGTTTGTCTATATATAGTGTACCCACTCTCATCAAGAAACACCAGTCACTTATCTACTCTACTTACCTTGGTGTAAAAATGGCTGGCAGACCACGTAAGAAAAAGTGGTACGGAAAATGGGCAGACAGCACGAAGGCCAGATGTGTTATGTGCTAGCATGCCGAGTTCTAAAAGACAAGACTCCTAATGGAAATTGGGTCGCCGACACCAGGGTCTGTTGACCCAAATGCGAACCAAACACTGCCCTACTAACTCATACTTCCCCACACTAGAATAGGGATCCAACCATCCGGCAGTGCACGCTAGCCCCGAAGGCAGTAGCGCATCTGTTGACTTCGCGCCCTGCAGTGGATGGTGTGGGGGAGGCCAGGTCGGCGGGAGAGTCCTACGAAAAGACAATTGTATAAGGTCCCGCAGATGGAGCTGGTTGCCAATGTACTACCCGGGGCTTTATGGGCGTACGCTCAATCTCAAACTCGGGGTTTTATGGACGTACGCTCAAACTCAAACTCGGGGTTTTATGGACGTACGCTCAAACTCAAACCAGAATACGGTATGTATGTTAGTTGTCCTTAAAAATGTTGTGTTTTTTTAAGGTTAATTAAGGGATAACAATATGGACTGGGCCAGTCAATTTGACTGAAATGTCGAATGATAAATTGTACAAATCGAGAGTAAACTATTTTGTGTAAAAGTAAAATGACTTTCTTACTCACAGTTAATTGAAATGATCATTGTTAATTAAGAGAAAGTGAAGAAGCTGTTGGTCTACATTATTTTGGTCTGCGAAAAAACGATCAAAATGTGTGTTGAAATTTTGGAAGTGAAAGGGTGATGGTCTGTGGATGGGGAGATGACCTGGGAGTGATGGTTGGTGGTTGTTGAAAGGAAAAGGGTTGCATGAGGATGAAAGGATAGTGGCGTATGGAAGGGAGATTCTTTTCCTCTGAAGGGAGGTTCTTTTAATGTCAAGTGTATAGTGAGGTTCGGGGTGTTAGCTGAGACAGATTTTCTGGGGGAAAGGCAGACAGGGAATTTTTCAGAATCAGGGAAATTCAGAGTCAATCTTATGCAAGTTTTCACATATAAAAGTAAGATACTTTTATTGATCCAAATCATGGAAATTGTGTTTTTTTTTATTATTACATTGTAAATACCGGGTATTCCATTTCAGCACACAGATAAATAAATATTCTAACCAAGACAATTTAAAATTATAAAATTTTAAATTATAAAATTTTTAACTAGTAAGATATTAGTTGGAACGACGTTAGCCCGTAAGGTATCACAGTCTGGCTAACGCACCTATCCAGAGTCCCAGCGTGGCTTTTGAGGTGATCGTTCAACTATACACATGGTATTCTCACTGCGCCAATTGCAGAAGTGTCGCGTACAGCACAGGCCTCTTTACATTTCTTTCATAAATAACAAGGCATTCGATTTTCAATAAGTCAGCCAGTGTTAAGTTTGCATAAAAGGAGTAAAACAAGGCTGTGTATTGGCACTCTTCTCCACTTTCTTCTGGATGTTTTTTCGGTTTCTCTTCAGGACCTGTAAAGACGGAGTGTGCATCCATACCAGATATGATAGTAGGCTATGGTACGAAATAAAGGTGTTAATTCGTAAACTGATTCGTCACCTTAGCATCTCACAAAGGTTTTCAGCGGTTAGTTAATTGCCCCTCACACGTAGGTAAAGACTTTGAACTGTCCATTTAATATGGCGGTACAAAAGAAAATTTCATGATGTAAGAAGCACAGTCCCCTCCAAACTAACTATTGAGGACCATTATCTGTCGGTTGTTGAGAATTTTACATACCTTGGATCCAATCTCTCTAGTTCCTTCTCCGTTGACGAAGAGGTGAACATCAGGATCACAAAAGCTGCAGCAACTATTGCTAAACTGAATAAACGTGTATGGAATAATCTTAAACTAACTGAGAGTACAAAACTAAGCGTCTATCTGGCATATGGCAGTGAAGTGTGGACCACATATGCCAGTCATGAGCGAAAACTAAACTGCTTCATCCACCAAAGATGTCTGTGTCGCTTTTTGCGCATTCAATGGCAAGACAAGGTGCCTAACACAGAGGTTTTGGAACATGCCAAAATGTGAAGCATATTCTCAGCTCTTAGCAAGAGGCGCCTTCGCTGGTTAAGCCATGTAAGGAGAATGGAGGAAGATGGTATTCCAAAGCATCTGCTGTATGGAGGGCTGGCAGAAAGGGTAAGACTTACTTGATGGCCGCGGCTGTATGTATGTATGTGTATGTATGACTGATGTTTGCAAAAGGAGCATGGGGGAAGCCAACATAGAAATCAATGAGCAACGTTCCAGCTTGCGAACAGCAGTGTATGAAGGCGCCAAAAGAGCAGAAGATGCCCGAAACAAAACCCTTGCAACAAAAAGATCAATATGGAAGGCCAAATTTAACCAGGAGTCAAGGTTCTCCAGCGAGAAATGCAGCCAAGACTGCCATCCCAGGATCTACCTTGTAAGCCATTTGATGAAGTGTCCATAGCTACTCCATTGATTCAGGAAGACAAAAGGTGCCATATATTGTGATTTTTAACTAAGATACAGAATAATTATATATTTTTATCACCATTATTATTTTTAACATACATTTAATGATGTGACTCTGTGATATTCAGTTCTCTTTTTTTAGCATAGTATGAACTATTTTGTTACTGCTAAACTGTATAATAAATTAGGCATTTAAATACTCACTCTACTTTTACTTATTAAACCCACATTACACACAAATTTTGACTGGTTCTTTATTAACACATAACACATCACTAAAAAAATTGATAGCTTACTCAGCATAAGGATCAGGCAATCAATATCCTCAAACTGCTGATATACAATATTATCATACTCTGTACATGAAAAACAAAACAATTGTTGTTTTTAATGCAGCCGAAACCTATCTGAATTTGACCTAAAAGCCTTAAAAAAATTATTTTCGATAATTTAAGATTTTAAAACACATTACTTCAATGTTTTAATTAAAATCCTCTACACATTCAAGCCCAACATAGTAATACCATATCAAGAATTAAATATCACAAGTTCATTATTCGTTCAATTATAATTCTACTCAATTAAAAATTTGAATATTTAGGCAGCACATTCTAAAACATGTATTTAGATAAATCCTGCTCCATATATACATTTTTCATAAGTATGATACTGGTAGATTACTATAATCCATGCAAGCAGTCATAGAATATGAAAGTAGCCTACACAGTTGAGCAAAACAAATAATAATAATATCCACCTCAATTTATAACATTTGTTTGTCACTGGTGCTACTTTTGACATGTTACAACTACAACAAGTTGATGACAGATGCAAACTTAATTCAACACCCACATGATCACAATTATTAACTTTGCAGTGTAGAAGTAAAAGTGAATTTCATACAGGCAATTGTTTGGGATTCAAACAAAAGCAGGACAGGATTTTAACTTCAGATGATTAGCATTTAAAACATGAGTTTAACGCTATATAACAAATATTATATTATAATTAAAGTATGTTACAACAAATCCTGTAAAAAAAATATATTTCTGTTTTCAATAGTTAATGATATACCCACAAAAACAAATTTCTAGCATTAGCCTAACACCATGACAACTTACTGTAACTTAAACATTTATGAAATATATTTATAAAGCCAGCCCACAAATAAATATATTTTGCTGTTTTCTGGTCATCTCAAAATATAAAATACATTTAAATAGATTTATTGAGTACAGTAATTAGAGTAGTAAAGTAAAGTGGTGCAGACTTACTAAGAAATTATGTGTAGTCAATATTTTCAGTACCGGTATATGACATTTAAAAAAAATTAATTACCACACAGGGAAGGTTTTAGAAATGATTATAGCCCCCCTAAATAATTAAGGCAGTGGTTATTTTTGTTTATATTCAGAAACTAATCCACACATAACTACTTTTGAAATATAAACTAGTTTTGGAGACTGAGAGAGAGAGAGCCATGTATAGTCTGGTCTACTTATATAGAAAATTATTGCTTTAAAATGATTTTAAGACTTATGACTAAGAAAAATTTGACATAACTGCCAGTCAAAGCACAATGCCATCAGTTCCCAACTTTATTTCACCCATTAACATTTGTACAGTGTCATCCTCTCTGTGGATCATTTCTAGATCAACCTATCCTGCCTACTTTATTCAAAATTTATTTTATGGTACCGGTACGTCTATGTGTTCCATTTCTTTTTGAGCACATACAAATTTTAGTTACACTGCATTTATGTCCCACTTGTTTCTATGATAAGTTTAGTACAGTATATACATTTTATATTGCCAGTATTTTCAAATACATGAACTTGGAACAAACCAATTTTTTTGCTGCAACCAGTTCTTTATATAATCTGGTTAAATGTCATATGCCATTAGCACACCAATACTAAAATTTACTATTTGTAACGGTACCTGTTTTTTAAATTGTCTTTTTATTTCGTAACCTTTTAAAATAATTAAAAGAGAAAACTTTCAAATTAAAACAACAATTAACTTTAATAGTACTAGTTTTTCTTTTTTTAAATTTTACACTTTACTGTACAGTACTTAAAAGCAGTGTTTCCCAAACATTTAAGCTTGGCGGACCAGTGGACACATTTTGAAATTCCATCGCGGACCGGTGCAGGTTTATTATTATTATTTTTTATTTGACCCCAACTACTCATGTTTTGTATACCGGCAGCATAAGGCTGTCGGGCTGGTGCCAGTCCGTGGACCATCATTTGAGAGTCTCTGCTTTGCTGGGAAGGTTTTAGGAAAAAAACAAGGAAACACTTTTCTTATTAATTTAAAACCAGATGAGAAAAATGAATATAGTTTTATTCAATTTGTCCAAAGTGGTTGAATACCTTAATAAAAATTGCTATAAATTATACATTTCTGGTCTGTATGTAAGAACATTTGATCATATCCAGCTGAGAGATCAGAAAGTTCAAAAAGAAAAAAAAAAGCTTAATATAATTCCCACACCACAAATCACACCATTTTTGCATATGTCTGATGCTGCTGAGCAATTAATGAGCTGTCATCAGCTTCATCATTTGATGCTTCTATAGGTTCTCTTGTTGTCACTGGTTCAGGACATTCTGGATATCCCACAGATTGTTCAACTGGCTCTCTTTTAAGATCTTTCACAGAGGTTTCTACTCCTGATGCAGGAACTGAAACATTAATATTTATGGATTTTTTTTTCTTTACTTTTTCTTTCCATTTCAATGAAATACCATTCATGATTTTTTTAGTGTGAAATAATGATTTTACATAATAATAATTTTCTTAACAAAAAAAATTTCCAAACATCTTTAAAAAAAAAACATTACTTTACTGTATTGTAATTGGTTCAACATCAACCATGTAAACTTCAATAATAATAATAATAATATGCATGCATTTGATGAATTCTAATTCAATGCTACAAACGTTTAAAAGCCACAATATTATTATATTTTCCACATTTTATAAGTATGAGTACCCAGTACTGGAAATTGAAATATGCAAAGAAACTAAACTTATATACGTACCATACATATTGTGAATAAAATCTGCAGATTGAGCACTTGGCCTTTGAAGCCTATTGAAATATGCATTTCGAAAAAGAAATTATTCAAATATTATAAATGATAATACTTTTAAAATTAAAAAGGTAATTTAAAATGCAGACCTGCCAACCTGCCAAGAAAAAAATTCTGTAGGGGGGTTGCACGCAGGTGGGAAGGGGGGCGCCGCCACCGGGAGCATTGGTTTAAGATCTAGATACTAATGCACAGAACTTTTTTGGTAAATATAAAGTTACCTACATTGTCTTTGAAGAGTTCACAGACCACCACAGACTATGATAAAAACTTTACTGGAAATGTTTATATACTATATACACCGATATATACAGTATACAGAACAGAATATTCATTTTATTCCATTTGTCGGAATGAGGAGCAAAAAATCCATATAATTCCAACAAAATCGGAAGGGAAAGGCAGGTGTGAAAATGTAAATGTCTAAATTTTCTGAAATCAAGGATTCAAGTTATCTAATATCAAATTAAAAGTAAAGAAGTTAAATGAGAATTTTAATATTTTGTGAAGTTTTACAAAATATGTAATCCATTAAAAAATAATTTAATTTTATTATTGTTAATTAGATACTTTTCAAGGTGCCATAAAGATATGTAAGACCTATCTATTTACCTGGATGTGCTAGTTTTAAGACCTGTACCCTGCTGTTCAAATGATACATCCTCATCGTCATCGGTACTTTCATGTTCCATTTCAGCATGAACATCGTGAACAGCTGAATTATTTATAAACTTCGATTGGTCTCCAATTAGAACATTTGTAGCATTTTCCACCCTGATCTCTTTCTTATGGTGATGGTGGTGTATGTGCTGTACCACTGGAGCTATAACTGCACTGGGTGATATTGGGCAGAAGTCTGAAGCCTTGTCACCAGCAGCATCTACTGGAGTAGGTTCACTGATGGTCTTTGCTTTTTGGCTATTTAACTCTGACATCGTATCTCCTGCTGGTTGTGCCAGAAGAGACCTGATGTTTGTAAAATCTCCTCTGTTTGATGAAACAGAAATATCATGCTGAGTGAAACCAGAGTTAACTATTCCCGGCTGCCATGGTGCAGTTGTCTGATGTGGGTTATAAAACCCAGATGGTGTTGTGCTTGGTGGAACATAACCCACAGATCCTGAAATAAACTGTGATGGAATGGAGCTGACATTGGCAAGCATTGAGGATTGCGCACTTTCAGATGTTGAACTTGATTGGTTTGAATGCTGTGGTGCAAAATATGATAGCTGTGAAGAAGGTTGCTGATTTGGAATACTCATGTAAGGATTATATGTTGATGGCAGATGATAGGGTAGAGGCTGTGAATTTGATACAACCCCTGGTTGCATAGAATGCATATGGGGTAAGACAAGCTGATACCCAAATTGTGTACTTATATATAATGCACCATTTGGACCCATCACCATCTGCGGACAGTTCATTTGCATTGGGTAAAAGTGAGGGGCTCCTCCTGACCCGGAAGTGTTAATTGATAGAGCCGGATGTGTGTAACCTCCATGGGGTAAGTTTAATGGAACTGCATTTTTTACTGGCTCTCCCATAGAACCTGATGGCACACAATGTGTTCTGGAATTTTCATGTGAGATTGGTGATTTATCCCTAGAGGCAGGTGATTGTATTTCAATGTTGGCAGGGCCATCGATAGCTAAAGAAGAAAGGTTACTGATGCTGTCTGGCGATATATTTTCTGTACTTAAAGGTCCAACCACATCAGAGGATGGACAATGCTGACTTAAATTACTTAAATCCACATCTGATGATGTAGTCTTTTGCAGTGGCCCATTATTCTGTAAATTGACTCTCAATGAATTTGCATAATCAATTGTCAGATTTTCACTTAGAGTTATCTGTTTCACGCTCTCTTCAACAAATCCAGAATCTGAAGCTCCCCTCAAATCTTTTTTACTTGGATTAAAAGTTGCTTCATTTGTTGATATCGATATTAATTTGGAAACATGATCAGCCTCAGCCTGGATTGGGTGCATCACTGAACTACAACTTGTAGCATCAAAATAAGAAGACTTTTTCTGGAAATGTGCACTATCTCGTAAAATTTGTTCTTTGTTGAGTTCAAAATATTTGGATCTATCTTCTTCTAGCATTTGATCTCTATGAAGGAGAACAGCAAGTTTAGAGTCAAGAAGTTTTCTAACACCCTCTGTATAAAACTGATCAATATCTTCTTTCCAATAATTTATTGGTCGCAAACTACCAAGCATCATTGGAAGTTTATAATTCTGGTTTTTTCTTGACCTTGTGTGAACAGGAATCACACACCATTTCCTTTCTGGATCACGAATAGCTTCTGTAAGACAAGCTTGGCCTTGTAGCAAACTCCATGTGCAATCACAAAATTCTTTTGTAACATAGAGAAAGACGTAAAGACTTTTTGAAAATGCAAAGTCTAGGTATTCAAAAGAGGATCCTAAAATAAATTCTTCTAATAGTTTTACCCTTGGATGCAAAGACTTTTTGTTAACATGCAATACAATATCTTTCTGCAGATGTTCTTTGAATTGTGTTGCTTCTGTTAAGTCCTTGTCAGCATGTATAATAAGAATATCACAGTTGTCTTCCTTCAATCTTTCATCTTTAAAAAATGGGAGATAATCAGAATACAATAGTTTGTTTTCATCTGAAAAAGGTCTTGCAGATTGTATATTAGAGTATGAAACAGACACTAAATTAATTTCAGAGGCACTTGAATAACCAGAGGAATGAGAAGGAATTGAAGATAAACTCTTGCAGTCTTTACCACCACTTGAAGAATATAAACTGTTCTCGGGTGGTCGGACTTTAGATCTGTTTATTCCTATTGGATCTGAGACTGAAAAACATAAAGAAAATCATTTTATCTGCTTTTGTATATCAACTATATCTCTAACTGTATACACTAATCACTATATCTCTAACATTATACTAATAAATATATTTCTAACTCTATGTACTTTTCGATAATTAAATTTATGATAGAATGTGGACCTGCAAACTCTGTGGATAGCCTGTGAACTATACTTTTTTTTTTATAGTCCAACCTTTTCAGCTGTAGCTGCTTTTACTTAATCATTTAATCTTACCATATGGTATACGGAGTAAAATTAGCCATCAACGTCTAGCCATGTATCAAAACCTAACGTTTTCTGAATAAAGATAACTTAAACTTAAAAGAAATATACCGTTAATTTGATTTTATTTTTTTGGATATAATTTCAGTCCTTAGCATTGTGCCCTCTTAAACAAATAAGTTTTTCGCACATTCAAATTTTTGTACACTATCCCTCAACAGCAATACATTGATTAAACAGTGTATATTTAATATCAAATTCTCTTGTTGATAAATCTTTGACAGAAATTCCAAGATTCAAACTGTACCAATTACACATAATTCTGGCAGTATGCAAGGCACAATTATAGGCTATCCTAACTGTCTTTATAGTTGACAGTACAAATTATGATTATAGAACTATTCCACACTAAATTTAAATTTGAAAAGACTTCAAATCTGCTTGCCCTTTAAAATAAAATAAATTACATTTTATAGGCTCCACTTCTGCATCCGTCTGTAGTGGACTTGGTGATGACATAATTATAAATTATTTGCAGAAATCTCTCGTCTTTTGATGGCTTATGTTACTGATCGTAGTCTGAAAAAAATGTTATATCCATTATACTTGAATTGTGCTAGATTTCTTTAGGAAAAAGTTTTGACAATATTCACAATCCAAAATTTCTGTTGAGATCAAAATGCATATTTTTAAAAACATGGTACTGGTAGCTAATCTGGTTTATTTGATTTTCTGGTACATATTTAGATTATATGTACACAAAGTAAGCATTTAATTCATGCCTTGCCATTTATCACAGTTGGAGAGAGTGTGTTTCTAATTCCTCAAGTCAAACACAGAAGAGTTAATTCTTTAAAAAACTGAAAAATGTAATTTTCAAATATATCAATGAATTTCATCAATTCATGCATATGGAGTAAATTACTCTTCGCATTTATTTAAAATATAGCCTTTTGGAACTTATTTTAAATTTCTAACTACAAGCATCTTAGTATTTTACCCAAGGATACACTGAAACCACTCATTATCTCTTATAGATATTTTGATTATGGTGTGACTGCTTCCTTATAGCAACCAGCCCTGCCCCTACTCAAAATGTTTTATATTAATAGTACTGAGCGGGGAAAAAAAAAAGCTGTCAAGCAGCAAGAGTCATGTGTGACAGTTGAACCCAGGTAATACTAATAAGGTTAAATTTTTTTGGAGGCAACTATTATGTTAATCAATAAAGAACCATAGATATGGCTGTAGGAGTATTGCTTAAAACTTAAAGGTTGGAAGGTAGGGTGTAGGACTGAAAGTAGAACTATAGTATAAAGGCCGGCATGTATTATAGAAAATGAGAAGTTAACTTTTTTTGTTATACTTTGGACCCACTGCATATTTGAGAACCGGGTAATTTCTCAAAATACCCAGAGCCGGTGTAAAAAACTGGCCCCCGGGTAAGCCTTAGTAATAAATATTCATTAGCCTACTCATCAGTGGGACTAATGATGAAGATGTCACACCACTTTTCTCTCATGTGATAGAAAGCAAACGTAAGGGAAACCTGAGATAATGAAAGAAGTCTTAATACGTTCATTCTCTTAGTGGGGCAGAGCTATCTATCTTTCATGGCCTTGGCAAGCACATTACAGGTGTGCTGCATTTGCCGGCATCGCAATTTTGGGATAGTCCTGCATGTCCAGGGATCCATTGAAGGACAACTCTGCCTCCATGTGACTTTATGTCTCATACTACATTCAGAATGGCATTGACCATTTTTGTGTCTAATTGAGCACCTACTCAGTTTGGAGAGAAAACTGTGATTCGGTAAACACTATGATGGACAGAAATGGTTTTATTTTTGCTAATTGGCGGCACACTTGCTTCAAGGCCATAAGTATAGCTTCGATTAATGCATTGAGGCTTTTATTATACTTTCCACTCAGCCCCGAAATCTCCTCTGCAGAAGGTACCCCCTTTAGGTACTGGATGAGTTCACTGTATCTAGTATTGTCTCTCCTAATGTTGAGTGGTTCAACATCTGACAGGATTTTTACGGCAGCTGTGGGTGTAATGTAGAATGTCCCACATACGTACTGACAGCTAGATTTTGTATGTGGTCCAGACCCTCTAAAGGCTTAATTTCAACATGGCTTGGGCACTAAGTCCAGTTTAATGCCCATATAGGTTGGTGCCTTGTCCCATTTGAGAATTTTCTCGCAGATGTGTAAAGTGATTTTCTCTTTGAGGGCTTTTCACCCATTTGTAAATACTAAGTACACAGTCTTCTCCGCATTTACAACCATTTTCCACTTTTCAGCATAGGTCTCAAGGACACAAATCTTAATAAATATTGTTGCTTTATCTGAGTATATTGTATGATTCATAATATAATTTATAATTATCATTGGTTTTGTATACATACCGATATCACTACTTTCAAAATATAATTAGCATGTACTGGAGTTTAAATAAATATTCTTCCCAAAGAAATCAATAACAATGTGAGATGGTTTATGTCACAGTTTAATTTAGCCAATGTTATTTTTTTTAAACTCAGTAGACATAACTTATTAATATTTTAATTATTCAATTTTTAAATCAATATTAAGTATGAATATGAAATATATTTAATTTATAATGAAATAAATAGGCATTGGTCTGCTAGGATGTACTTAGCGGTAAGGTTGACCATCACAAATGTTTTTGTCTCATTTTTTATTTCTTAATAGAGATTGGGGTCTCCCCTCCCCAGAAAGTTATTTTGGTTTTTATTTTTGTCTTTTAAGCGAGTGCCGGGGGATTTACACTCCCCAAGAAAATTAAAAAACAAAATAATTTTCTGTACAGTGAAATAATGGAAATTGTCAATTTAATATATTTCATAATAACTGAATCAATCATTAGATTTAGTTTATGGCATGAATAATCCTCAGTGAAGAAGAAAGGGACAGTTATACTTATACACATCATTAGTTTAGGACCAACTATGACAATTCATCAATTGGACTTAACATGGACTCAATATAATAATTATAACTAACAATTAGGCTAATAGTATAGGCTAATGCGAAGAGATAGCATCCACAGCCAATTCGAAGAGATAGCACAGTGACTTTAGGTTTCTGGTTAGGTTTAGGGATACATTTAGGCAATTATTTTCATTATTTTTAAACGTTTTATTATCAATTTTACCGGTCACGGCAATCAAGTTGGCGGCTATGGCAACAAACGTGGATGCTATCTCTTCGCATTAATAATAATAAGTAAATAAGTAATAACCAATTCAATATATAATTGTCTTCTTTTTGTCTGTGTAAACTGTGTTGTTATTGATGTATAATTCTAACTAAGCAATTAATTTAGATTTTATGAAAATTATAGGTAGGGCAAGAGTCAGTCTCACTCTCAGGGTCAGGCCAGGGGTAGGGACAATTCAATCAAGTCAGTGACAGCAGGCAGGAAATAATTGAACTAGCAGTCCCAATTAACTGATAATAAAAGTTACATACCAATTAAACAATTTTATGTCGTGTTTTGACATCCATTTTGATACCCTCGGTATTATTGTGACAATAATAATATTGTAGGTATCTGTAATCATAAATGTAAAAACAAAATGCTATTTCTTTATCGATACTAAACTGTTGGCTCTGTTACTTTCATGTTTTAAGGCGATAACTCTTCGAGGTAGAAATTTAAGTCAGTCATTTCAATCTCACAACATATTTTTTTATTATTACTGGTCATGGGGTATGTGCGAGTTTAGCCTTTAAATTTCCAAATATATCGAATACATTACAACAGACTTAAAAAAAAACAACACTACATAACAGGTAGATCATTCAGGAAGTTGAAGTACTTTAGTCCCTCCTTAACATACAGTTCAAGTTATAGCTTGTAATATTAAGGTCCAAAACATTCAACCTTAAAACATGTAATCGGGGTCGCAATAATTAGAACGCCATTATTATTATGATGCAAGGATCCTGTGTATGGCCCTTTTGAAAATGTATTTAATTATTTTATGTTCGTTTTTTAGCCTATAGACCAGGGGTCGGGAACATTTTTGTCTGAGAGAGCCATGTACAACACATATTTTGAAAAGTATTTCTGTGAGAGCCATACATTATGTTTAAAAGATCAAAGGAGTCTAAAGAAACATATTTTTTTATATTCGAACAACTGTCTGCGAGCCAGATGCAGCCATCAATAGAGCCACATTTCGCTCGCGAGCCATGGGTTCCCGACCCCTGCTATAGTCCGGGGGAGCTACTGATGGGCATAACGGGCATCTCCATGGAAAATATAAAACTTAATCAGGTGGAGAAAAGAAAAAGTAAAGGAAACAATACAAATAAACTTTTCCTAAGCCAAAGTCTAAGACCGTAATCATAAAAATGAGCTTTTTGACAGATGGTCGCCTTTTGATGACAGCAGAGATTTAACAGTGGTGTATGCCAGACACCCCCCCCCACCCCACCCCTATTTGGGAAACCAAAAAAAAAAGAAGAAAAATAGAGAATGTTAGATTTTGTCCATTAAAATGTAGCCGTGTGAAGAATAGACAGACACCTGGCAGTTTTAAATATAACTATTAGGTTTATAAACTCAAGAAATTCAGGTCCTGAGAACTATAGCCTTTTTTTTTGTTTCTTAGAAAGTTGTATAAAAAGGAGTGGTAACAGAAAACTGTTATGAAAAAGTTCGAAAAAAGGGGATCCGAAGAAATATCGTTTTAAAAAAGGATAATTCAAAGCATTCACACGGTGCCGATAAACAATGGCGCATTTCCCTTTTTTTTTTTTTTTTTTTTTTTTTAAAGTTTCCCCAGATATTGGCCTATTGCCTACTGCAATACGACTGCGTTCAAGCTGCGTGAAGGAAATAGTAGAGCAAGATGTGTGGGAGCTTGAATCGAAATACAGGACAATAAGAATAAAAGAATTTTTAAACTAGTTTCCATTTATTGCCTTATTTTCATATGCTCTGTCGGCTGACGAAGGCTCTTAGCCGAAACGTTCTTCTCTAATGGTCCTGTCTTTTTAAACTAGTTTCCATTTATTGCCGTATTTTCATATGCTCTGTCGGCTGACGAAGGCTCTTAGCCGAAACGTTCTTCTCTAATGGTCCTGTCTTTCGATTCAAGCTTCCACATACCTTGTTCTACTAGTCCAGGGGTCGGCAAAGGCACTTTAAAAGGATCTCTATTAGTGCCGATCCCACCCCACCCCCCCGCAACCCCCCCCCCCCCCCGACCATTAGTAAAAATGGACCCGGACACGCAGCGCTGCCATTCGCACCCGGGTCCCATTAGACTCAATGGTATTCGGATGTCATTTGTGGTAGTTTATTTTAGTTAAACCGAAGAAGTAAGTTTACAAACGTATAGTCCATTCAATTATCTTTCATTTTACTTTATTATGAAGGTCCTATCTATAGACGATTTTGCCCCCACCAACCAATGTTGGCGCCCGGGGCGAGTGCCTTGTTCATTCCCTACTCATAGCCATGCGGAGATACTGAACTTCCATCGAGCGAATCCCCAGGTGGCGGAGTTGGAAACAAGATCAGTCTCAGCCTGGATTGGGTGCATCACTGAACTACATCATGTAGCATCAAAATAAGAAGACTTTTTCTGAATATGTACCTGGGAACTAAAATACCAGGGCGATCAAATTTAGAACCTACTGCCTTGCAGCAAGTGGAGGAATCCATAAAGGTAAGGAACCTGACCCAAAACAAAGGCAGCTACCCTAAGAGCTGTGGGGAGGGGGGCATCCACCAAGACGGTTGTGCGGAGGGCTGACGAGAATATCACCTAAAATGTCAAATGTTGCGAAAGATAAATCCATCCCCAACGAACAAACGGACTGATATTTTTTTTTATTTCGACCTATGCCTGAACAAGGATAGATATATGGATGATGACCTGAATTCTTCTGAGTCTACACAGAGCAGGAGCGTTAGGCTCGCCTCATTGATGAATTGATGAGATGCCGAATCACCGTTGCTGCACTGCATGAGATCAGATGGAAAGACTCGGATATACTTAAGGAATATACTATAATGTACAGTGGAAACGACCCAACACCACTCACACACCCAACACATTGGGAACAGGGTTTGCAGTCAAAAGAGAGACAGCAAATGTAGTCATTGGGTTCAAACCAGTGAGTGAAAGACTATGCTCCATAAGCATAAGAGGAAGCATGTTTAACGTCATGTTAATTTGCACACATCCTCCAATATAAGATGCAGATAACAGCATTAAATAAACTTTTTATGAAAAACGTGAAAGAATATTTGAAGAAGCACCACGTTATGATACCAAAATATTCCTTGGATATATCAACGCTACAATCGTAAAAGAACCTTCTTTGATACCAACTATCGGAAATGAAAGCTGCATGACCAGAGCAATGACAACGGATCACGTCTAATAGACTTCATTACAGGCAAATGAATGACGACCAGCAGCGCAATATTTCAACACAAACAAATACATAAACCTACATGGAGATCACCAGATGGATTTACCTGCAACCCAATAGATCACGCACTCATCGACCGGTGGGATGGCTCCGACATATTAGATGTACAAAACTGTAGAGGGCCAGACATAGACTCAGACCACATACTTGTAAAATCAAATATAAACAAATAATTTGCAACTTCAACAAGAAACAAAATAAACTGGAATATATACAGTACAAAAAGCCAACAGTTAGGTCGGGACCCAAAAATTACTGAGGTATATCAACAGAAGATTCAAACTCATTCTGAATTATCCGAAAGGGAAATGGTCAACAATAAGCAATGGGGAAAAACAAAGCAAATTGTTAAAAGTTTAACAGAGGAAACAATATGATTTAAACAGAAAATAACAGGGTGGTATGATGCAGAATGCAGAGAATTTATAAAATAAAGTAACAAGGCTCGGCCTATAATGCCGCAACAGGAGACAAGAAGAACACACACAGTTTAATATTTAATAAAACAAGATGGGTGGCTACCAAATTTTGTAGAAAGATATTGCGCGATTGGGAAAAATAGAGTTGGAAAAAATAAATATGTGAGGGAAATGTAAACATAAATAAGGGGGGGAGGGGGGAATGGTTTCACTCAAGATCACACATGCGTGAAAGTATGGATGGAGAACTGATCACAGAGAGCTGTAGGGTACTAAAGAGATGAGCACAACACTTAGAAGGCATGCTGAATTGCTCACACCGAGGAGCCAATGAGGGTAACGATTTACCACAAGGAGGACCAGACCCATTGGTCAGTTGAGTACTGAATGAAACAAAAGATATGATCGTTACCGTTACAAATATCAAAACACCGGGAATAGACCTTATCACTGCGAAACGATAAAACTAGGCGGCAACGAACTGATAGGCGAATATACGTGATCGCTTCTTGGCCATTTGGTTAAGATCTTTTCCCGTCAGGTTACAAAACCTTTCGATGTGGCTTGTGATATCTCGCTTTGTGTCTTGGCCATGTCCGGGAGGATCGGTAGAACAGTTAGAGACCCGCAAGGTCAAAAGACCCCAGCCAGTATTGCAGTACATCAGGGGGAACCCTTTAAAAAATACAATATCTCATATCCAGAATCTCATGGCAGGAGGAAGAAATGCCAAAAGAATGGGGTACTGCGCTCATAATCCAAATTCAAAAGAAAGGATCTAAGCTGCATTGCTCAAATTATAGAAGAATTTCCCTACTTAATGTAACTTATAAAACCTCACTAAACTAATAGCAAGAAAACTGGAAAGTTATAGTGAAAAAATCCTAGGGGACCATCTCAATTGGAATTCCGTCAGATCATATTTTTACTATCAGATGTCTATAGAGGAATGCTACCAATACAACATCCATATACACCAACTACATGGGGAACTACAAAACAGCTTATGGTATAGTGTAGAGAGATATCTGTATTATGCTCTACAGGAACTTCGAGTCCCTAAAAAAACTAACCCGGCTTAAACCTATAATATGACAATGGATTACTCAGAAGTAGAATCAAAATACAAGGAGAGTTCTCGAGTGAGTTCCTGGTGAATCAGGGACTCACACAGGCAAGGAGACTCACTATCATGTATCCTGTTCAACATCACATTAGAAAAAAGTTATGAGAAACATAAATGTGGGTACCAGTGGAGCTATCACAAATTTTCCAGAGAAGCAAAACAGAACCACAACCTCAGGATCTGTATACAGCCAACCATTGCATTACCTCGTATATTTCGACGACTTAGCGCTACTTGGCCGTAACAGCAATGATATACTTTAAGCATTCAAGGAACATGAAGATGTCTCAGTTAATGCTGGTCTTGAGGTAAATGAAGCGAAGATAAAATATATGGTAATGTCACGAAACTCGCAAACTGCTGACAACATCAAAACAAGCAATAACACCTTTGACGTTGAGGGAGCGGCTACTTTCAAATACCTATGAGCTTATCATTATATAAATTAGTATAATGAAATAATGTCGAAGATTAAGAAAGTATAACAGCTGGTAGCCGTTCTTATTTCAGTCTGAAATAGCTACCTGGAAGCAATAACCTCTCAACGTCAAATATACACCACTATTATAAGACCAGTTGTAATTTACTCAAGTGAGACTTAGTCCCTTACCAGAAAAGCAGAGAATCTGCTCAACGATACACGAAAGAGGAAGATCCCCAGGAAAGTATTCGCTGTTAGAAAATGATGGATGGAGAAGCCAAACAAACCAAGAGATATATTGATTGTACGGTGACCCAACCAAAGAACAACAATTTTTTTTAAATCCAGACTGTGCTGGACAGGACACCTGGAGATGATCACGAATATACAGCAGCAAAAGTGATACACAGGTAGAAAACAATGGGCACACCAGCTGGGGGTCCTCTCATACAAGCGGAAAGCCACGGATTGATCCCAACGGGTGTGGTGGAGCAGGCCAGGACCCTACATGGGTTATACCGCCACTGTTGATGGTGATGATGACTTGGCTCGCCATGATGACTTGGCTCGCCAAACAGTCGGCAGTGAAAACCCGTGACACTTTTATTTCCCTGAGACTTCATAATTGTCTAGGAATAAGTTTATTTTGTTTATGGTTTTTTTTGGGGTGGGGGGTGGAAGCTCATATTACTTACGCATTGAGAGGATGACCAAAAAAGTTTAAGGGTGGGGGGGGGGGGGGGGCGAAAATTGACTTTATTTTCTCCTTATGTACGTTATTGATGGCCCCTTATGCTGTCTACTTGTACGAAATTTCGCCTTTCTGGAAAAGTAGAAAAGGTAAGGCATTGTAAACGTTATGGTGTAGTAACTTTCCTTTTCGAACATTCATTTTAAAAAGTAATTTTAATTTGTGTTCTAATGAAGTTCATCTTGGAAAGATATTTAAGAAAATTTTAGCAAAAATCTTAGTAGGATAATTTTTGTTTGAAATTTCATGTCCTTCTATATTACTACTTACAAATCATTTGTTTTACAGTCACTTTAAGATCTCAAGATTTTGAGCGAGAACAATTTATTTCTTAAACCTTCCTCATGATTACAAGTTGCCGACAAGGGATATGAGGCGAGATGCTGTGGTGGAAGTCTCTGGCCGATGATTCTAAATACGCAGCACTGAGAAAGCTGCTCCTAGGCACCCGTTTCGCCCCAGCTACTTCGCGAATTAGTTGCGAGGTGGAAACCCACAGTAGAATCCCTCTTAGAGGGCATCCGATGGGGGGGGGGGGGGAGATATTAGGACGTTGATTTACCGGCCCGGCCCCTAGGAGAGTGGACTGCGGACTTTTTAAACGCATCGTCTTCGGTCGACCAGACGTCTCCGGGCGGGGAGGGTCTCCGTCGGCAAACCCGATCGAGCGGTTGCTGGTGGGGACGGTCCACGCCCGGGGGGTCTCAGACGCTCTCACACGGTCCGGCGTTGGGGAAACCCGGCGTCTTGCTTGTGTGGGTGAGCACCAGGGACGGCATAAAGAGTTTTAAACTCTACGGCCGGCTGACGCCAATTCCTATTGTGATATTTCTTAACCTACCACATGATGTCATGCGTGAATTTATTGTTTAAATAAGTGGCTTTCAGATTGTGAGATGTGGGGGCTCTGGACATGCTAATAAGGGTGCAACGTGAAATTAGAATTAATTTAACCACCGGCAATTGAAAACGTTTTTTAAAAAATCAATTTGCACAATTTAAACTTTTGTTAACTAAAATGTTCATCTATTATTTTAACAACTAAACCAATGTAACTCCACAAAGGGTCCTGAGACCTGAAAATATTTAGGAACCACTGGTTTAGATCTGAAATTGAACAATGACAAATCAATTAACAAGAATATTTATGCATATTTTTATTGGAGCAACTGAAAAATGTATCCAGCAACAAAAGTTTTTCGAAAGAAAGCATTCGCTAACAAATAATCCATAAGCAAAAATAATCGGATATTCAGATTTAAAAAAAAACAATCAATGTAAATAAAGTTATACAACAATAAAATCTGGAATTTATGTCTGAGTGCACGTATATAAAAGTTAATATATAATAGTCATGGGCAAATCTAAACAACAAACATCACATATCCAAACAACCATCAGATAAGCAAGGAAATAAAAAGCAAGGTGCTTGTGGTTATTATGGATGTTTTGAAGATTTAATGATTAAGATATTAAACTTAAGCATTTGATAATTAAAAAAAACAAAAAACATTGCACTATAATTCTATTTTAATAAAGATACTATTCCATTTAAATTAAAAAAAAAATAAAAAAATTTCATTTCAAGTTATTTATTTGGCACAAAAGACTCAAAGAAATGAATAACGATTGCTTATTTTGAAATGATAAAAATAACATTATCTGAAGCTTAAAAATCGACTGAGAAAACTCAAAAAGAATATGTATATAATTTTGGATGGCATAAAAAGCAAGATGTCCTCTTACATTGTAATAACGGAATGCATGTTTTTAAAAAAAAAATTAAATAGTTTGATTTTATAAATGGAAAGTTATTAGCATTCTGTACCACCAGTACTAGTCAGGTTGACACAAGGTTCATTAAAAAAAGTTATAACCATGACTTAATTATTAAAATTTGTCTGTCAAGTAAGTTGTAAATACAGTGGGACATCAATCATCTGAATTAATGTGATCATGGGTGGTTTAAATAACGAAACAGTTTGTACTGTCAAACAAACATAAGAAAGTGTAACAATTCATTTCAGCTTTACAAATAATGTACCCAAAAAAAACAAACCATGAATAAAAAACTAATTTGAACACAGAAATTTTATATTTTCAAGTTTTTAGTTAAGCTTTTCCTCTCCACAAAAAAAAGTGAATAAAATATATAAACAATTGGATCTTGTATTTATGCATTCTTTGGACATCTAGTGTCAAGTTAGCTATACATCAAATTGAAAACAAACACTGCATAATTTGCAAGCAATATTTAAAACAGCACGGGCGGGGCGGCGGGTTGGGGGGGGGGGGGGAGAGAATATTTATACTCATAAAATTAGTATATTTTTTTCATTAGCTTAAACCAAGTAAAATGTTATAAATATGAAAAAAATTCTCTGCTGGTTTTTAAATGCAATTATACATTGTAAAAGAAAATCAAATACCTTCAAGGTGGAAATAAATGAACTTTTATGTTGAATTAATTGTGTTTATTCTATATTAATTCATCATAAAAGTTCATTTATTGTGTTTATTCTATATTTGTAGGAGAAAAAAATTTAGAGTTGAGGAATATCCAAAAGTACTTTAAAGATATCCAAAAGTACTTTAAAGATAAGAAATTTTCAAAAGTACTTTAAAGATAAGAAATATCCAAAAGTACTTTAAAGACAAGAAATATCCAAAAGTACTTTAAAGATAAGAAATTTTGTTGACTCTTCAAAAAGTTAAAATTCCAACTTATTTTGAGCTCGTTGAAAATAAATGTATTGCATTCATTGAACTAATGTAATGCAGTAAATTATGAATTGAAATACTGAAGGGTTGAGGAGGATACGTCACAATTGAAAGTAGCAAAAATGTAAACAAAATAAAATAAATTTAACAGAACATTATTCATGTGTTAAATGAACAAAAATTAGAACTTCACAATTTTATTTTGTATTGAAGCTGCAAAATCTTAAATCCTAACAATAATTTATTTTAATTATAATTTTCATTAACACGTTTTCTAAATTATTTTTGAATGTGAAAATAAATTTATAAACTTACATGTGTTATGCTCACAAATTGTCTTTGCAATCAATAATTTGTATGAGCTAATACAGTGATTCCCAAACTTTTTTTTTGTACACCATTTAAGTTGAGGTCCACCAATATACATTTAACAACTTATTGACATAAAATATAATAAATGTATAGACTTAAAACACATCAATGCAGTTACCATTCATTGCCTTTAGATGTATTAGAATATATTTAACTTAGTCTTTCTTGAAGTGAGAAGGATAGGCTATGAGAACAGTCCCGTATACTTTAAAGTCCTTAAGTTCAGATTTTATATATCTAGATTTTATAAATTTATTTGATGCTTAGCAAGTTCTTTAAAATTTCAAATTTAACAAACTATTAGAATTAGATGGGATAAACTTTTGTTGGATTTATTCTTTAAAATGTTTTTTTTTTTGTATACATGGTGTAACATTTGTTGCATATGTAATATTGCTTATCGGCTGAATAGCAGTACTTTAGTTTGATCATAGGACACTTTTTTCTTAAATACTTTCATTAAATAAAGCATCTTTTATTTTGCTTTTTTAATGTGCCACTAAGTCTATCTGGAGATGACATTTATCTCTTAAGAATTTGTCTTGCTTGGAGACAATACACATCATCCCAATCATGACATTTCTTTATTAAAAAGCATTATTAATAAGAATATATTAATTATTCAGATATCAAAGGACCATATGTTTTGTCCAGGTTAGAGCCAAGGTTCCCAACCTCCTTGAACTCAAGACCCACTTTTCTGATACTTAAATGGCCTGCCAACCAACCCCTATTAACTATCTTTCTAATAAAATTAAATCTTTTTTAAAATAAATATTTAGATTAGCGAATTATATTAAAAACTTTGATAGAGAAATAAAACAAAGTTAAAATTTTGTATACATCCAAGTCTAAAGGGACCTTTAAATCTTTCAAAATTAGTTGGACATTTGATTTACCAATTTATTTAGTGAAATTTAAAATTCAGCAAAGAAAAGAAGATGGTGGCATTCCTTCTGGTTAATTGGAGTGTGCTTAGCAACTGTGCAGCCAGAAGTAAAAAATCATCTTCAATTAAAATAATGCAGAAAATTTAAATTTATTATTTTTTTCTGTAAATATTTTTCTTGTTTTATGAATGCTTTAGTCAGAAATTAGTTAGAGTCTGCAACTTGCAGTACAAGCCAGAGAAATAAATCACAATGGTTAGGAATTACTGCTTTAAACTATGATGTGAATTAGATTTAATATTAAAATAGTAAAAATCAGAAATTAAAATATTGCAAAAATGACTTAGCTTTAGAATTATTAACACTTTTATCTCACAAATATAACAATTATGAAGAGATAAAAGGAATGTGAAAAAATTAAAATATGTACATAAATAGAAAAATAATTTTGAGAATGGAGGTGAAAAGTCATATTTACAAAATGCAGCCATTTAAAAAATTTTTTTTTGCTTTTTTAATGAAGGGACTAAGGATTAACATGTATTCAAATAAAATATTAGTTAAATTAAAAAATTATACAAAAGAAATGGTAAAGGAATAAACAATGTTAAAACTTGCAATGTTTCACATTATAGAAAGTGAAATATGGAAAATGGAAAGTTTTACCAGGTTTTATAAAATAAAGAATTGTAAATTATAAGATGAGAATGTTACTTAAAATAATGAAATATATTATTTTCACCTTTTTGAATTTTTAAAATTTATTTAAATCACTTAAAAACAAAATTTGAAAATCACAGATGAATGAAAATATTAAATAGACAAACTAAGAAAGACATACAAGTTTATGTAAATATAGCATGATTTTTTTTATATTATTACATTTACAAATTCAATTCAAGTCCTTTAAGAACTCATCATTGCTAGAAAGAAGCCTCCCCCACCCATTACTTTACCCCGTAAATAATGTTAATTAGCAAGGGTCCTTAAAAATATGAAAACACCAGATCATTGAAAACATCAGATCATTGAAAACATCAGATCATTGTACCCTCTAAAAATGTTTTTAATTATTGAATTTGTTATGGTCCATGTTTTTTACATTAGAAACATCTAAAAACAATGTAATATGACAGCATGAACATAACATTTTTATGAACACAATTTAAAAGTATTAAAATTGTCATAAATTTGTTATTATGCAGAGTTAAATTACATGTCCCATGCATATAACACTGGGAATATAAACTGATTTGAATTTCATTAGATTCTCTTAATGAGGAGAAATATTGAGATTTTAATGTTAAATATTCATTTTTACTTTCCTTTCTTTCACACACAAAATTATAAAAATAGCTAAAAATTATTGATTTGTCATATTTAATGTATCAATATTAATGATATACCGGTAGTCTATTGCCTCATGCCTTCCAACCCCCAGTTCCTGACACCCTCACTGAGTAGCCCTTGCAACCAGTGAAATATCCTTTTCAATACCAGGCACAGAAACATCGCGAATCCCCTCTGCATATTAAGGAGCGAGAATGATCAATACATTGATCGTGGGCCCTCAATATATTAGAAGAAGAAAAGTGTCAAATTTCGGACTCAGCATGGGCCTCTAAAACTCAAGTATCACATTTGATTTAAATCAAATAACAGTGAAAACTGCAAAAAAGTAAGGGTAAAATAGTTGAAAATCATTATCAAACATCTGGTTTTCTGGTAACTTTCAAACATTTCTCGGAACCACCCAAATTGTCAAATCAAAGTGTAGCATGACAAAAATAATTTTCCAGATATTAGGTGCTATATACTTTAGTGTATAATGGGGACCTAAAAAGGTTTAAAACCAAAAAAAAACTATGAAGGGGTAAAAAGAATGATTGAAATGAAACTAACATATTCAGTGAAATATAATTATTGTCCCTGTGGAAAGCATAATTTTTAAAACATTTTTATATAACATGAGCATGTCAAAGTAACACTTATAAGGCTAGTTATGCAAATACTGATAGACATATAGTACTAATGAAGATGTCACCAACGCATGGACATGAAGGAAGGCCACATCATGACTCAAAATAAATTTCCAGAAAACTCAGTGATAAAAATAAAAAAGATTATTTAAAATTCATGAGCTAAATGGATTTAAAATTTAGCTAATACGAATATGAAAAAATGCATGATTATCATCTTTTGTTTAAATTTATTTTCAAAAATTTAAGTTTAAGAAGTTTCCACAAAATTTGCGCCCAGATACCTGTTGCTAGTATTGACTACTGAATGATCTCTTTAGAAAAATAGAAATTAAAATTTCTCTGATCTGAACTATAAGAATCTAACCAAAGGAAAATCTCACATGAGTTATAGACTTCCAAGAATCAACCTTCTGCAGATAAATACCAGTTTCTAATCCTAGACATTATTTGTTTTAAGTCAGACAAAGTTAATGAAAACTAACATTGAAAATAAAGAGAGTGACAGATGTAGCAAAATCAAAATTTGCCCTTTTACTATATTCACAGGCATATTTCCAACAAAATAAATTAGACCTCCTTGTCAAATCTTTCTGATTCACTAATCTAAGGTCAACTACTGAACACAGTGGTAATATTGCACTTTCAAAATATATTTACAGATAGACTGTAAGTTTTAGACTAATTAAGCAGTGCACTTGGAAAATGCTATGTCAATGATCTTCTCCTCCCAAACAAATAAATTTTGTTAAGGAATTTAGTCAAACAGGTTATCCAATCTGCTTCTATATAGAAAAATTTGAAAAGGTATAATTTCTAACAACATTTTAACCTAGCTACTCAATTTCTACCATGCTACCAGCTTTTTTTCTTCTGATGCACAAAATTAAAAAAAAACATGGCGATAGTCAATCAATTACCTCACAATTATCTATTATCATTAGAAACTTAGAAATGTGGTACAGCAGTTATAAAATAGTTTAAAATTACATTTCAAATAAGGTTTAGTATATTATTCCTTTCATATATAATTTCTGTCACCCCTGTTCTGTCACCTCTGAGACAAAATGGTACTTTTAAAAACAATACAGCTGTTGAAATTTATAAATGGGTAATTCTCTTGCTTATTAAGTTCTTTTTCTATTGAACTTTGTCTCACGGGTTAATATGAAAGAGTGTACTATTTTAAAAATGAAATAACTCAAGCATTATTAAAAATAAGGAATGTGGGAGACAAGAAGGAAACAGTTTCATTATTGTATTAAGCCTTTTAAAAAAAATGGATAATTAAATAAATATTTGCCCACTCTGGATTTCATTTGATGGAAGATCAGCAGAAAATGTCCATAAGTTATATTTCAAACTCAATTAAAATAATGTCAATGTATATATCTAAATTAGCTTTGTCAGAACTAATTGCAACTCAGGAGACAGAAGTATGGATATTATTTAATTTAACTTCAGAAATGTTGCAGAATCTACTCAGTGGAGATGACAAAAGTCAGTATCAGTTAAATTTTCCCCTTTCCCTTAATTTTTACATGCATGCTCCTTTTGATAACAATTTCTTCTTGTAAAATAAATAGTTAAATACAGCTACTGAATCGAGCAGGTTCTCGGAAGATTACAGCAAGAACATCTCTCATTTAAGGGCCTCGGGGGTATAAGATCAAGATCTTCGTCATCAGGCTCAAGGTCAAGGTTATATCCATCTTTGATTAACTGTTCCGTTATCTCTTTGTGCGCTGCTTTAGGTAACCTTGGTAAATCAAACTCATCCTCTTCACTACAGTAAAACAAAATTAACAAGTGTATATCATAGTCATAAAAAGATTTAGATAATTTAAAAATTCAGAATATTGATTCTATAAGTACTTCTTATAAGTGTCTCTGGGGTGGATGGGTTGAATATGCATTTGTTTTTGTTTATTCTCTATACAGCTGTTCTTTATTACATAAATGTATTTTATGTTATTGTCACGATCATATCTCTTTTGCTAATATTTTTATGTACAGCGCGGTGAGCCTAGCCCTAGGCTGGGGTACCGCGCTATATAAGACAACTAATAATAATAATAATAATTATTATGCTACTCAAAAATAAACAGTTGATGAATAACATAATATGATTCAAAAGACACCACTAGTAAGAATGAATTTCAAGTTCCAAAATGCATATGTTTAATGGAAAAATTACATGTTAAGCATTTTCCTTAAGCTGGTTCAATAAATGGAATAATGTATTTGAATAACACTTATATTTTTAAAATGTTAAAAAAGGTGATTGTTGATACTCTCACCCACCTTTCATCTGACATAATTGCTACAAGAGGTTGTTGATCAGTTGATGAACTGGCCATGTTAATATCTTTTTGTGTAACTCTGCTATAGTTTATTGGAACTGTAAGTCTAAGCAGAAATATAAAAGAAAACATTTTTTAATGAGAAGAAATTGAATGTTGTAATAAATTAAGATTAAAAACAAATAGTTACTTAACAATATATTATGCATTTAATGAATAATAACTACCTTGATCTGGAAACAATACTGGATTTTTTTTGCTGCTGTTCAGAGACTGATGCTGCTATAGACCTTCTTGCCAGATCCCTCTGACGTTCTAAATTGAAGAGAACAAAATCCATTATTTCAATGACAGTAAAAAACAATTTGTTTATTATGTCCTCTCTTAGACAGGAAGTTTTCAGTCATTTTTTATTTAAGTTGTGAAACTATTCATTTTACTGCATAACTTGACAGAATCACTTAGTGTAAACTACATTCATATGCAATGACTTCATTATAAAAATAGTTTAACATGCATTCTTGTACCAATTTTCTTTTGTAATTCAGATGTTTTTTTCAATGCTTTGTAACTAGATGACTTCATTGATGACGGAACTGGTTGGTACCCATTCTGAAAAAAAAATAAGAACATGTAACAATTAATTTACAAATATAAATTATATTTTTTAAATATGTTATGGTTAGGACATGAGACCGGTTTGTTTTTTAAACATTACCCATTGAACTTTGAAGTTTCCTTTCATTTAATTTAAAGATTACTATTAACTCCTGTGCATTATGAAATTGTTATTATTATTAATAACTTAAATAACCAGTGGATCCCTGATCACAATCCTAAAAACCATTGATTCCAGAACTAACGGAATTTTTTAATGTTTATTAACAGTACAATAATGATTATTTTAAAATTATTAAATAGTTAATTCAAGTGCGAGTTCATTTGTAATTTTTTACTATCGACTGCATCTCCACATATTGTGACCTGATTTCACTGATTGCATCGCGCACAATAACTCTTGTTTATATGATAATTTTATACAACTGTTTTATTTACTGTTAAAAGTTCTAATTTTAATATTTAATTAATTTTAACACCTAAGGATACCTAAGAATACATGGAAGACCTAAGAATACATGGAGACGTGAACTAGAGACAGACACGCAAAATATGGGATACACCTGGAAGCAATTGGAAAGGAAAGCACAGGACCGGGATGAGTGGAAAATTCTTGTGGACGGCCTATGCCCCAGACGGGGTAAAAAGGCATAAGAAGAAGAAGAAGAATTTTAACACTATTATGCAATTATAATTAAAGTGTAAATTATCTATGCAATATGCATTATCAGTAAATTTAATAATACAATATGTATAATATGGATATTCTGTTTACCAAGTCTAGCATCAATTATATATATGGTCTATGCAAGGCAAAGCATCCCCCTAAAAATAATACCAGCTTGGGACTACTTATTATATTGTGAATTTTCAACTTTTGCACATGACTAATTAATGACCATTGATATAAAAGTTTTTGCACGCAGTAATCTCTTATAAATGAAACTATGAGAATAATACTATAGTAATACTACAATAATATACTATAGTATTATAAGCAGATGCAAGTTTCGAATGGTTTCCCATGATAACATTTTGCAAACAACAAATTATGATAACTTATAGCATGGAAATTTTGCACACTTGTAGATCAATTGACATAAGTATGAAAAGAAAATATATTTTATTCCACTTAATCTTAATGATGAAAGTTACCTTATATTTACCAAGGATTTTCTCAATGACAGAAAAGGAACACAACTGTGGTGTATAAAAATTCTGATAATTTACATTCAGCGCGCGACTTTTAGTTTCTGTTTAGGATTCTCTCACTTTTGTTTGTTCTTTGATATTTATACGCTGATGGAATATTGTAAATAAATACATAATTGAGTGGTTAATTATAATATTTAAAACGAAATTACATTTTTTCGGCATTATAGAATGGGTAAGATTTTTCTGACTACTTTTGGGTTTTATTTTTGATGGAACCAGAAATAAAATGTGTAAAAGTGCTTTTGATGAAATTGTAATTTGGGTTTTCATTATTTTAAAAACATTTTGTATTGTTTTTCTTCATTTTTACACTTTTCTCACCACAGTGTGTAACTGTAGGACGTGTGTTTGATTTGAAGGAAGGGACCGGCCGCAGGTTGTTGACACTTCTTGCTGCAAATCTAGAGGGATACAATAACATTACTACGTTGCCACGAAATCAATGTACCAGTTGAAATTATGCCAGGATAGAGGACAGTGTGTAACTGTGGCACACATGTGTTAGTTGTGGTAAGTAAATGAACGCAGGTCGTAGCCACTTCTTGTCGCATATCTAGAGGAGAGCGATACAATAAAGTTGCTAAGTTCGCCATGAAATTAGTTTACCAGCTGAAATTAGGCCAGGAAACTGGGCAATTGAATGTATTTTTTAAAAAAATTATTTAATTAAATTTCTACATTTTGTTCCTATTTTTGTTTCTTTCTGTAAGTAGCTAAAACAACAAATTCTCTCTTTCCCCTGCCCATTTTAGCAGATGTATTTGCACATATTATTTTTTACACCACCATCATCTTGGTTGCCATGACATGTCTGAGGTCATGACAAACAATAACAAGATAGTAGCTGTGGGAAATGAGTGGTATACCGAAAGTAAATTTACCAATAATTATTTTGTGAATGAAATGAAACAGCACCAACATTTCAAATTTAAAACTCTGATTGTCCCATGATTGGTTGGAGTCGGCAGAAGTCTTGCAAAGTCTTACTCAGTAATATTCAGTACTGAGATTCATGGCAGTTGTGTTAAGTTTAGTGTAATTTGTTTATTTGTGATTGCTCTGTCAGACAAGTAATCGGGCAATTATTAGAATTAGACTAAATAGACTAATTAGACTAATATTAATACAGGCAGCACTTCAACTTCAACAGGACAGTTGAAGTTCTAATTATACTATCAAAATCTATTATATATGGCTAATAAATATAGTCTAGTCCTAATAGTCTTACATGAGATTTTTGATCGCTATCTATGCCACTGTCTTCCATGCTTTCCATTCGTGGAAGGAACTCTATTACAGGATTGTTGATGTTGTCAATGTTGACATTATTAAAGAATCGCAATGGGCAGATAAATGAGTGGAACCTATTTGGTCAACCTTCTTGCCGAGATCCTAAATAAACCCGAGATGAGGATACCTTTTAACAAATAAACGCAAATAAATTAGCGTTACAACACATAAGTACTGTTTTATTCTCTTTAAAATGTTGAAGGTGTCATCTATATTGTTTTTCATAGTTATTATTTTTAATAATTAGTATAGTGACCGAAAAAATGGGTATAAAACAGTTTCATCCTAGCTCTAAGCTAGATCAAGGCAGATGATCCGATGTAATTTAAAGTAAACAAATTACGGGGTGGGGATAGAGTGGATGTGTTTATATATCTATGTCTATGATGTGTTGAGTGTTTGCCGGAAGTACGTTTTTAGATTCCAGGCGTAAACAAAATAAATAAATATATAGACCTATATCTAGTTAATTATAACTTTTAAAAGTTGGGAAGACCAAAACCTCCAATTAAAAAATATTTATTGCCCAGTGACTCACTCGCAGCTAGTTGCATGAGGCCAAATACTCTTGTGTCTCCAACTCCTGTCTATGAAGCCCAAGTGTATTTTACCCCCACTTTCCTCTTGCTGTCCCCTCGGATACTACATTACTGTTAAGTGTTTTTTGTTTGTTTTTTTAAATATTGTTTTTATTGTTGTTTGTTCACTGAAGAAGGCTTCTTGCCGGCACGTTCGTTGTTTTGTTGCGTCTTTTTTTTTTCCCTTCAGGTTCCCCTTCACTTTTTTTTTAACGAAAAAAAAACTGCATGGTACGAAAATGCCACCCCTCTATAAAAGAAACAAGTGCTGCCAAAATAATAATCACAAATAAAATTTCTTTAGGTATGAATGTATGTATGCAAGTATGCAGGGCTTTAACGGTGTTTTCAATAGGTGTGCAAGACGAAAAAAATGTTATATTGCTACTTTGATCGGGGAGATGAATGGGATAGGCATAGGGCAGAAAAAATTGAGGGCGCTGAAGTAGTTGTGGGATTCATATAAAGTGCGTTACTTCAAAGTATGTTTGGTCAAGGAAATTTATTAGGTGGAAAGTTCACGAATTGCCAACGCATTTGTTTGGTGGGTTATTTCTAGTACATGTAATAATAATAATAATTTATCACAGAAATAAAATAAGGAATTTCAGATATCTTACATTGACACTTATTTTATAAGCAACAATTACACTAAGTTAAGTAAGCCCTATAATTTTTGGAATTTCTAATCAAGACTTTTGACAGGAGTTTAAGTCTGTTAGAGTTAGACTGAGTAGGTCAAATAGTGACTTTATATAGGCTAATACTTATTTATAATTTAAAATTAATTATTGAGTAATTGTATGGAAAAGCCAGTGATAATTTGGAGACTCTTCTACTTTTGATAATTTGTTTAAGATAAGGAAACGAACTTAAAATCATAATTACATTTAAAATAAACATTTGATGTATTATTTCTTGTTAAAGATCCTTTTGTTTTGTTAAATTATTTTAGGCTACCGATTTGAAATTTGAAGTTCAAAATATAACAAGATGGCAACCAAGCTAAGTCCTTTTGTATACTGGGGCCAGTCCATTGAAAACATATCTCTTAAAGTGGACTTGAGAAACGTTGAGGTTCAGTAATACTTTTTTATAACTACTAGTACTATTCATTTGGAACTCATTATGATATTTTAAATATTTATAAACATTAAAATATAACTTAAAAATATTTAAATTGAATGACGAATGATTCTGATGTCAGTTTGGTCCAGTTTGGATACCTACAAGACTACGTCCTACGTATTAAAAACAAAAATTTAAAAAATATTATGATTTTATAGAGCAAATTTCCACGAGAAAATGAAACCAGAATCATCTTTCTAGCTATACTCTTTAGTATTTTTTTAGCTACAAATTTTTAAAGTTTGAGTTCATTTGGAACTATATGTTTGTTATCTTAATTCTTCAGTTTAACTAAAATTTACTACATCCGAATAGCATTAGTCAAAATGGAACCGGACACGAAGCGCCACCATTTGCACCCAGGCCCGGGTCCCATTAGACTCAATGCTATTATGGTATACCACAGTTTTATGACAAAATGGTCCTTTTATAAATGGAAAAGCACCAACGTCCAAAAATTAGAAACTCAGATTCTTCTGCGTCGACGCCCATGACCGCTCATACACATTTTAAAGTAGTCTCTCTTGCTTTACCTAAGTGCCATAGGTACTTTGGTATAACAAATTCAAAAAATCATGCAAGTAGTAGAGTGTAATAGAGCAAACTTTAAATTTTAAAAAATGAAACCAAAATAAAGTTTCTATCTTTAGTAGTTTCTGAGCTATGAATGACTTCATTTGTCCTTTTTTAACATGGACCACATCTCCACATTCTGTGATTCAATTCCGCTGTTCGCGTCACAAGCTATAACTCTCATTTTAAACAACTTTTATTTTCAGAATTAATGCTGTTTTAAAAAGTAATTTTAATAATGTTAGGCAGTTATAAATACATTGTTACATATCTAACTATGCACTATGTGTATCAGTAAATTTAATATAAATTATTAAAATATGGCTTCTCTGTTTACCAAGTCTACAGTGTTCATTATACTGATATATGGTCTATCTAAGGCAACGTTTCCCCTTATAATAATGACCTTATTGTAATGCAGGTTACTTAGTTGAGCATAACTAATGTCCAAACTCAATGAGAATTGGCACACATATACATCAATATAACATGCTGAGAAAGCTTTAATATGAAAGATTAACGTCTTCGAAAAATTTGCAGGGAAAGATGCCTTAAGTTATATATACCTAGGAATTTCTAATATTTGGGTCGATAAAAAACAATGGTAATGTAGACCAAGATGTCCATTACTGTAAACATGTGTATGAATAACACAATTTTTGACAAAACATTCCTTTCATTAATGAAAAAGGATCAACCTCCAAACATCGAAATTTCAGATTCTTCTACATTGAATCCCACTTTGAGTTTCTTTGTAGGGTTCTCTCGCCTTTATTTATTCTTGAATTGTTACTAGAGTTAACTTTTCTTTTTTTTAAATATTAATATGCCTATGGAATGTTGTAAATTGATATATAATTGGGTGGTTAATTATAATAATTAAAATTAGTTTAAATTTGTCCTGCATCTTGGAATGAGTATTTATTTTTCTTACAATGTGTTGGATTTTATTTTTGATGAAACGTGCATAGTAAAGTGTATAAAACTGTATTCGATAAAACTGTACGGTGGGTTTTCATTATTTTTAATAGTTTTAAAATAATTTTAATCTTTGTATTCAAATTTAGTATTTTCTCAATACAGTGCACTGTGTTACTGTAACACACAAACATGTGGTTTTAGGGTTCACTTTTGGCATTAGGTCATAGATTTTAGGTTTGCAGATTAACGCTTAAGTTTGTGGGGACTAAATTGGGCCTCATCCTGAATTTTGGATATGTTATAAAGGGCATAATACATTTAAGAAGCCTTCTTTTATATAATTGATCAATTTAATATTTTTTTTAATATTCTTCTTTTATATAATTGATCAATTTAATATTTTTTTTAATATTGATCAGTAAAGTTTGTCATGAAAGTTAGTCTTTTTTAAACTTCAATTTTCAAAGCTGTAACCACGAAGAAAATACAATTAAATTCGCAATGGAACAAGCAAGATGTCAGCTTGAAGTTTAAGTAACAGGCTGATGTAGAATTTATTATTACGCCAATAATTGACTATAAATTATAAAAGGTGAAACTATACCCTCTATAAATTAAAAATGGGGATCCCATTACGACAATGAAATCATGATACCCAATTTTCTGGTGTTCTCTTATGATGCTGAAGTCCTTACAATTAAATTAAGCCAGAGCAGCATGTCTGAGAAGTGAGTATTGCCACCAGTAGTTAGTATCATGAGTCATTCTGTCTGTCATTTTTATTGTGTCCATTATTTTATGCCAAGTCCAAGCTGTTGGAAGGCTTGAAATGTCTGCATTTGCCCCTACAAAGTCTATAACCAACATCCTATTTAAAATTAAACATAAGCGTAACATCCATTCGCCCATTGTTTAAGGTGCAATGTTCATTTTCTTACTGGATACAGGTTGGACAATGCTTGACAGAACCAGATGTGCAAGGCATCATGCTGTATTGTGTTGCATTTTTGGTCATATTGTATGTGAATCCAAATTTTTTTTAGGAAATATGTATGTTTTTGACTAAATTTACATTCACTTGGATGGCTACATCGATCTGCCAGCAACATGCTTCTTTGGTTTTGAGCATCCAGAAACTGCTACATAGTGCATGTGTGATGATATGTCGTGTGCAGTTTCTTTTTATTCTGATCAGTCCCTTTCTGTTTACCAGGTCAATTTTTTGTTAGATTTAATATCCACAGTACATATGGTTTAAAAAAATAAAATGCCATTGTTTCTTTCTCCTTATTTTAAAAATATTTTTTTAAAAATAAAACAAACATAAATAAATAAATAACAAATTATAATACCTTATTAAATACATAACCTTATAAAAAAAATATTGAAACTATGTCCATTTTAAAGCCACCTGTGTACTTTCAGAATGTGGAAGTTACCCTTACTGAAGAGGGCTTGGACTTTAGTGCTCAGGGATTGGGGGTGAAAGGCATTAACTTATACAGCTTCCACTTAGACTTTTATTTGCCTGTAGACCCTGAGGTAAGTAATTTAAGTTTTATAAACTCTTAAAAAAACACACCAAAAACGGTACATTTACAAAAAAAATTAACCTTTGATAACATTTTATTGCATAAATTAATCCTCAGAAAAGCAAATATAGGAAGACTGATTTAGCAGTTGAGTTTCAAATAGAAAAGTCAGCTGCAGAAACATGGCCCCGGTTAACAGAACAGAGAATTAAACTTCCATGGTTAAAGATTGACTTTGACAAGTTTCCACTTGAAGATGATTCAGAAGAGGAGGGTGAAGTTGATAAATTCAAGGTAACTTTATCACACTATTGACAATCTGTAATAAAAAATGTCGTAAACAAAAAAAGTTTACCTATGGAAAAACCTAAAGCTTTATACAGATAGGGACATAACTGAGTGGTGAGATAATATTACTGCCAATATAATAGTTTAAGAGACATAACACAAAAAAGTGCAAACTCAAAATGATAATCAAAAACATAAAATTTTGAGATGATAATAAAAATAACACATTTTTGACATTTTAAAATGATTTATAAATATGATATACAGGGGCGTACCTGGAGTGTTTGGAGCCCAGGTACAGGATTAATTTTTATGCGCCCACCCAATCCGTTCAGCTCTGAAACCTGTTATATCCATTAATAAAATACCAACACCCAATGTAATTAGGTACCACAAACCGGCGTAAAAACGCATTTTTGTGCCACGGAAGCCTGTATTTAGTAACTTTTCACTTAATGTTTTCTATATTAAAAATTGGTCATAAAATAATAAAAATGGTACCATTTAAAAGTAAATTTTAAGCCCTCTAATTATATGTCATTTTAATTGTTGTTGAAATAACAAAAAGTATTACATTTATCGCATAAAAACCATCACCAAAGTGATTTTTTATCGACAGTCAAGCGATCATTTTTACCCCCGCGCTATTCAATCGCCGTGCCGTTTTTGGTCATTCGTAGTATTTCGTCATAAATAAGTGTATCGTGTGCAGAAATGAATGCCCTTTAGTTTCGTACCAAATATTAATGTAACGTTACAGTTGAAATATTTTAAAATTTAAAAAATCGAAGAAAATGATAATTTACTATTTGATTTTGGCAAAATATGTAATTTTAACCAGCATCATTGGAAAGCTCGTCCTTTTTTCTTTTAAAATACGAAAACAACACTTCATTTCTAAGCATCAACAAAAACGGCCGAGTTAAACAAAGAACCATATAAAATTCATTCACGCCGCTTGTTCCCGATACGCGAAAATGGCTGAAAACCACGTTGACAACGCTCCAGAAGTTTTTTCTAAATTAACGGTAGCCGATTTTAAATGTTTAGTAGGTAAGTAAAATCAGTAAAAATATGTAGTTAAATGGTTTGAAACTGTGTCGGCTATGTTTTAGTTCTTTATTTCTTTAGAAAATTTGTTTTTATGTAGATATAAATATGTTCGTTTGTCGCTGATTATTATCGTTTTTGAGTTTTGTCAGATGACTTAAACCCCCCTCTGTTTTTAGTGAAGTCTAATTTTTTCTGATTGCTCGGTTTAAAATGTTATTATTTTTTCTGAAAGAGGATACGTTGAAGATTAATAACTACTAATTTTTATAACTAGCAAATGATATTATCATATTTAAAAAAGGTCACGTGATCATAATATTTGTCGTCAATGTAAACAAACAATAAACGTTAAAAGTAGAACAACTCGTAAAGTTAAGAGATGGTCAAAGTAATGCATTATTAATAGCTTAAAGTAATTTCTGTTATTATAGGTGGATTTATGTTAGACTGAACATTTATAATTTGTTCGGCTAATGTGCTTCTGTGGTCCCTTATTGGGAGTCACTGCCCTTTGTTTATGATAGATTTAGGGTTTGGGTTAGGGTGAGCGATAGAGGTACCAGTAGCGTGCAATTACCATTTGTTCAATTTTGTTTTAGATGGTGAACAATTCGCCGCTCTAGAGAAGACTTTTCTGGCTAAAGGGAAAGTGAAGAAGGCCATCATTGCCTACTCTATTATTTCTTCAACTCTACGTTTTGAAGGAGGAAAACGACAAGTCATGGGAGCAGGTAACTATAAGTATATGCCTAAGATAAGTTATTCAGTGTAATAAACATATTTTGTATTCTACTTCTACTAAGTTAAACATTTTATGAATTTACTAATAAAGCCTGAACATATCTTTTCAGCTCGAAACCTGGTTCTCTCAGATCAAAGTATGTACTAGTACCAGTCGCAAAGTTCAAAAGTGTGTGGAAAAAGTTCTTAGCAGTTTGAAATCCCTTTCAACTTTGGATTATTTTCATTATTTGGGTCAAGTTCTGAATTTGGATTTCATAAGCCAAAAAAGAAGATAACCAATTTGGTGCAAAGTTACAAAAAAATGAGGCATTTAAATGTTAAAAGAAGGCAACCTGAACGTTTCAAAGAATTTATGAGTGTTATATTTATTGTTGATATTGTTCCTAACCCTGTCATTGTTAGTATCAACAAAGAACCATTGTCTTGTGAAGTTGATGAACTTAAATTAAAATTACAACAGGCTTTAGACAATGCACAGTTACTTAGTGTACGAGTTAATTATTTAGAAATTGAAAAATTGCAGCTACATGAAAAAATTAGTTATTTTCAAGAAGAATTAAATATGTTGAAAGTACAATTGGTAAATGATGAAGAAAATAGAATATCATCTCTTAATAAAATTAAGCATCATAAATCAAAACTAAAGAGTGTTATTAGAAATCTTCAACAAAAAAATACAGATTTTTCTGTTCATTTAGACCATCAGAGATTAAAGATAATGAAATTATTGAAATTAAAAGACAAAATAAAATCAATGAATTTATTTTGAAAGTAAACACAGAGTATATTTTAAATGCCAATATTAATTGTGAATGTGAAAAGCCTGTTAAAATAAAAGATCCTTTAAACAATTGTTACTCCACCCCTGTTAGACAAACAGTTATTAGTTTGATGTCAGATTATGTAAATGTTTAAGGTATGCAGCGTGTTCTAATACTTAAAATAAAAATGCAGGTCACTCTAAATCTGTAAACGTTACATTTTATTAAATGTTAAAATTTTGCTTGCACTTGCACTGTTCCAGCCATGTTTGTATTGTATATAAATAAATAATGGGCTCATTGACTGTTGAAATATGCATAGCTATAATTTTTCTGTAGTTTGGTATAATTAGCTAATCTCTTGGTAAAACTATTGATTTTATGCATTTTTTTTTAATGGCTGATTTCTCGCTTCATGTAAACCCGTGCACTTTTCTAACAGTTTTTGTATTTTCGATGCACTTGTTATGGGTACACATGCTGTTTAAGTATGGTACATAGACCTTTAGTTCCCCTACCTTTTGATATAATTATGATGTGCTTTCAATACACCTTATAAAACAAAAAATTAAAAAAATTCTGTATGTGAACGCTTTCACTGTTCCAGCCATGTTGGTAATGTATGTAAATAATTAATGGGCTCATTGACTGTTGAAATATGTAGAGCTATAATTTTTCTGTATTTTGGTATAATTGGCTCATCTCTTGGTTTTACTATTGAATTTTTGCAATTTTTTAAAAATGTCTGATTTTTTGCGTCTTATGAAACCTTGCCTTTTTCTAACAATTTTTGTATTTTAAGTGTAAATTTTATGTTTACACTTGCTGTTTAATTACATAGTCCTTTAGTTACCCTTCATTTTGATATAACTATCATGAATGCTTTCTTATCAGTTGATTTTTTGTGATTTTTTAAACATTACCATATTTCGCGTTTTTACCTCCCTTTTTATTTTTTTCAAAATTTGATGAAATTTCATTTTCATAAAATAAAAATTTAATGAATTAATCATTTTGTACCATTGAAAAAAATTGAGTCTGTTCTCTATATATGTGGGTATGTGTTGAGTGCAAGTAAGTGAGTCTGTTCTCTATATATGTGGGTATGTGTTGAATGTAAGAAATTGAGTTTAAATGATTTACTTTTACAGATATAGCCTTACCAAAATGGCACTTTTGATGGTAGCAAAAAAAAAAAAAAAGTAAATTTTAAAAATTCATAACTTTTTTACTTATGGAGTTAAATGAACAAGTTTGGTTTCCACGTTCTTTGAATCATGAGTTCTTGACATGACAATATAAAATAAAGCTATATGCCTGTTTTGAAAAATCGGTTTGTTGTACCTAATGTAATGCCAAACTGCTATTAAAGTTAAAGATAATAAAAATCTACTGTATAGTTTCATAGAGAATACTGTCACACCACACGATATAATGATATTAGACAAGCCTTTAAGCACATTTAACAACATTATATTTTATTAAAATTTACAAGTGTCCTTGATTACTACCCTATTCCTTGATAAATTTCAACGGATTTTGAATACTAATTTCTGCAATGACTTGGAGATGGTTCCAGACTTTATTATTAACACTGGGCTCACATTTGGTTCCTTAGTAAAAAGGATGTTCATCAGTCAATCATTTTTGCCTTTACATTTTTAACATATTCTAATATTTTTTTAAGTATATAAAATGTTGGATGCACCAAAGGCAGTTATTATCTACTCCTAAAGACAACTATTGAAGATGATGTTATTTTGCTACATTTTCTTTACCCAAAACAAACCTTCATTTTTAGAAATTAAAATCTAGATATTCTTAGGTTGAGAAATTTATCTCGAGACCTGAACAAGGGAAGTTATGCAGAGAGACATAAATTTATACCAATGTTTCTGGGTGTTTTTGCTTTACATTCATTTTGTAAAAAAAAAATGTATTTTTATAATTATATTTAAACAATTTTTTAAAAATATTTGTGCATTTTTTTGTAATGCTGTACTAATGCCAAACTATTTGTTTTTCTAGCAGAATTCTGAACTCTTTAATAAAATGGCAGCTGATATGGAAGATAATAAGGAATCTTCAGGTAAGGAGGAACTAAAATAATAATAGTTATAACATTAATTTCAATTATATGACAGGTTGTTAAATTAAAATTTAGCATTTGAATTTCAATTAGAGAATACTAAACTTAGGCCCATAAAGAGCAGGGGTTACAGCAAGATTTTATATGCTGAAAGGCAAGAGGCAACTTGTCAAAAGTGTGCTATATAGAAGGGATCATCAGTACCATGTGAACCGTAATGTAGCTACACATACAGTTCTATTATTATAGTACCTACTTCGAATTTTTAAAGATTTAAACTTGTTAAATCCATTAGGGGCTAATAGGACATATAAAGAGAGGCTCTTAGCCAGGTTTGGTCTTTGAGTATTGAAACCCCTTACAGCTGCTTTGAAGCTTTATGTTTAAGTCTGGTTATAATAGCATGCCTCATTCAATTCACAAAGCATAGTTTGATAGAGCTATTGAATAAGCATTTTAAATAACTTTTCTTCAATATTCTATTTTAAAAAAACAAGTAACTTATTTATATTTATTGGCCCTCTTTTGTCATATGTGATTGCTAATAGTTGTCTTTAGAGGAAACATGTGTCACACTTTTGATGGTTGCCTACCTAGGTCAAGGTTGGCCAATGTTTTCTTTTCTCTGTCTCACTCTTATGCCTTGGGATTCAATGATGCTTTCTTTTTCCATTTACAAGAAACGTGCATCTATTTAAAAAAGATATCAGTATTGATTGCTTGCAAGCCACACGAAAGGTGTGGGTCCAATATTTGTCCATGGTTGGTTTAAAAGAATTGTTCTAATAGTCTTATTTTAAGAACATCTCATAACTATATCTTAAATTATTTTTAAACCTTTGTTTCAGAGATGCCTTCTCCATCACAGACATATTTATTTATATACAACTTGTTCCAATTTGTTGGATATACATATGTCTTCATAAATCTTGTCTACAACTATGTGAAATATGGTGACTGTGAGTATTTAAATAATATATTTCATATTTTAAACTTCAAAATGTGCTTTTTTCTTTATCATTTGAACCAAACCAGTTAAAATATTTAGTTGGTTTACATGATTTTTTTTTTCTTAGAGTAAAAGTCTTAATTTGTAAAGCTTTTTTTTTACCCATCTTTTTATTTTCTTTACAGCTGCCAAGCAAGCAGCATTTGAAGGTACAGGAACTCAGTTAATGATATGCCAAGCAATCTCTGTTTTGGAAATTTTGCATTCACTGTTTGGCTTGGTTAAATCAAACATATTGGTATCTCTTCTTCAGGTACAATGCTGACATTGAAAATTATCTCATAAGATTTTAATTGTGAAAATATGCATGCTATTACAAACATTTCTTTTGAACTGCTGGTGACTGCACAGTCAGTAAGACAAAGGCTGAAAGTGTAGGATGTAAAACCCAGCAACACTGTCACACTCAGATTACATGATGCACTTCTGCTATGTCATGATGTTTGGGTTATTATGTGAATGAACAAGGGTATTTTTTCCTATATTTTTTCATTTAAGCATGAATTGAACTCACCCATGTTGACAGCAGCTAAGTATTGATTAAAACCTGTGGTAAAAAACTCTATAAAAACAGCAGATCTACATCATGACATGGCAGAACTACATCACGACATGGCAAAGCAGAACTACATCCCAAAGCTACACAACAGAACCACATCATGACATGACTCTAGCAGAACTACATCATGATATGACACAGCAGAACTAAATCACGTAATCTGACTGTGACCAAAAACAAATGTCCAATCCTCCGCCTGACCTTTAAAAGAAACTTTGGATGCTAATGCGAAGCTAATCATAAAAAAAGAATGATGTGTTCAGATGAACTGTGCTGTTTTGATGTAAAACTCTAAAACAAGTAATGCACAATACCAACCTTCATTTATTGCTAACATAAAAACTTGAAGTTGAAGAAGAAAACATAGAATATTGAAACTGTTTTTAATGAATCAAATATTTTTGGATTTTTTTCCTTCTAATTTCTGTTTTAAACCATTTAGAAAAAACACCTGACTCAGTTTAGTTAAGACTAGCTTCTTTTTGTTCAAAAAACCAATACCCTTTTAGCACCTATACGTATAATCAGGGCCGATCCTAACAATTGCGAGGCCCTATGCGAAACGGATTGCACGGGTCCCATTTTGGGTAGAGGATAAGGATAATAAGTGAAAATTAAGATTTTGTATTAGAAAATAAATTCGGCGCGAGCCTATGAAAGTGCAGGGCCCATTGCGGCCGCTTAGGTTGCAGTGGCCTAAGGCCGGCCCTGCGTATAATATTTTGAAGACAGATCAAGTTTTTTATGAAGAAATACACATATCAGTCAGAAGACCTTAGCACTGAACAAAACAACTAAAAGTAAAAGAAACTTAGCTAATAGAAGTTGGTTACAAATTTAAGTGGTAAACAGGAAATAAAATAACTTCATGGTAAAGAACTTAAGAGATATATATTTAAAGCTTTGCAAATGCATTTTTTTTCCTTCAGGTGATGGGTAGAAATTTTATCCTTTTTATTTTGGTTTTACAAGAACCTAGACTTCAAATCTCACCCTTTTGTTGGTATCTGTTCTTTGTGTGGACATTTGTAGAGGTTATTCGGTAAGATTCACTGCCTTCATTGTATTTGTAACTCTCATGAAGAAAAAAAGTTAAGCTATTGTTAAGTTGTGAATTATTCATTTCAGAATTTATAAAATCTTTTCTGAAAGTCCACTACAGTAGTGATTAAATTAAAATAATATCTTTTACTCTTTTATCTAATGAATATCATCATACAAAACCTTTTTTAATTTTTTTTTTCAGTTATCCGTTTTACATGTTCCAGCTGGTTAATTTTGAGATCAAATATTTAACATGGCTTCGTTATAACATCTGGCTAGTTCTATATCCCTTAGGCATAGTCATTGAAGGTAATTTATATTAGTAATAAAATGTCTGAATAAATAGTGAAGGTGTACTGCATTATATTTTAAAATAGCTTTACATACAAGTTGCATATTACAAGCAGATTGTAAAATTGAAAAAATACAAATTAATGCAAGATTACATTTTGAATGAAACTTCAGAATGGATTCTATTTTTTTTTTTTTCTACAAAATCTATCTTAAAATATAAAGAATAAGAAGTGGCACAATATTTTTGTGTTGATGGACACCTATATGATGTGGAAATTAATGTTCATGAAAGCAAAGGTGAAGATTATTAGAAAAATTCTGCAATTATCTACATATTTCATAAACTGTACAACCAGGCAATCATACCGTTTTTGGAATGCAAAGAAATTTCTGCATTTAATGAATAGTGTAGTTTTATAATCTGCATGTATCTTTTTTGTAAACAAATTTTTGAATTATGTAGCATTTGATGTGCTCATTGTTTTACATATTATTATTATGAATTGTTAGGTCGATGAAATATCTTTCTTTTCAGCTACCATCGTATTCCAGTCGATTGGATATTTTTCTGAGACAGGTTTCTTCAGTGTTGCTCTACCAAACTGTTCAAACTTTGCATTTTACTTTCCTTACTTCCTGATGATGTATCTTGTTGGGCTCTGCTTTGGTAAGCTTTTTAATGTTTTTTTTAAAGTCAACATATTTTTTATAGTTTAGTTAAAGTTAAATGTATATTTAAACAAACTAAATTAATTATAAATTTTTTTGACAAGAAAAATGTATGGCTTGTTTATTTTTAAAAACCAGCAACCGTACCTTAATTAATTTTAAATTTATTAATTCCATGTAAAAAAATCTTTGCTAATTTACACATTCATAATAAATTAGTCTTTTATTTCTTTACAGGCTCAACAAACAATCTGAAGTATATGTACATTCAGAGAAAAAAGCAACTCTCAGGTTTTAAAGTCCAGTCTTCTAAAGCAAAATCGTCTTAGGTTCTTTTATATAAGTTTTTTTAAAGTGTCTCAATAATTTAATAATCATGAGTACGAAGCTGCCACATTTATTTTCAATACTGAATGCAATATGACTTTATTTCATTAATAATTTTCCATAAATTTTTCCAATGAAATTAAAAAGTAATGGTTATATATGTAATGGACATTATTAAATGGTTATCATTATTTAGAAAATGTTTCTGTTATAAAAGAAATGCTATAATAACTTTGTCAGAATAATTTTGTTTTTGGTACTGAAAATGATGTCCAAAATAAAGCCAAGTATCATCTATTAAATAACAGATTAGTTTCCTAAACTAAAGATACTGATTAGTCTCCTCCAGAAACAAATTCTTATTTCACTTTTCTTCACCATGTGCCAGCGATGTGTGTGTGTGGGGGAGGGGGGGTGCGCAACATATTATACTTGATTTAGAATAAACAGTGTTTGCTTTCTAAGTATGCATGAAAAAATGGATGACTCGCTGGTGGTTTTTCCCAAACTTTTCAGCTTCCTCAAAAAAATAAGAAAGTTTCCCCACATTACTGCATGCACTGTTTTTTGAAAAACAAACTGAACACTGTTATAGGCTAGGACTATTTACCCTATTAAAAATGCTTGATGCTTATGGTTATGCTCTAGATTTTAAAAAAGGCAGTGCTGCATTTGTAAATTATTAACATAATTCACATTTTCACCATCTAGAACAGAAAGTACTGTTATGTAAGAACAGAGTGTGCCTGTACTCTTGTTTTTTTATTTCCGTATTGTGGAGCTATTTATGCTTTACAAATTGTTTTCTGTTAATTTAAACATTTTTCAATGTTTCAAAAACTTGGTATTAAAATATGTTATCCATTGTTCTTTTAGTTTAAAATTTAAATATTATCAGTTGCTTTTCTTTCTTTTTAAAAATTTAAAGAAGAAAAATATTAAGTTAAGGGACATGGCTTCACTATTTATATAATCGACTTTGCATTTGTAATTTTAAATGAGACAAAGTGTATGCTTTATTTTTTAATTACACATTCTCATTGAATTTGTATTGTCAGCGAGGGGATTGTGAATAATTCAGTGAAAGAAAAACATTTTGTTAATCAGACATTTTTTTTATTTTATTCATTTACGTTGGTTTAATAAATTTTTACTATTGATGACATGATCCATTACTTGTTTGTTTTATCAATTTCTATGTGGAAAAACAAACTGATCATTCCCATATTTGAGAGGGTTTTAAACTCATAAACTTTATGCAAAAGTTCAGACGGCGATAATAATGTACAGTATTCTCTAAAATTATCATAACAAATAATTCACGAGCATGATCCTCTTTCTCAGGAGAAAGTATATTTAAAGCTGAATTTTTAGTTGCCTGTGAAAACATTTGAGCACCCTTATTATAATTATTAATTTACTATTTAGACATCTTGAAACAAGCCATATCTATTTTCATGGGTAGAGCAGGTAATGGAAATAGAATAAAAGTATAAATGAATCCTTTAAAGGATTTTATCCTCAAGCACAGCTCAATGTTACTTCCTCTTGCTATCCTGAACATAATTGTTTGAAAATCAAAATGGTTCATGGTATGTTGTCATCCTGTGTTATTATTTTAATGACTGAAAATTACATAACTCCTTGTTGCCATTGTTTAAAAAAAAAGTTTTTTCTGGCCCTTGACTTTTAAATTGCATGAATAACTCCTTGTTGCCATAGTTTAAAAAAAAAATGGATTTTCTGGCCGCTGACTTTTTTAATGTTATTTTTTTTAATGCAAATTCTCATACCATCTTAATCTGACCATCAGTTTACTAGTGGAAAGAGCACAACTGAGTTCACCATTTAATAGAATATAGAGAATTTTATGTTGTTTCATGACAAAAAATCTCTTGTACAATATTTTATATGGATAATTGATTATTTGATCCAGAACAAGGTATGTTAAACTTCATAATTTTGATGCAGCAAAATTTAAGAAAAATATAGTAATCTTTGGTTCCGTGAAAATAATAAATATGAAAATCAGAACGGATATTGCATCTCAGTAAAAAGCCCACAAAGCAATAAATGCTCTCATAGAAGAAAATGCACACATACCACATATGATGCAAATCTTGTTTTAGACCCAATCTGTAATACCACTAATCACGAATCTTTTTTTTTCCATTACCGGTACAAGTATCAAGTTCATGATCTATTTGTCTATACATTACCTTTTTCCAGTTGCTGCTACTCAGCATCAAATTTTAAATACCATAATTTATTATTTAATGTCATAAATCTTCTGCCTATCTGTGAGATAAATGGTAATCTAATTATGTTTTTTTAGAAGCAAATAAGTAAGAACCTATACATTATTAAAGAAGTGTGGGCCTATTAAACCACTTTTACCAAGTTTCTTACTGTCTATTAACGTCATAAAAGTCACGGTGCCATATCATCTGGCTTTTATTTAGCAAATGTTATATATTTGCAGTGGGGGCAGCTCACTAGCGTAAAATGTACTGAAGACTTGTAAGTTGACGTCTTACATTAAATAATGTAACGGTATTCTAAGTTAGTGACAAGTCTAGCAAGAGAGACAACCTTTGGAATAGAAATGCGATTTCAGAATGTGCAATAGAGTCCCTTTTAAATTGTTGAACCAAATAAGTAAATAAAACCCTTTTAGCCTTTTAATTTTTTTTTAAAAAGTAGTGAAAATGACTAAGTTTATTAAAGATTTTTTCCTGGAAAAACATTCAACCTTATTTTTCAGATATGGTAGTTATTAAGCAATTAAATTTTTTTTTTTTGTTTCAGTTCTTTATGAACGAAGCAGTTTTTAATACGTCACTTCCGGAAAAAATACATTTATATAAGCTTTGTTTTGTTGACAGAATTGGTGGTGACCATAATGAGTCAACATGGGTGACTTCAGAGACGTTATTATAGATTACTTAGATATGCTTTATTATACATAAATAAAATATCTCATTATTTTCATTTGGATATTTCGTTAAAAGGTAAGAAATTAAAAAGTATTCTTATGGTGGTAGCAATATAATATTTTTTTAATTAACTGGAAGACAACGCCAATGTGAGTGTGACTCAAGTGACTGTGACTGACGTTGACACTGGCCGTTCGGGTGACACTCGCACAGATTGACACTTAGTCCACAGTAACTCGAAATTAAGTCAAGAGCCGCCAAAACAAAATTTCTAAAGTGATAGCTCTGTAGTCAGTACTAATCATAATTACTTATTATTTAGGCTTACCCTTGGCCCCCTTAGCCTTAACCTTATTGATTTAATTATTTAAATAATCTGATCGGAGATTGTAAGTATACTATCTAGACTATAGTCTAATTAATTAGGCTACTAATTTCAATTAATAATATTAAAGGACATTGAATGCCTACTACTAGCCCAAGTATAAATTAAAGTCCTTGGCGTATAGCTGCATAGAAGGCTCTGCACCAGAATATCTGAAAGAACTGCTTTGTCAACATGTAAATGTAACCTTAAAGAACCTGCGATCCTCAACTCAGTCCTTACTGAAAGTTCCTAGTGTGGATGAACATAGAAAAAAGTCGTACGGAGTGCGCTCTTTTGAAGCGGTAGCGCCAAAGTTATGGAATATTTTACCTCCATCTTTGAGGAGTACTGACAAGGACAGAAAATTATTTAGGAAAAATTTAAAGACTTATTTGTTTAATAGATTTTATTACACCTGAGCGCAGTGAGCATGCTAAAGTAGCATGGATACCAGCGCTATAGAAGTATCCAATCAATCAATCAAAGTACCCAGTAATGATTACTTTACTGTTGGTTTAAGTTTAATTTGGTAATCTTGCAGATCAGGTGCGTATAGTATATTAAGTATATATTATTTCTGATCGAATTTTGTATTATCGCATGTTACGTGTATTCTTCATTAAATTTAATGCAGGCAGTGATAGTTAACTAATAATACTGAATTATACAGTGCTTATTTTCATTTTATTTCTAAAGCATCTTTGAACATCCCCCAACCTTCCATGTATAGTACTATTTGTTTTGTATTTTTCACCCTGTTGCCAGATTTTTGATCACCTATAACTTGGTATTCTAAACGAAATTTTCAAACTGTAGGCATTTTCACAAAAAGAATTAAATACAGAGGGGGGGGGTTGAACTTAATTAGATGTTCCGTTATTTTATAGGGGCCTAAAATTCTTTTTTCTTTCTTTTATGGGGTGTATAAATATAATTCCAAACAAAGGCTCCTGCATGTGCATGGGTGAATGGAACAAGATCAAACTTAGTACACATCACATACACTTGATTATCCATTTTAAAAACCGGTACTGAAGGGTAATGAGCTCATAATTTTAATTTTTCCTAAAACTTGCCAATATACACGGCGTCCCTTTGTGATGGCATTCAGAAATAACATCTTTAAAAAAACCTTTAGCTAACATCTAAATTATGGGGCCTGTAAAAAAATGGTAATGGAAAATTGCAATTTATTGTAGGGGGAATTTTACGCTACCGGCTATGTACCAAAATTTATTTTTATATTAATTTTATAAAGAATACACGTAAGTTTACATTAAATTCGATCAGAAATAATATAAGCCCATGAACTGCAAGATTACCTTTAATTTTATAGTATAAATTTCCTGTGCCTGCTTTTTTTTATAATTTATGAGGTTTCACTGACTTACTTAGTCTTTGGTCCTTAGTCAAAGTCCTTTCAAATAAAGTTTTGAAATATGACTCGGGTGATCCTTTCACACATGGATCCCCCCTTGCCTTATAGTTTCACCTTAAACTTAAGTGATAGAAAATTTGATAAACTCTTATTTATCGCCATAATAAATTATATGCCTAGGCTCTAGGCATAGGCTACAGTAGGGATATAACAATTGAATCATAGATGATAGTCCCAAGAATAAAAATTCTTTATAATCTTTTGGGCTACTCATTGTCATATTTTAAAAATAATTAACTTGAGTTTTCTTAGTTTTTAGTCATAGGCATTATAGGCCTAATTATATTAGTATTATTGGCAGAGCATTGCATAGCCTGCTTGCCATGTGACTGCAGGGGACCTTGGATATTTAAGAGGCCCAAAGTTGTGGTGTGACAAAAATTAAATATTATCTTTGCATGCATGGGAGCAATGTCAGATCCGTAAAAGTGACAGGGGGGCCGGCAAAAGTCATGCAAGAGCTATTGCTATGCCTATTGGTATTTCCATGTAGAGAATAATAGGATGGTTTGAATTTTAAGAAATTAGAATATAGTTTAGATCATCCAGTAATCATTATTATAAATTTGCATTAAAATGATTTGTCATTCATTCTTAGGCCAATTGTTTACAATATTTTAATCGGTACTCTATAAGGAGTTAAATGAATCTCTTAGAAGACAAATTTTTCTATCAAGAATGCCATAGGTCTATTTGTAACTGACGTAACTAAATAACTCATGACTATGTGCTAAAAGCCTACTAAATTATAATTGTTAAATTAACATTCCTATATTCTCCTCATTGTTGATCATTCAACATTTTAAATTTACTTATTCAGTTCTTTCATTTTGTCTAATTAGGAGCCTTGTAAAATATAATTGTAAATTTATTCCTGTCTCAAATTGAAATGTATCATAAACCTATTTTTGTGGTTAAAAACTTTTGAATATAAACGCTAATTTGTGATAGTAATTTGATTTAATTGTGAGCCCTTATTCTAAATAAGAAAACATGTAAAAAAAAAAAAAATTTTGCACTTTTGATGACGGCTGGAGTAGGAGTTGAAGCATCATGTAGCCCACATTTTGATTGTATATATATTGGTAAATTCAAACCCTGTAGGGCTGAGCTTTAACAGGGCAAAGTAATTACTTTAGTATTGAAAACCAAAATGTAATATAACTTTTTATGATGAAGAACAAAGCCCAATCAGACAAATATCTTTTTACCAGTATTTCTAAGTTGTAGTGAAAAAATAGTCCCGGTCTATACTTTTTTCTGAAAATATATGCTTGACATTGAATACACCACAACATCACATTTTTTATGAGTAAATTTGTTGAAGTTTTTCTACTTTCAATTTGACATTTACACTTACTTTAAATCTTTAGTTCTCAATACATTAATATTTTCATAGTTTTTAGAGATTTATATTAAATCATTACTACACCTCCATTATTTTAATTAAAGAATATTTCTAATGTGTCAACTCAATTGATGAAATTTAACATTTAGAAATAATTTTGATATGGCTTATTAAAAAAAAAATACATTTCATTTACTCTTGCTCAGACTTATGAAAAAAAAAACATAATACGGTTTTGGTGTGTTTTGAAAAAGTTAGTTTTTAATTATTGTAGTTCCTGCAATGTTGAAATAAATACATTTACTGAATAAGAAATTAGATTGAAAATGTGCTGTTCAGACAAATGAAAATGTTTCAAGGCTCCATTGAAAATTAATGTTATTTACCCAAACTCAAGATATCCTTTTCCATTTTGATGTTTGAACAATGCCCTGATTGAAAAGGTTGTGTATTTTTTTTCTACAACACTGCATAAATTTCATGGCTTTTTCTCCATGAAGTAATGTGTTTGCCTAATTAGTCTGAAGGTAATAGGTTTACCGGGCTTTCTCTATTCTTTGCTTGACAAACATCAGTATACCTTTGTCCCTGGCACAGGACGGTACCTTGTTTTCTTTTTCTTGTTGAAGGCAAGTCTATTTTTTGTATGTAACTTATGCTCTTTGTTTTTGAAAGCTCTTCATTTTAGCTTACAGCTTTAAAATTAACAGTTAAATTCTAATTTTGGGCTTTTATTTGTGATCCTTGTTTCTTCTCATTCACAGAAAATGGCAGTAGACTGTTGATTTTTTTATATGTTGAGAATCAACTTGGTGACACTAAACTATTTTTAATCCCAGTTGACTATTCACCTATTTGAAAGGATTTTAAAAAAAGGATTAGGTGTAAAAATGGAAGCTGATGAGGTGACTGTTGTTGGTAAGTTCTTTTAATTAACTTTAATATTTATAGCTTTGTATGAACTTGTCTGAACTCTTTCTGGAGGTGACATTTGACAGAGTCTCTTTCATGGTCCAACTACGAGTCAACTGCACAGTGTAACATCTCAATGTAATTCACTGCTTCAAATATTATTTCTAAAAGGATTGAGGTACATATAATGTTTTCAAGTTAGACCTAAAAGTCTAATGCATGAAATGTTTAATGTGAGAAAGTTTGATTTCTTCATGTGCACCCAGTATAATTTTTAAGAAAGACTCATTAAAATATATTTACATGAACTCAAGAGGTGGCAGTCCTTGCACTTTTGATGTATCCATTATCTATACAAAAAAAGTAGTAGGACAGTTAACTTGCATTCCCCTGACAGAGAGATGTTGTTGTCCTATGTGAACAAAGCCTTGCACAAATATTCAATAGAGGATACTAATCTGGGGTTGTTGGGGGCCTACAGACCATAAAGAAAAGTTTATCCTTTCCATTAAGTACCAGTATTGAGTTATTTGAATTTTTAAACCATTTTTTATTTTATTTCACAATTAATAATTTTTTAAATGTATTGTTTATTCCTTATTTACATAATCATAATATTACTATTACCAAGAAAAGTTACATTATGACTAGATTTTTACAAAGTTGCACCATATGACCAAGCATTAAGAGCAAGCCACTAAATACTATGCTTAAATCTGAAGCACCTCTGAATGGTTTATTTACAACAGTCAGTTAGGAATCTCATTTCCACCCCTTTTCTTCTCCCACCCCTTTCAACGAGTTGTTTTATTCTGTCCATCCCTCCCTACCACTAGTAGACTCCAGTAAGCCACATTACACATTTGAATAAGGTATTTTAGGTCTCGCCCCCCCCCCCCCCCAAAAAAAAATCTCCTACACCACAGTTAGCTATGTAGGCCATGAATGTGGCCGGTGGTGTTGAGGCTGATCAGTCCTTCTATGTCCTACTTTAAAACTCATTGTCATCTTGTCAGCATATGTCCCATGCTTGACGTTTGTATTTTTTTAACTTGAGGTTGGAGTAGTTCTTTTTAAGGGAGTCCTTAATAAAAATAGAAGAAAGCCGAGTGGCAGAGAGGTCCAGTGTAATATTCTTCCTGTATATGTTTGTTTAAAAAAAAGATTCTACCAGTAGTAGGAAACAATGATTTCTTTTCCGAGGTTGGGGACTGTAGACAGTGACTGGCACAGCTAAACCATGTATAAGAGTGTTAACTTATTGCACATCACGTGAACGTTACTACATAGTACATGACAACAAAATTAACCACACACATTATAAGCGTAATATTGATATCCATGTATTGCTGGTGATTGTGTAATGTTTCTGATGTATGCAGTCGCCTGGCCATTGTTACGAGTCTAGCGGTAGTATCCAGTCTAACAATTTCTCCATTGTTAATTACTTCCGTTAGTGCTTGTTGTGTGAAGGGTTCAATTAACAATGAAAGGAAAAAGATTGGGGGGGGGGGGGGGGGGGCAGCCTTGAGCACCTGTCCAGAACTGAAGACCGGACCCATTTCCTATGTCTATGGACAGGTGTTTCCTGGGTTTCTACTCAAAAGGACAATGATCTTAAGAGAGTGTTTGTTGGAGTTGAAAATGACTGAATATGTTGACAGAAATTGTCTACTTGCGATGTACAATTTACTTTCACTCTGAACACGTAGCGACAATCTGTAATGAACGTAGGCCTACTACTAACCTATTGTTGTTCGTCCGTCAACATCGACTAGGACCATCCAGTCATCCGGTTAGGGGGGAGGGTGAGTTCGTGGGTGGCTTGCTGATCCGAACCTATAATCAACTGTTGTATCGTGTTTGTTGTCCTACCCTTGTTAAAATGTATGTGCCACACTCACACACCCCCCCCCCCCCCCCAATGCCCTCATTATTACTGCCAGTTCATTACAGATTGTCGCTACGTGTCGCCCCCCCCCCCCCAATACTCAAGGGTGAAACATTTTCTCCCAATAAAGTTTTCAAATGGTTTTAACAAACTCCCGAATAGTTCAATTGCACTGGCGTTTAAATTTTCGAAAAGATTTTCTCATTAAATTCGTTACTTCACATTCATTGTGGTAGAGCTTTCAATAAGTGTCTTATCTCTGGTAGGGCTTTCAATAAGTGTCTTATCTCTGGTAGGGCTTTCAATAGGTGTCTTATCTCTGGTAGAGCTTTCAATAAGTGTCTTATCTCTGGTAGAGCTTTCAATAAGTGTCTTATCTCTGGTAGGGCTTTCAATAAGTGTCTTATCTCTGGTAGGGCTTTCAATAAGTGTCTTATCTCTGGTAGAGCTTTCAATAAGTGTCTTATCTCTGGTAGGGCTTTCAATAAGTGTCTTATCTCTGGTAGGGCTTTCAATAAGTGTCTTATCTCTGGTAGGGCTTTCAATAAGTGTCTTATCTCTGGTAGAGCTTTCAATAAGTGTCTTATCTCTGGTAGGGCTTTCAATAAGTGTCTTATCTCTGGTAGGGCTTTCAATAAGTGTCTTATCTCTGGTAGGGCTTTCAATAAGTGTCTTATCTCTGGTAGGGCTTTCAATAAGTGTCTTATCTCTGGTAGGGCTTTCAATAAGTGTCTTATCTCTGGTAGGGCTTTCAATAAGTGTCTTATCTCTGGTATGGCTTTCAATAAGTGTCTTATCTCTGGTAGAGCTTTCAATAAGTGTCTTATCTCTGGTAGGGCTTTCAATAAGTGTCTTATCTCTGGTAGGGCTTTCAATAAGTGTCTTATCTCTGGTAGGGCTTTCAATAAGTGTCTTATCTCTGGTAGAGCTTTCAATAAGTGTCTTATCTCTGGTAGGGCTTTCAATAAGTGTCTTATCTCTGGTAGAGCTTTCAATAAGTGTCTTATCTCTGGTAGGGCTTTCAATAAGTGTCTTATCTCTGGTAGAGCTTTCAATAAGTGTCTTATCTCTGGTAGAGCTTTCAATAAGATTAAGTGTCTTGCCTCTGGTAGGGCTTTCAATAAGTGTCTTGTCTCTGGTAGAGCTTTCAATAAGTGTCTTATCTCTGGTAGAGCTTTCAATAAGATTAAGTGTCTTGCCTCTGGTAGGGCTTTCAATAAGTGTCTTGTCTCTGGTAGGGCTTTCAATAAGTGTCTTGTCTCCATTGCATGCTCACAATATATATTAAAATAATCTCATGGTTGAGGGGTGTGTACATCATTTTGGCATATAAATAATAATATGTAAACCAAACATGAGTGTTTGAGAACGTACACCAGAACTTAAACTTGCCATTATAATTGATGCATTTGTATTTTGTTATTATTCTTTTTTTTTTTTAAAGCATGTGTCTTGAAAACTTTTAAAAGTATTTAAGGGATAATCTCCCGCATCCGCAAGGTTTGAAGCAATTCTTTGTCCACGGGGGCTACTTAGAACGTGCACACTTGTCGTCTGCCATCTGGATTAACCGTTAGGTTTGAACAAACCTTTGATCTGATGGGGGCGAGGTGCCCCAGTTGACTCGATTGTTAATGGGGTTTGGATCAACGCGGTGTTTGTGTGGGAGTGTGAGGAGTACGGTGCGAGTTCTTGTTGCTCTATAATTCTGATGAATGTGTCTCCCTGGCGTTAATGCCTAGAACTAGATTGGCCAGTCCGTGCCGAGTGGTGCGTGATTGATTGCAAGGCGATCTGTTCAGCACGCCAGGACTTCGAAAGGCTGGTTGAGATTTTACGAACTAGTGTAGGAACTACGAATCTATTTCACTTATGTCATATCTAAATGTCGATAACCTGTAGATTATGGATTATATGTCGGTGGTTGCTAGGCTAACCATTCATTCGTTTGGATACTGTGTGGGAAAAATGTGTGCACAATGATATGCTTAAATATTATTTATACCGTAGTTGAGTGTGTAAACAAAGTACAGTAAAGAGTACAGTTTTACACGATGGGCAGGGCGGTTAAGGGTACAGTTAAGCCCCTGTTTTACAATATCGTCAGGACGGTGAAGGGTACAGTTATGCCCCTGTTTACACGATGGCCAGGGCGGTTAAGGGTATAGTTATGCCCCTGTTTACACATTGGCCAGGGAAGAGAAGGGTACAGTTATGCCCCTGTTTTACACGGTGGCTAGGGTGGCGACTTGAGTGACGGGTACAATTATGCCCCTGTTTACAAGATGGTCAGGGCAGTGAAGGGTACAGTTGTGCCCCTGTTTACACGATGGCCAGAGCAGTGAAGGGTACAGCTAAGCCCCTGTTTACAAGAAGGCCAGGGCGGTTAAGGGTACAGTTATGCCCCTGTTTACAAGATGGCTAGGGCAATGAAGGGTAAAGTTTACCACTGTAGTAACATGATACATAAATGACGCTACCCGACCATCGTTTCATAACCACCCCTCCCCCCCCTTTTTTTCCCGGCTTAATATAGATATATTAAATAATGTACCATGCAACCAGTTTATAATATAGGATCTATCAATATTGAATCAAAACCTGTTTATAGATCTTTTCTATGTTGTACATGCTCTTATTTTTAAAGTGAATGCGGTTTTTTTAGCGACCCGGGTGCGGCTCGGCCAGTCGGCCACAAATCGGGGTTGACTCAGAAAAACATGGTTCTTGACGGGTTCTTGAACAAAAAAATTGGCTCTCAAAATTTTTATAATCGTCCTGCTGCTGATTTTTTACTCTTTCGACTGAGTATTCCGACCACTGGTCTATCACTCTGGACAGGTCAACAAATGCACACGGGTTTTGTGCGTCCTTGTGAATGTCTAGTGTTTTGCCGTGTGGCTTGTATTATGATGTACGGCTAGTATTATGGTGTATGAATGGTATCACGTTGAATGACTTGTATCATGCTGTATGACTTGCATCATGCTGTATGACTTGTATCATGTTGTATGACTTGTATCATGGTGTATGACTTGAATCATGTTGTATGACTTGAATCATGTTGTATGACTTGTATCATGTTGTATGACTTGTATCATGCTGTATGACTTGCATCATGCTGTATGACTTGTATCATGGTGTATGACTTGAATCATGTTGTATGACTTGTATCATGTTTCTGACCAAGTGCACGTCTAACCCGGATGTTAGAAACACGGTGAATCCCCGACGCCTGGAACAACGTAAAAATCACGTTAAGGAAGTCATCCCCATTTCCTTCCTCTTTCATGATTTTCATAATTTGAACTAGCTGGTTCTATGGTAGTCGCTATTGAAATGAGTTTGTACCAATGGTCTGTTAGCTCCCGTCCAGCTGGTTCTATGGTAGTCGCTATTGAAATGAGTTTGTACCAATGGTCTGTTAGCTCCCGTCCAGCTGGTTCTATGGTAGTCGCTATTGAAATGAGTTTGTACCAATGGTCTGTTAGCTCCCGTCCAACTGCATCAGCATGAGTCATCGGTAACGTCACTGTCTATCTTGAACCTAAGTGTGGAGGATGGTCAAATGACCATGTTTGCCGTGATGGGATCGTGCCCCCCTTATTTATCTCAGAATAGTAACAAAGTCCTCAAAGGAAACCCCCGCCGCACACAACAGTTTGTGACGCAAGTGACACACTTCAAGCCGTGTTTGCATGCTGAAGGCAAGACCACGCCACGAGGAAACGGTCATAAATGGAATGTGTCCGTGTAGCAAGAGGTGAATTGTTTACATCCTCCCCATTTCTGTTGTTGACTGTCACCTGTTCAAGTGTTAACATTTATTGCGTGTTTACTTTAGAAACTGTAAATCAGGACAAACACAAGGACAGAGTCGGACCACCATCTCCTAGAACTGTTGATCCAAAGTGCAAATATGGATAGCATGATAAGTGCGCCCCCCCCCCCCCCCCCCCCAGAACCACCACCTGTAAAGAAGTGGAATGAGCTTTGACCTCACTGTCATCAGATTCGTATGGCTGCTCACATTATTGGAGCTGGTCACATTATTGGAGCTGGTCATGGTGAAAACGATTCAAATTTACCCAAAGAGCCTTCAACTTGTATTAAAACTAAATATGGTCAGTAAATCAGGTCAGTTTGAAAGATTGTAATACACGCATGAGCAAGACAACGTGTATTGATAAGACAAGCTGACTTGGTTATACATCGAATAGTTCACGACGTAAGCACGCTTATTGGAAAATTATAGTGCTTATCTTTAGATAGTGGTTGTGGCCTAATCGCTTTTTTGGAGGGAAAAAATATGTTTGTGGGGGAGGGGGGTTACAGATTACTATATACATACACCATTGGATCTTGCTTACAGTCAACTGGCCTTGAGGCATTCGTTATGTCAGCAAATCATCACAATGTTATTAAACACAGTTTTTTTTGGTCAATTTTAAAAATATGAGTTACTCATTGATTGGCTGTTTTATACCAGGGGTGGGTCCACCTGCGGTGAGCGGAAAAAAAATCACAAATTTTGTTGGGAAAAAAGACATAGAAAATATGTCACAAAATATGTGTCATATAAACTCTAATGTGTCAGTGTTTATGAAATTATATTTGTAAGTTCATATACATGTGTATTTACTGAAAAACAGTAAATAAAAACAGTAAATAGAAACAGTAAATAGAAACAATAAATAGAAACAGTAAATAGAAACAGTAAATAGAAACAGTAAATAGAAACAGTAAATAGAAACAGTAAATAGAAACAGTAAATAGAAACAGTAAATAGAAACAGTAAATAGAAACAGTAAATAGAAACAGTAAATAGAAACAGTAAATAGAAACAGTAAATAGAAACAGTAAATAGAAACAGTAAATAGAAACAGCAAATAGAAACAGTAAATAGAAACAGTAAATAGAAACAGTAAATAGAAACAGCAAATAGAAACAGTAAATAGAAACAGTAAATAGAAACAGTAAATAGAAACAGTAAATAGAAACAGTAAATAGAAACAGTAAATAGAAACAGTAAATAGAAACAGTAAATAGAAACAGTAAATAGAAACAGTAAATAGAAACAGTAAATAGAAACAGTAAATAGAAACAGTAAATAGAAACAGCAAATCGAAAATAGCAGCAGCCCATTTGAATTGTGGTTTGATTCTCGCTTGGGATTAAATGTATGTCTGTTATTTATATTATTATTATTACTTTAAAGTGGTCTTATGTAGCGCAGTACCCCAGACTATGGCTAGGCGCACCGCGCTTCACATAAACATTAGCAGTTACGGAAAATTATTCATTAAAAAAAAAGCTTTGTAGAAAGTTTGACCTCACCCACCCAAGTACTTTCTAACTCTGTCCCGCGATGGACGGCTCCCGTCAGCATCGAGCGTTGTTCATCCGTCAAAAGGGGTTGGGGGTGTTGAGAATGAGTCGGTGTAGTAGAGTTGAGTTGTTTCTTGAGGGCAGCTTTGAAGGCTTGGATGGTCGGTATATTGCTGATGTGTAATGGGAGAGAATCCCATTAATTGGGGGCACAGATAAGAAAGATATTTCACCGTATGTTTTAGTGCGTGTCCAGGGAACAGAAATAATACACATTATAATTTACACATTTAATAATATCATTTATTTTTGCTCAATTTCCTGTGATTTTTTCCCCTTACATATTCACACCTACGTCCCGCTGAAAAATTCAATGCAATGTCTAAAACCTGATTAATGTATATATTAATAAAATTTACACATTTTGAAGGACTGTCAGAATCTGTAAATTAATAACACTGTAAAAAAAAAGTGTCGAAATTATTAACTTTAAAAAAAAAAAAAAAAAAAAAGAAAGTTTGCACCTATAAATATCTCATGAACTATTTCTAAAGTATGTAACTTAATACTAACAAACATTCACCATCTGCACTATTAAGTTAAATTAAGGATCAGATTATTTTGTTGAGTCTATATATACTTGACCCGGCCTAACCAAGCTAGCTCGTATATCCTGTGACGTGAAGAATAACATAACCCGGGTATAAAAGCACGTCTATTGGTGAATGTCAGATACTTGAAGTGCCATATTTACACTCTGCCTGTATCCTAAACTTTGTGCATGTTCAATGTTGACGACGTTTTCTCTTATTATTGTCAAGATCCGGTGGATCAGCGGTTCTCCCAGTACTAATAATGGATCAAATAATCATATATTAATTAATAATTATGTTATGCATTTGTCTTTTTTTTTTTTCTGAGCTTCATCTCACCCATGTATACCCATAAGTAGACAAAATGTGAACTAAAATAATTGACGTACTGTAATTGTGTGATAGTACACCATTAGTTAGGCCTTGCTCTCCCCGGAGCCTCATGAGTACACCATTAGGCCTTGCTCTCCCGGGAGCCTCATGAGTACACCATTAGGCCCTGCTCTTCCCGGAACCCCATGAGCTCACCATTAGGCCCTGCTCTCCCCGGAGCCTCATGAGTGCACCATTAGGCCTCGCTCTCCCCGGAGCCTCATGAGTTCACCATTAGGCCTCGCTCTCCCCGGAGCCTCATATTTATTGTGCAACGTTTGATAAGGTTTGAGTGAATGACTAATCCACATTGATGTGTCACCCATGTGGATAGTATGGAGGAACCCCCCCCCTCCCCCAAACCAGTTGAGCAACACAGTCGGTCTTACGTGAATCGTGTTTGAACACCTTTCATGTGTTACCTTATGTCTCATTCACATGTCCTTGCTGCCTATAATATTAAGCGTACTTAACATAAACTCGTGGGAGCATTAACCCATGGCATACGACGACATTGAGTAATGGCAGCCATTGTAAGTACGACATATTGTGCACGAAAACTCAAATTATCGTTCAATATAAGGCTTGTGGCCACTACAGACGGCCTGGTCCTGTGGCCACTACAGACGGCCTGGTCCTGTGGCCACTACAGACGGCCTGGTCCTGTGGCCACTACAGACGGCCTGGTCCGCATACCGAATCTCCTACAACTGTATCAATTTCGAAAATATTAAATGTGTTTAAATTTTTTTTTTTTTAATTCTTCAACTCCCTTATTGTTGTTTTATTGCTTTAACTTTGATAGTTTTAAAACAATTGAACGCCATCGTTGACCCGAGTCAAATAAGAAAGTACGTGTCAATGAAAATATGTTCTGTCCGCTTCAATCTATTTATATCCGCATTGTGGAAAAGATTACATTTTTAGGGGTGGGGGCTCATCTTGGTTCCACTTCACCTATTTATTTAAGGCCTCCCATCTTGGTTCCACCTCACCTAGTTAAAGGCATCCCGTCTTGGTCCCACCTCACCTACCGAAAGGCCTCCCATCATGCCCCACCTCACCTACTGAAAGGCCTCCCATCTTGGTCCCACCTCACCTACTGAAGGGCCTCCCATCTTGTTCCCACCTGACCTACTCTTGAAAGCTGTTTCCACAGCAAATACTAGCTCCTCATGACCAGCACGCATTCCCTGATCACCCCATTTCAACAATCATCGATCTTCAGCCATGTCGATGTGTAGATATTTACTTTCATGAAAGGAGGTCAGCATCAACGTCTCGCTTCAGGTGATGGGGCTTACGTGTGAAGTTGCTGATGCGGTCGCTAGGCAACAGCCCGGGAACAAAATACACCCATACAATAGCGAGACAGTGTGGTGTCACAGGGCATGTTCCCTGTGTTAGTATCCAAGCTAGCGAACCCATAAACAATGTCGTGTTATCCTGTTAATGAATGATTTGAAAACAAAATTATGTTGATATTTTAAATAAACATAATAATAAAAAACTCTTTTATTTGAAGATGTCAGAATATAAATATATTTCTTAAAATGTTTTATTAATATTTCGAACAGCTATTATAATATTATTTACTTCCCGCATTGTACTCCCCTTGACTTAAAGCCGAAACTAAAGTCTCTAAGCCTAAGCTATTTAAAAACCTTCAAGCATCTCTTACTTGTATAATTTTTACACCGAAATATCAGCCATTTGACCTCAGTAGCAAAACTGTTTACTCTATCTTGGTGTTGTATAATTGTGATCTCTTGTTTTTTTTAACAAAGTTACACTTCTTAACATCTTTAAAAGAAACAAAAATGAAAAATGTATATTTTATACATAAAACGAGATCTGAAATAACGCCACGTAACACTAATGTAAGGCCACTGGCCATACGGCGCCTGCCATATCGGCAAGCATCACGAAAATGTGTGAGTTATTTAAACTTGTTTACAGTTATGACATCAATGTTTGAACATTCATTAACATTCATACTTTTTACCTACATATACAGTTGTCGATACCCCCGCCCTGCCCCCACCTCCTGTACGCATCTGTAAAATTATCTCCTTCTAATCTACGACCCCCCCCCCTTTTTTTTTTTGTGCACAACTACACACCCACATTTTACCTCCCATTGTCTATGGACTGTATGGATGACCTCAAACGCATGCGACATTTTTATACCTGGAATATCAGACATACATAATTGGTCCCTTCATGGCTGGGGACTAGTATGTCCCAGCACGATCGATAACATAAACTATTGCCGTCACGTCAATTACACATGTACCAGACCCTATCATCTGTACAACCCTTATTATCTGTACAACCCATTCTATCTATACAACCCTATCATCTGTACAACCCTTATTACCTGTACAACCCCTTCTATCTATACAACCATATCACATGTACAACCCTTATTATCTGTACAACCCCTTCTATCATTTGTACAACCCTTATCTGTACAACCCCTTTTATCTATACAACCCTGTCATCTGTACAACCCTTATTATCTGTGCAACCCCTTCTATCTATACAACCCTATCATTTGTACAACCTTTATTATCTGTACAATCCCTTATATCATTTGTACAACACTTATTATCTGTACAACCCCTTTTATCTATACCATCCTTATTATCTGTACAACCCTTACTATCTGTACCAACCCTAAAATTTGTACTAAGTCCTAACATCTTTACCAACCCCTAACATTTGTACCAACTCTAACCATTATTAAGGAGCCCTAACATCTGTCCTACATCCTTACACATACATGTAAATGAAGTCCCACAATTTTTTACAAATATGTTTCACATTCTACCAATGATTGTTAACATGAACAATGGCCCTGGTCAATCCCCACCATTAGAAACCATTGTTTGGAATGTGTACTGGCATAGCTGACTGCCCCAGCCTTCTCACCAGACAAACGTCAATTATTGCTGTGTAAAGGTTACAGCACTTGTCATGTTGATAGTTGGTAGAGATTGGGTGGCCAGAAAGTGTACAACTAGTTTTGAAGGTTAAAACTGCTAAATAGTTTGTCCTTTATCAGTGGTAAAAAAAAAGGAGAAACCATGGCAATGTTGTTGAGATATTACCCAGATTTTTTAGTCTCCTATTTTAGATGATCTAAAACTGAACACCGCTCACTTTTTGGAATAACAAGATGTGTGGGGTTTTTTTTAAAAATGAGATCAATTAAAGTGTGTACCGGGTGGTTATGATTTAAGGTTCATCAGTGTGGTAATGGGGTCAACTCTGTTCCCCCCACTCTCTTTGAAAATAATTATAATAATCTCATGACTTCTATCTTTTCTTATGATGGTGAACTTGTATTAAAGCATACAGTACTTGATTGGCGTGTTCTTTGTGGTTTTACAAAGGGGTTTGTTCTCTGTTGAATAAAGAGCTTTGAAAGTTCTTGCTCCTGATAAGAGTTTGAATGTTGCAACAATTCACTGAGTTTCAATACATTTGCTATTCAATTTTTAGTTTGTCATTTCCCCACAAAGACAGGCTCTGATTTGGTGATGTTTATATAAGCTGACTAGAATGTTTTCTTCTATCTTTTTGGAAATTAATTTTACGTAAGAACTAAGAATGGTTTCAGAACTTGATTAATTCTTTTAGTCTTTGAAACTTTGACAAGATTGGGAATTCGTTAAATTGGCAGGGTTTTTGAAAAAGTCTGCTTCAATGATCAGTCAGAAAATATATAGATATTGCCATTTTTTTCAAGCTGCACACAGTGTCATATTTTAGAATTGAACGTTTTATTAAAATGTAAAATTTAAATGTTTTAGGATGCACACCTTTAAATGTTTTATTATTTTATCTTTCAGTGCATGGTGCTAGAGGGCTTCAAGGAAAGAAGCCAGGTAAATTATTTGCAATTAGTTCTATCTGTCACTGACTCACCTGAATATTTAAAAACATGTGTTATTCTTTTTATATATCTTTATGTTAGTTGCTTCTAGCCTTTATTTAAAGCTAAGTATACGTTACACAAAGAAGTATCAACGACTTTGGTCGCTCAAGGTATAAGGATTTTGAGCACCCCTTGAGTAAACTAAAATGAATCCATTTTATTTTTGTTCATGTGTTATTTAATTTATAACTGAAGAAGAATTTACTTAATTTGTTGAGAGAGACAAATATATTTTTTAAAATCTCCAACCAAAATATATTTGTCCACTACTACAGTTCAGTACAATGGGGTCTGCTTATATTTTTAGTTTTCTCTTATATTATATATTAATTTGCTACCTGAGGTAAAAGTGGTCGATGAAACATCTTCATTGATTACAAGTCAACACAGGTAGATATAAATCTTTTTTGTTTTTTTAAATTGACTTTTTATTTCAGGTCGACATAAATATTCAGTTATTTTTGGTGTGGGTACTAAGAAGTATCGCACTAGTGTTGTAAAAGAGCCCAATGGTAGTCCAGATTGGAATGAGGAATCTATTGTGTAAGTTTAAACTGTCAAATCTTTCTCAAATATAAAAAACATATACCAATAACTAGTTCTGTTTTAAATAATAACTTTTGTAAACACACAGGATGTCAATTTATTACATTTTACAGCATTTTGATTTTAAAATATAATTATTCTTGATAAAGAACAAAATACACATGATTTTACATTTAACCTTTGGATGGTAATGAAAAAAGGTTGAATAGTATAAACTAAAAAGATAAACGAAGAGACCAATATATGAACAAGTGGTAGTTAAACTACTTCCCCCCCCCCCCCCCCCATTACTATTTTATTCTATCTCCCTTTTTCAGTCATGTCACCAATGCCATTGATCATGTCTTCTTCACTGTTACTGAGAAAGATGATGTGTTGGGTCAGATAATCATTCCAGTGGCTTCTCTTCTCACTGTGAAAGGGGTGGTCAAAAAGTCACCCCTGAAGCCTCATAAAAAGTGCCAGTCACCCCAGGGAGAACTCATATTTCAATGTTACATTTCCAAGCAAAGGCCGGTGATGATGTCCCCACAGATAAGGTCTGGTCCGGTGGCCAACTCAGGGGCACAGCTGACCGGCTTTCAACGTCTGAGGCACAACTTTAGTCCGTCTCCTACTATTCAGAAGCAGAAGAAAGAAGAGAGGGAGGAAAAAAAGAAATCAAGCTCCTTGGCAAACTTCAACAAAAAACTCTCCAAGTCCATCCATGACATTTTTCACATAGGAAGATTTGATGGCAACGACCAGCAGGATGATGATCAAAGTGGTAAAAACAAGAGATTCAGCCTGAGATTCCCCAGTCTGGGATCAGGCTTGGACCAGAGTGGCAGGGACATTCCAATAGTTACGCACATTGTACCCAACATGGCCTCCATACACGGAGGGACCAGGTTGGCCATTGAAGGCAAGAATCTTGGCATTGGCAAATCTGATATTCTGGAGCTCATCCTATGTGGCTCAGATCTTTTAGACACTATTGAATTTGAATCTGACAACAGGATATATGTCACGACTCAACCCACAGCAGCGGGCAAAGGTGATCTCTGGATTGAGACGGCCAAAGGGGGCCAGAATGTCATCAAAGGGATTTTCACGTTCGTTGACAGGTCAGCTGTAGCCACTCCCGTAGCTGACAAGAAAATTTTTGACAATGGATCTGTTTCCAGCAGGGGCAAGAACTCAGCCTTAGCTGACAGTCTAGCTGAGAAATCATCTGCTCCTGACACAAACACTGCAGTGACCATAGAGAATAGGGGAAGCACAAGCATTGAAAGGTCATCCTCACTTAATCAGGTAATTTTTGGAGCATTGTACATTTGACACAAAACCATGGTATATGTTAAAGAAAATAATTTTAAAAAACTAATATTTAACTTTTTCTCAGTAATGGAAGAATATCTCTTTTACTGAGCTTAAGCCAAGAAAATTAATTATAGATTAAACTAAAAAAAAAATTAACAAAAAAAAACTCAAAAGGGATTGATAATTATTTTTAATCATTAGGTGATGTTAATAAGTTTCATGTGGGCTGAAATGCTAAGTTTAAAAAGTATTCCGATAGATTAATTTTACATGATATTGAATCTTACATGACTAGATATAATGACTCGTACAATATTCATTTACCACTTGAGTCGAAATTTTATTTTTTGAGAAGGATCTCCCATTAAAAAAGAAACATATCCTAAAAGTATTGTTTGGCATGTGACAAAATTTGGCCTTAATTTTTTTCCTTTTTCGCGCTCACACCCTTAAAAGGATTTGCACAGCTTTGTCGGGATAGGCCTACATGAAAAGACAATAGGAAAACAAAAAGGAATACAAATGGGGGAAAACATATCTGCAGATGTGGTGTTTTCCACGTAAAGGTCTTTAAAACTGTATGTACTATGAGGAGCTTCAGCTTACCTTTGTTCTCCTGGTGGAAGTCAAGTTGCCTTCAAAACTTTATGGTTGTTCTATGGAAGTAGTCTTAATTTATAATCTGGCTGCATGGTGTAATCCCAGTATTACTGGAGTAAATGTGTTACCTATATAAAACATCATGTGTTCATTTCATTTTATGTGTTTAAAATGCTATCAGGAAGACAGGCTGAGAAAAATAGCTCCCATTTCTGGATCAGCCACTCTTCCAAGAATACACATATCTTGTGAAGGGGAATCTACAGACTCTGTTACAGTAGATGGTCAAGGCGGAAAATTTAGGAAGAACTTTCAGAAGCATACTCGCACCGCCAGTGAATCAGTAGTGGCCATGAGTAAAGATGCAGACTGCAGAAAAAGTATGTTGTATATGTTATTGGTTGTCTTAATGTCTTCTTTTGGATTTTTTATTTCACATTAACAAAGGAAATTTGAATAATTAATGTTTATTTGTAATTGTAATAAAGTTGTGTATTTTTTTGAAAAAGCTTTATGATTAACAAAAAAAAATGTCTGTACATAGGTTCTGAAAAGGCTGAACTCCAAGCCGAGATATTACGTTTACATAAAGAAAATCAAGGTAAGTTGATAACCCTTTCCACTTCAAGTCAATGATTTGTGTGTTTGTTTTTTTGTGTGTGGCATTGTCACAAAAAAAGTTCAAAATTATTTTCAAATGCTGTAATGTATAAGTTGTATTAAATGAATTATATGACATCAGTTTATACAAATTTAATTCTTTTAAAGCTCTTCCTCCATTAAAAAAAGTGAGCCTCCATAATTTTGGTACAGGGCATTGCCGTCTCTGATTAAACTTTGGATGTTTTCTAGCCTTAGTCTATGGCATTTACAGTTCTTGTAAGGAACTCAACGTTTGTTGTTTCAGCGTTAAAGCAAGAGAATGCAGATATGAAGACTTACATTGACGGTTTAGTTGCTCGGGTGCTTGTCCGTTGCCCTGATGCTCTGGCCGCTGGAGATGACCTAAAGCCATTGCAACCTCGCAGTTAATTGTAGGGTTGGAGATTTATCTTACTGGAACCTCACACACATAAAGCTGTCCATTAGCTATAAACGCTGCTAGGGCTCTGTTCTCATTAAATCTATAATCAGTATGTTGTTCCTTGGTATAAACATTTTTTAAAAACATTGAGCATCAAGATCTCTTCATATTTAGTTAGGATCTTTATTGTCCATGAATAAGTTTTTTACTAAATAAAAACTCAGTTTAAAATAAATGAGATGTTTAATTTCATAATGTAAATTCACGAGAGAAAGGAAAAGGATTTGCAGTTTGAATATTAAAGGATGGATATATATTCTTAATATATATGTATATGTAACTATATATATATATATATATATATATATATATATATATATATACTCTTAATATATATATAGTATATGTATATATATATATACTTAAAAAACCCAAAATGTTAAATTGTTTAACTTCATCTTACAAAGGTTGTGATAATAGCTAGCAACATAATCTGAATAGAAAATTTTTGTAATATAGCTTTTATTAAAGCAGATTGTAAATACTTAACTATAAATTTCAACCTAATCAATGCCCACTTTAATAACTTTTACCTTAATTCTCTCTTCTCAGAATTAAGTTTTGTACACACTGTATCCTCTTCAGCGACCTAAATTGTGAATGTTAAAATTGTTATCCAAGATACATATTTCTCTTAGCAGCTAAAAAATATTGAGTCTTTTGATATTGCTGATTCCATTATGTTGTGATCTTAACTTTAGTATCATATTATTGGCATCTGGTCAGTTTAATTTGTCAAATATATGCCAGTATATTTATCTTAAAACTTTTCTTGGTTTTGAAGTACTTTATTTATAAAAATATTTTAAGACGTCTCCAGGAAAGTGACACCTGGAAGTTGATTTATATTTAGTCATTTTGTTTGAGCATATACCAGCACCACTTAGTTTCCCTTTGTTCAAATTATATCTCATGGTTTTAGCTAGCAAATTCAAATGATTGCTGTAAGGAATCCCAACTGAGAAGTCATAACTAAACGAGGATGATCCTCCTTTTCCAAGTGGTGCATCATAAATATGCTCTGAAAAAAAATACTCTTCGCTTTATTTATATTGTTGAAGCTCTAAAATAATTGTGTATATATGAATTCATGTCATTTGATATATATTTTTAAGTTAATTTGTCGGACCACTGAGTATCTCAATGAAGAGTTCTCTGCAAACTGTCATAACCTCAAAAATAATTCATTTTTTGGGTTTCATTTCATTAGTGAAAGTCGGCTTTATTTGTTTCATATCTCCCCTTTGCAACAAATATGGAAATCGCATGTCTGTGTGTTATTCTTTCCAGCGCCAATTCCATAGAAGATTATATGAGATTTTTTAATGTACATAGTCGTGCAGTTAAATATTTATATATTATTTATTGAAAACGTTTATTCATCATGCAAATAAATGTAATGAAATTAGGAGGGTGGGGTTAGGGTAAAAATGCTTTATGCGCTAGTTTAGCTGTTTAAATAAGATCATATATACAATATTTATGAATATTATTTACTGTACAAATACAATGGGCAACAAAGCATGTATGTTATTTGACTTTCTTGTAGTAACATTTTATTTTGTTGGAAAATTCTTAAGAAAGCAAAATCTGATGTCAGTGGACTAAAAAAACAGCACTGAAATGAATTAATGGAAGAACTTTGTCAAATCAACACGGAAAAAGCAAATTAACTGAATCATTTAATTTAAACCCATGAAAAAATGTACACTGCAAAAGTCACTTAATTCTAAATTTGTGCCCAAGTGTTGATCTGAGATAATGGTTTGGATTTTTTTAAAGTAATCAACAAAAAAACAATGAGCTTTATACCTTATATTCTGTGACTTAATCATCATTTTATTTTCCACATTAAAAAATCACCATTTGCCAAATGTGCCTTCAAAACAATCACAGATTGACAGTTTGTGACTTTTCGACTTGATTTCTACTTGAGAACCTGATTTCTCCAGAAGTTTTATTTATTAACCATATTGATTTTTATACTTAAGTTTATGTCAAAGATCTGATACAAAATAATCATATCTTGATGAAGTTCTAGCTTTATAAGCTGCTATCAGACTATCAGTAAGTAAGGTGCTTAAATTAATGTTATCCAATTGGTATCTGATGACAGGCTCAATATACAACATCTGATAACTCCTGTTATGCTGTTAATTTGTACTTTACAATTAAATTATAAAAATTCTTAAAACCTGTTCCCATATGGGAAATAAACATATCAATATAAGTGTTCTTGTGACAAACAAGTCATGACAAAAATTAAGGTGTATTAAATATTTTATTGTTACATCTGTGCCCAGTTATAAATTGATCAGATATCTAAATTTTATAAATGGTAATAGTATATTAATAATTGAAATCTGAATTGTTCAAGTACATACCCTGAAATAAGACTGCCAATAACTCTGTATTTGTCCACATATATTATAAATATGAATTTTATTTGAAAATATCATCACACTTGTGAACCTCTGTTGTGAAGATGATGTAAAACATATTTTTGTACACCCAAATTGATCACTGGGCATTTTATATCAATTGTTTTTTTGTGTTAACACATAATGTATTTAGCTCTCTATGTAATCAAAAATTTGCATTAAGCTTCTCCACTTTTTTGGATTTATTACAAACTTTTCTTATATAAAACAGTTGTGAGTCTTATCATCATCATTTTCCTAACTAGGATTATAAGCACATATAAGGTGAATTTTCCAGTGTGGGGAAAAAAATATTAGCGAGTATCATATTTTCTTATTGGATGCAGATCTTTTTATCTAATGTCACCTAAGATAATATATTCTTTCATTGCTTGTTCTATTCTTGTTGGTTGCCAGTATTATGTAATATGTGACCCCTGATTTCCAGCCAGGGAAGAGATTTTCTCTGGGCTGTGAAATGTGACTTGTAGATATGTTTTATGGTACTATGATGTTAATTATATTGTCACCACTTAAATCTTTCTCTCTTTGTGACAGCAACAAATAATATACCGTAGTTGAAAATTTAATTTTTTTTAAAAATTATGTTAATCTGATAACATACTAAAATAAAAATATTTTTAATGGAAAATTCGCTCATTTCTTTTACATTGTACACATCATGTAGAGTAAAAAATCGTTTCAGAATATCTTTTAACTTCAGATGTTATGCACTATAATTACGGTACATCTTTCATAGATAAATTCTTTGTCCAATTATGTTTTTCTTTGTATTTAGCATTTTCAAATAGTTTTTCACTTTCACAATACTGGCAAATTTGTTAAACTAAAGTTTGAACAAAATTCTTTGTGTGTGTTCTGTTCTAAAAAAGCAGAATTCTCCTTGTATATTACTATTATTACTCATGGTATGCAATGTAGTGGAATATTTAAGTTACTCTTTTAAGACATTATACTGTCATATGATTTGTAAACATTTAATGCTATTGCCTGATATTTGCATCATATCTCCACAGTTATTGATTACACTAGGAGTATTATAACTTAAGTGGCAAAATTCTTGAAAGCACCTCTGAGCTGATTGATTGTTGGAGAATGCTATTAAAAGTGGGCTAATAATCATGGTATTTTTCTCCTGTTGCCTCAAGGACTTAGGCTCATTAAAAAAAAAAATTACTTGATAATTCATCCAATTATTTTTGTGAGAGCCATTTCTTGTTATATAGCTCTCAGTCAATATACAGTCTGTCAATTTCCTTTCAATTCTTAGACAAATGAACTGTAAACTTGATTTTTTTTTGGCAAAATGAATTAAACACTAATGAAGATGTTGATACAAAGAGATATCAAATGTCACCTTAAAGTCTTGGCAAAAAAATATATAATTGATATTTATGTGTAAATTTCAAATGTTACTAAATGCAGGAAGAGGCATGACGGGCATTGCTCTCTTTAAAATCTTTGCATGTTGTCAAGAGGCTGTGGATGCCTCCCTTTATTAGGCAGCACTTGATTATTGCCTCCCCCCTGGTTAACACCACTTGTATTTTGATAGCAGCTTTTTCTTGAATTTGAATGAAAATTGGTAAATTTTTATAAATCACAACTTTGTAAGATCTGAAATTGTCATAGTTTAAGAATTTTCTCAATTTATTAATTTTTTAAAATTAACTTAACATTCCACACAGTAGGATCAATGAATAAAAACCTTGAATTAAAAAAGTTTTTGAGTTTTTGAAAGAAAGTATTGACAAAATAAATTGATCTCTGCATCTCTTGTATGTTAAGCACTAGCAGATTCAGGCAGGGGGCTACATTATCCCCTCCCTCATTACAACCAACCCTTTTTCCATCTGATTAATTATTATTTATGGTTTGCTTTATTAAGAAGAGTTAGCCAAATCCCATTGTTGTATACACAGAAACAGACACACAATTTAACACAAAAATGTTAAACATATTTCTTTTAAGTTTTATTCTGTTAAAAATGAAGACAAGCATAAGCTGGATATATTTTTTTTTACCAAGAATGATTTCAATTATTTCTCTTGATGAATGTAGCAAGCAATTCATTTTATATTGCAACTCAAGTAACCTCTGGTCAAGACCAGGATTACTCAGCATCACCACAAACAAAGCAGCTGATGTGAAAATAAGGGTCCAGAGGCTAGTGGTTGAAGTTGTTTGCAACAACTATATAAATGTTGGTGGGGCCAAGAAAAAAAAATGTTCTTTGCCTGGTTGCTAGCCCAGTCCTTTAGGAAGAATTCAACATAAATCACTAATAGACTAGATGGATTAATCATTTGGTTATGACCACAAAATTGAACCTGGAAATATCTTTATTATAGCTCTCTTATGTGACACAGCAGTAAGTTGGGCATAAATTTAGCATTACCGTAGTTATCCACATTAATGCATAAGAAATTATGCCACTGTCAAGTTATTGGAATAAGTGTTTGAATGTGGTGTTAGGGTTGTTGAGAACATGATTGATGAATTGTTTGAAATGTTTGTCAGTTAGATCTCTAAATGGTGCTTAGACAAGAGTGATGAGTAATAAGTTTTATGTATAATCAGTACTATGAAGATAAGAGGGTTATTAGACTACTTTATTTTATATACAATATAAAGTGAAATAGAGCGAGAGACAAAAGAAACAAACAATAACATCTAGTGAGGTTGTAGTGATACATTTTCTTGGCTAAAGTTGTTGCATGTCTGTAGACTTGATTTGTTTTTATAGGATATTTCAGGAATAATCAAGTATATTAGAGCAAGAAATAATCAAGTAATTTGTGCGTAAACAAAAGCATATTAATTGGACATTTAAGAAAGAGTAATAAAGTTGTGTTTGTGCCAGAAAGGGAGTTTCTATTACCATTGTATGTATCAGAAGCCTGCTGAGAGTTGTACCCTAGTCAATGTCAGACCATAACATCTTACATCTAAGGAATAACCTACAGCATTTGAGACCATTGGTATCCCCAGATTTATTCAATCTACCACAATAGATTGCACCCTGGACTTCAATTTAATTTCAAAGATAATTCTTGCACCAGTGTGGTTAACTATCATTATTTCAAATAGTCATTAATAATGTTGATACTCATAACTTGATACGCTTCTTTATTTACATTTTTCATAAGACAGGTAAGGGAAATATTTTAATTAAGTTTTCTTTGAATCACTAATATTTTTATAAATTCATAGTAATCATAGACTAGTTGAAGTTGGAGGCTCCAATGATGGTGGATCACATTCAGCACTTGACATATATCCTTTGGTGATAAAATCATTGCACTTTTTGTCCATTTCTGTAAGATGTTAGAAAATTATGAATAACAATTTTAGATAAAAATTTAGTGATGCTTATGAGAAGAAATGATAAATAAGATGAAAGACCCATCAATTCATTTTGAAATAGAGGAGAATGCAGACAACTGAAAAATAATACAGCTGTTTAAATTCTTTATGTCAAATTCACTTTTGTTTGTGGGTGACTGACTGGCTGGCAAAATCTTCCCGTTTAGCTATCAAGCTGAAACTTGGCACATAAAATTGTTGCCGATGTCAACACATTCTATCCAATTTTCAGGGCGCCCCCCCCCCCAACTGTTTTTCCAAGGGGAAGATGAAATAAAATTCCAGATAACTGCGCTAAATGAGATTCTTTTTTAAAAAATTGCGTGTGCGTAATATTTTCTTTGCTTTGAAATAGTTGGGTCATTAGAATATTAATTAAGTTAAGGGGGGGGGGGGGGGGGGTTGCACTTATTGGGATTCTTATAAAGTGCATTACTTGAATGCATGTTTTGTCAAATGTTTAGCCTCACCCTCCATAGCTCAATATTACATTTTATAAAGGATTTATAATAAAAACTTTGTTTTTAGAGGTTGTTTAATTTCTCCTACAATTAGGAAATACTAAATTGCATTGTAGAAAGCTAAGAAAATCCTTAAAATGGCTTTAGGTAACCTATTAAAGTTAAAGGAAAAGGAAATTCAGAAATTGTCTTAAGCAGTTAATAAATTTGTAGTGCTAGGCTGGACTATCTGAATTGTAATACAGCCTATGGAAACATCCTTCAATTTAAGCATCATTATGATCATTTGTTATTATTGAGATACATGAGCTGTGATAAAATATATTTTAAATTCAAATCTTTGAGTAAATATAAAAAATTGTTTTTAAAAAAAGATATATATTATTATTTATTAAGTCATTTACTTGGTAATTATATCAGGAGAGATCCACTAAATCTGACTGCAACTTAAAAAACTTCTGCATCTTTATAAAACTTAACTGCCACTAAATATTTTCCTTCCTATCACATTTTAAGACCAGAGATTAACTCACTAACAAAAAAAAGGTAATTGCCCTTCATGCATGGCTCATCATGGTCTCATAACCAACAAACCCAGGAGCCAGAATGATCAATACATTGATCGTGGGCCCCCAAAACATAGAAGAAGAAGAACACGACACAAATCAAGTTAAATAAAAGCTTTACAAAATAATAAATTTCACACCTCTTACTAATGCCTTAAAACAAAGGATTTAACATACAATAAATAACTTTTCTTTTTCCTTTTTTATTTTTGCAAAATGCTTAGATTGGTTGGTCTGTGTCAAAGAATTTACTATAATAAAATGATGCATAACTGAACATTGGATATCCAAATATCTCAATAAGAAAGTAAAGGACAAGAGAGAGTGTATTGGGACAAATTGTATGTCATAACATGTAATTTCACATGCAGTAAATTGACACACCTTGGATTGCTTGCACTTGAACTAGCAAAATATCACACAAAGCTTTCAAGAAGTCAAAGCTTGAATAATGATTAAATTTTAAGGGACATAAGAAGGTATTTACCAATGTTAGGAATGCCACTCCCAGGAGCCAAACAATCAAGATCTCCTTGAGTTTGTTTTGCTGAAGTAGATAAGCGAAGAGGAGGGAGTTGTTGAGTTAACAAATTTACCAATAAGTAGCCAGCTGCATTATTTTATTTTTTTGTGCAGATGGACTTTACAGCTGATACAGAAAGAAGTAGGATAACTGCAATGTTCAATTCTAAAATTTGAGGGAGAATATACTCAGTGTCCAAAGTTTGAAACTTTCAGGTCATTTCAAAGAGAAATACCTAAATGAGGCCCCATGAAGAATGAATTAGCACCACCCATTATGCCAGGTGTGCCACTTAGTCTTGCACACCAATGACATTTGTGATTGATAACAGTTTTTATAGTAAACAGTTATAAGGAGAAGAAGGAAGCATCTAAATGAAAAGTAAATTTTTTTTAATGGGCTTTTTTAGAAGTGGAAAAAAAATTGTGTAACCCAAAAATCAACAGTACAAGTATACATGTTCTATTATGCACTGTCATTTGTATTTTGTCATTTCTTGTCAACTATATATCTATACAAGCTAAGTATGTCTGTCTCTGTATTTTTGCAAACGAAGGCAGGCTTCTTGGCAGAAACATCAACTTTTTCTTTATTATCCTTCTTCAGTTTTTCCTTAACCCTGTGTATATTTTATATTGCTTCAACCTAAATGAAGTCCTCTCCTTATTTAATTTGTATTTTGGTAGGTTAAGTGATACAATAAATTATGTTGATAATAAAATTTTAAAATTTATAAATCACATTTATTAAAATTAAAAGTTTATTATATTGTTAAATTTTCATGGGCTCTTATTTTAAAAAAAAAAAAAATATTTATTACAAAATTAATTTTATATTTCCTGAAATACAATCCATCCGTGAATAAACTTGGTGAATGATTTGAATTATCTCAACCATTTAAGCTCACTTCCAGAACTAGTCTGCCTACATCCTACACTCAACCTCTACCTCTAATCAACTTTTCATCATCATCATGTTGCTTAGTCCTTGGACCGTTGGGGTGCCACAGATGACATGAAAACTATCCTTCTCCATTCCTCTCGGTCTTCTGCACTACACATAGCATCGCCTATTTTTAATCCCGTCCACTCTTTGATGTTATCTGCCCATCTTTTTCCCTGTCTTCCTCTTCTTCTTCCTCCTCTAGCTGTGCCCTGCATGATTTCTTTGGCGAGCCCTTGTTTTCTGGTCATGTGGCAATACCACTCAAGTTTGCGCTTTTTACAGACACCAGGAGGTCATAGTACAGCCCAATTGCTTGATGAATCCTTTCTTTCACTTGTTCATTGGTGATATGGTCTCTATAGCAGGTGCCAAGAATGCCTCTGAAACATCTCATCTCTATCGCCTTTATTTTCCTTTCAAGTTCTTCTGTTAATGTCCAGGACTCACAGGCAATCAACTCTTAATCTTTCCAAACCCCACTACTCTCAATTTCAACCTTTCCCTGCAATAGCCCTTCTTTATCCCTTTACTCCCCCACCCTCTCCAGCACTTGTTAGACAAAGCTTCTTTAGTTGTACTAACTCTAATTACCCTACCCCCTCCCTTCTCTACCAACTCTTCACTGGCCCAACTTGCCAAAGTCTCTTTCCATCACTGGCTTAAACTACCCTTTCCCTTAACCATCTCCCTCCCGGCCTCCATTTCTTACCACCCCCACCCCGATCTTTTTCAAGATTTTTTTAAAATGATTTTTCTTCATTTGTTAATCTAGACCCCAACACTGTACTTACTCGTGTTTGATTTTTCACTGTTGTTTTTTTTTAAGACTTTCAGCAAAAGGCAGACCACCAGCAAAAGGATTACCAAACACACAATGGAGATGATGACAATGGCAAAATTCAAATCTTTTTTAGTTTCATTTAGCTGCCAAGCAGAAAGATCAATGCTTTACTTTTATATAATTTCACAAATATTTTATTCACTCCTTAAACATTTTTGTTGAACAGGCAATTCAATACAGAAGCTAAACTATATTTGTAAGCAATGAAATATAGCAAATTTTATAAGGCTATCAATGAATAACAATATATTTGTGATGAATTTTTTTCTGAAAGTCTCTTAAAATCTAAATTTGTTAACATTTCAAATGTAGTCTCGAAAAACCCTAATTTAAAACTGATAACATTTAAAATCAAATGCTTTTGCAATATTGTTCATTTGAAATACTTATTTTAGTGCAATTTTTTTTGGATAATATTTTGTTTTTGCTCTCAAAGGTGTACAATAAATTGAATAGAATTTTTTTAATATCTGTCCTTTTTTTTTGGTGTTTAAATGAAAAAAATATTAAAAGTATGGGGAAAATATTCTTTAAAAAATTACAACCCAACAATTGAACATAAATTTTTAAGCTATGTCTCCTCATTTAATTTGAAGAGAATACATTACTTCAGTAAATTAACAGAAACCTGCTTTGAACAAAATAAATGAACCCTCAAGAACCATTTAAATTAGATATTATAAAACAGAATTTATAATTGTAACTAGGTCACACTTACACTCTGCAAAGCATGACAGCGACCTCCATAATATGTATTTCCATCCACCGTAATGTAATTTTTCATCTGGGCATTTGCCCCATTGAAACTAAAGGTTCTTTTGGCTATTATATCATCACACATTTTGCTCAAGGTGTTTTCATAACCTTTTTTTGTAGCCTCCACAGTTAAGGCAACAAAGAAACTTCCTTGGAATAGATAAGTGCAATTAGTAGGCCGATATTTTAATTTTGTTAAAAAAGACAAATATTTCAATGACATATGCAAGCACACCATCCTTATTTAAGAATATAACTGAATATTATTGAAAATGTTTTTGACATGAAAAGAATTTTCACACAACAGAGTAAACGCTGACCTTCTCTATGAATATCTTTAGTGATGCGGATTTCAGGTATTTCACTGTAGTAATTTCTGACTTCTAGTCTCCATGAGTCTGCTAGCTCTTCTTTATATGCAATGTCAAACTTGAGTTCAATTGTATGAGTCTCTTCCACTTTTAAGGTGGATTGTTCAAGAGTCATCAATTCCACATAAATTACTTTATTAATGCTATATTTTTGTGGGTTAGATGTTATTGCTGCCAAAAGTGGAACAATGCCTGATTTATCTAACTCCAGTTTGTGGGTTGCAGTACCTAAGTTTGAGGAAATAAATGTTGCTTCTATCATCAATGAAAAGTGAATTATGAAATGAAAAGTGAATATGAAATCTGAAAATTTAAAAGCAGACTATAAAACAAGAGTTACATTTTTTATTTTTTTTAATCCTAATAGTAAAAGGGTAGAGAAAAGATTAATAAATAAAGACACATTTTAAAATTTTTAAAGCTCCAACCTGTATTTTGATTGAACTTTGAAGCCAGAGTTCCTTTTAATGCACCTTTATAAACTTCCTTTGAAGTTATAGAAAATGTTGATGTCCAAGTCAGAAACTGAAATATATATAATCACACTGGAATAATATTATTTAATGCAGAGTTGATTTTTTGTTTTTTAAATCTTGTTAATTCATCTCAATGAGTGTTGCATAATTTGAGTTGATAAAACAACTTCCTTATCACACAAAAGATGTGAAAAAATTCATTAAACAATAATAATACAGTACTATTATGCGAAGCATTATTTTATACAAAGACACATACAAAGTCTTTAAATGTTACGACACAGCATCAAATATTTTATTTCTGGTTTTAAACAAATTTACTCATTAAAAAAAAAATAATAACTTCCGCATGAAGTTAACTTGTGAACATAAGGAAATCTTACCTCTAGGTTTAGGTCACTTATGTGTTGTTTAGAAATTTTATCAACCAGGGAAACTTCAATTTCAATTGGTGCCTTTGTAATAAGTTTCTGAGTTTTAATTTCAATGTGACCTTCAAGGTTTAAACCTAAAATCTATAGAAATTTAAAAGTATATTCTAAATTGAGAATAATTATTTTAAAAAAATATAAAATTGAAGCTTTTCCTCATCAAACTTATTTTAATAAAATTATTTCATTGAGGAAAAATTACACTGTAGACTAAATGGAAACAGTTCTTAATGTTTTTGATTTTGTTAAAGGTAAGTTCATGAATTAAAATAACATTCATTTTTCTGTAAGGAAAACATTTTAGCAAAAACAAAAGTTTCAAAATGCAAATTATTTTCCAGGCATAACTTTTTATATCTTGCCTCATGAGTGTTGAGAAACACATTTGGAAAACAATATTGAATAATAGATATGAAGTATACTTTGGTTGAATTTAATGATTTAAATTCACTTAAATTTAATGATTTTAATTCACTTACTCTCATTTGTTTTACCCTTTTTGCCATGGATATATTAGCTGCTTTTTGCAGTATTTATTCAAATTAAACTTCAACATTTGAAATGCATATATTTCAGATGAGTAAATCCAGGATTCACTATCTTTGCTAGGATTAAAATGTGCTGTAAGACTAAGCTGCCTACCAAATGTCAGCCTTTTAAAATAAGCAGATTCTACAGAAATTAGGACTCAAAGATATTGAGACAATGAAACAAGTCTCATGATAAGAATAAGAAAAGGTTTTTTTAAGTACCTGAATTTCTTGGGATTTGACAAACAGTTTTGTAGCTTCTTGAGGGAAAGTGATTTTAAAATTTAAAACATATTTGCCATTGAACACAATAGCTAGGCTGGAAAAATTGGCCCATCCATCTTCAAAAGAAACAGAAGCATTGATTAACTTGGACCATTTATCATTCCCAGAGTCGAAAGTTGCTGAGATGACCCATTGTTCCTTTAAAAAGCCAAGGTTTTCTACAATATCACCCTGGAGATAAATGAAAATTTGTTTAATAAAATGCTGAGGATGCATACAATTTAAAAGTAATTCTATCTTTAACTAAATCCAGCGAGAATAAAACAAAAACTTTTGTAACTTATGTTTTGTTTACAGTTGATATCTATTGTAAAATTGTACACTGCTTTTAGAACACATTTGGTCAATTTTAAAAAACAAAATTATTTACACAATAAATAAAATAAGTCAGGACATACAGGAAAACTAATAAATAATTTTTTTAAAAATATTTTCAATAAATCATTTATTGCAAGTAATGTTATAATTATATCATTATACCCGACTGATCAAAGCATATTTGAGGAAATGATTGTATCTCTCACTGTTAAGCCTCAAGAAATTACTTTTGGAAATTTCTTCCTTAATGTAGGTTTGTTTTTCGGTAAAAAAAAAAATATAAACATTGCACAAAGATGACCAGTTGATCATATCACGATCCCATTTTGATTTGGTTAGGATCCATACCAGGATTTTCTCCTCTTACTCTTAGCCTCTGATTTTCTAAAGCCACTGTTTTTTTTTTGTGGTTTTTTTTGGGGGTGGGTGGATTTTTGGACATAAAGTTTATCAAGAATTGAAATTCTGATTGTTAGATGTTTTTCCTCCAGCAAGATCAAATTTTTCAACAAACTAGCATTGAGAAGTTGAACCATCATTTCACAACCAAAGATTGGCCAGAGCTGGCGGAAACAAAAAACGGGCAAAGCTGAGACAGCAAATTGTCACTGTGATGCACAGGACGTGACTCCTGAACACATAATGAGATAAATCATTTAATTGTCTTTCATCTTTCTAATTCTTCCTAGAAACTCCCCCATCCAACTCTGCAGTATTATTAAAAGTGGATGAGTAGTAACGTTAGCAAAATCTTTGTTTAATTGAATGCTGATTGGCAGTAATATTTATTGTTTTGAACTAATGTTTTTTACATTTATAGATCAGAAGGTTACATAAAAATGAAGACTGATGACAATGCTTAGTGCTACACCCTTAGAAAGTGAGGAGATTCATTATGTCTTATATGTCTACAATCGGCACTGGTACTGAAGTACTAAAACCTAATGTTTATTCCTTGATAAAGATGCTATAATAAGCAAGCAAATTGGCAATAACACAAGAAATAGCAACAAATAACAGGGAATCTACTAATGGTTATTTACATTTTCATCAGTCACTTTGAACATGGGTTGAACACTAAGTGGTTTTCCTTCCATGACATCACCTTTTGGAGGTGTGACCATCACCAGTTTGGCTACCTTTTTTAATTTGATCTCGGTCCCATTTGGGTTGCCAGGCTCTATTATACTTGTGGATAGCACAGTAACATTGAGTACCTCACTCATGCCATGCAACTGAACCTGAAATGTGAAAGAACACAATAAATAAGAAAACACACTTCTCTAAACCTAGTGTTGAAATTGATATGCTAAGCCATTTTTAAAAAAGCAAAAACCTACACCAGGGGTCAGCAACTGTATCTCGTTTAAGGAATAGATTTGACTTCTTTTTTTTTTCTAACCTGTAATTACATGCAGCTCACAAAATATTTTCTTAGCAGATATAATTTTAAAAATTGCTCCTACCTCAAAAAACAGAACAACCTTGCCAACCCCTGGACTACCCCAAAAAAAAAACTGTTTAAACCAGGTTTTCTTTCAGCTATCTCTCCAGTCTTGTTAGTCTTAATTTGTCTATTTAAAATAGATTCTGTGAATTTAGATAAAAATATTTTTAAGTATAGCGAAGAGGCAATTTAAGAAAGTTATAGATCTAGTAGTTTGAAAGTCAAAATAAAAATTTCATATTACTAAATATTGGGAAATTTGTACGACTGTCTTTAGCACCCTTAATTATGCATCCCTACCCTCATGCTGATCAATGGTACAGTATGGGGTTGATTATAATCTTATGCCTAATGATTACCCTGGGGCACGCCATAAACGGAGTGAATTCATTTTACATAAGGCACTGGGCTAAATATTGCCTCCCACAAAATTTTTAAAATGTTCTTCCCTGTTCAAAAGGTGTAATAGAAATATCGAATACTCAAAAATACACCTCTTGATTTTGAAATAATCAAACATTTTCTGGGGAGCAGGCTCCCCAAACCCCTCCACCGTTCAAGATTCATCTGGGCCATTGATTTCCGCCCTACTTCTCGATGAAATGATTACCAATTTTGGTATCGATAGATACAATGCCATGTGGGCTAGCTACTATTAAGGCCGCCAGGAGCGGCAAAATATTTTTTCCGTCCTCCCTTTCAGGATTCAAACTCTGCAGTTGTCCAAAAATGCCACACCAGCACGTAAAGAAAAATTGACACTGTAATGGACCACTCCATCCGCCCTATTTTGACGCTACTAGCATCAGGGACAAGATTCAATTTTATGCCCCCTTCCAACTCTGAAACCCATTATTTTCAACCAATTACTTCCACCAAAGCCCATTTTTGCCCCCCCCCCTTTTGCAAGTCTGGCACCCCGGGACGTATGTCCCACATGCCATCACTTAGCTACACCTTTGGCCACTGGCAACTCGCAAAGCCCCCCCCCCCCACTCCCCGGAAATCTGAAGTCCACCCTCCCTTGGCTGGGGAAAATTTCTGAAAGAAACTCTGGTTTAAACCAATTACAAAACATTAAAAGAATCCTTAATTATTATATTTGTAACATATGAAGTGAAATGTTTGAACAAATAAAATAAAAAATGAAACTTTACCCCCAAAAAAATATTAGTAATAAAAGAAAAATTACTCTAATCTTAAGAAGAAAACTTTATCCTAAATGAGTCGGCCAAATACATTTTTCTGTGTATGTCTTTTCAACTAAAGTTATGAACTTACATTCAACACAAACAGAATTAAAACTACTTAAATATCACATAACCACATGCCTGTTTGGTAATTTTAGAGCCAACTGCTTGATAGTTGACAGAAGGCTTTTCCCCTGGAGCATCTGCTATTTCCACATAAAAAGTGATTTCTCCTTTAGTTCTCTTTATCCTTTGACTTGCTGATGTATCCATAACAATATTAACAATTCGGACCTATAAAATTGTGCTATCATTAGTTGATTGTAGTTATATTATAAGCAACTTTATAATGTCAAATGACAAAAATTATGTTAAAAGTATTTTTAAATATCTAACTCTGAGTGATGATTTCAGCCAAAGGGGAGGTAAAAAATAGTTCAAAATAATGGGATGTCATTTATGGATGGCACTTAACAACAACAAAACATAAACAACATTAAACACATATTAAGTTTATCTTGGTTAAACATTTCATCAAAAGTGTAATGTAATCTTGTCAGCACTTGGTCAATAAAGAAGCATAAGAAATTAAAATTTTAAATCCATTTCAAACCTACATGTTAGTTATACATGTACTTTGAAAAAGTTAAGATCTTTTAAAGATTTATTATTAATTTATTGCCCTGATTTGCACTTCACATATTTTCTATGTCATCCATATGGGACATCACTATGATGATGTCCAGGCAATATTGGAAAACAAATCTCAGGCAAGGAATGCACCCTGAATGTATAACAGCCATATTTTTTACACTTGTGTGAATTAGTTCAGTCAAAGAGACTAATCTGACAAATAGGGCACATACTTTCTAAAAAAATGCTAATTGTAATGTGTTTCCAACATGGACTAGACGATCTTAACCTCCTAACTATAGCTGTGAAAAAAAAATTTCATTTCACCATCATGTAAAGAATTATCACTAAATAACAGTGCTTTAAGTGACAAATTGTGTTAATTAATTTTGTTGTTCTTCTGATTTCATATATTTTGGCAGCTATCTAGAATAACTATGTAGTAAGATTGCTGCCATTTTTGAATGAAAAATCATGCTGTATGCCTATATGTCCTAGTACTTAAAATACCTATAGCTTGCATGGTGTTGGTCTTCATTAATAAAGTTATATAATTCCATTGTTTCATTCAGTAGTTTGCACACTAGCATAGCTCTTTAGTTCCACCCTGTTATTTACAGTTAGTTATACTGACCTTCACCGCAGGTGACAAAAAACTCTGCACCTCAATATAAAGAAAAAAATGCTGCCTGGGAAACAACACCCCTTACTCGGTCACTGACTTTTCATGCTTTTCATATATTCTTTTATTTCAGTCCTGCTTGAATTATAAAAAAAATCTGGTCTAAGGATATCATTTTGTTTTTTAAAACTTCATTTTGGGAATAAGTGTACAGGTTTTAATTCAGTATTAAGCGGGATATTTACAATTAATTTTTTAAAATAGCAATTAAAGTTCATTGTCAAGTCTGACCTTTTTAGGATCCATATCTAAGAATGCAGCAAGATTTTCAACTATCTTCTCACCAAAAAACTCCTCATTGGTCATTGCGGGCAAAGTGAAGGACACAATCAAGACTTCAGCTTGAGTTACTTTAACAGTAGAATTTCCGCAAACAACCCATAAGATTGTACTATCTGCTCGGCTAGAAGAAATTTTTGTAAATATCAGATTCTAGGTTAAAAACATTTTAATGGCAATGTCTGAATTTAATTAGATGTTTCCAGAAAATAAAATTCTGATACAATTTAAAAGAATTTTTTAAGTAACAGTATTTCAAAAATAACATCAGAATTTATTTAACATTATTTATGTTTCAGATTGAGAGAGAAATTTTATAAGATTTAATAAGATGCTGGATACTTTAAAACTTTATTTAATTTTGCCATTAAAACAATCTTTCTTCTGCGAATCGTGGAAATAAGCTATGTTGTTTTTTTTGGATAACTAGTAAATGTTAAAAGTTTTTTCAGAAGCAAAACATTTTTGTTTTAAATTTTTTTTTTTTTTTTTTTTTTTTTTTTTTTTTTGAAGAAACAAAAAATTAAGCTAACAACTAATTTAAAAAAAAAATCCTTTCATTATTCCTTTTCACAGGATGGAGCCTTTTTTAAAATTAAGGATACTTTTTATAAATTAAAATGTATCATAAAATTCCATCTCTCTAGAATTCTTAAAGTTATTTAAGCCCTTAGAGTAAATAAATCTCAAAGAGGTTGAAACTAACATAACAATGTCAAATGTAACTTTAAATAGTTTAAAAATACTTTTAAAAAGGATTGTGAATCCTAGTAAAGAATGAACAGAGATAAAATAAACTTTATGCCTGATGAAATTTTCTCCATTAACTTTATCTTTGGGTTCAGGGTAGAATTTATTTTCACTTTCCAACAGCTTTAGTCTGAATCGACCATTATTATCCAGGTATCCATTTTTAGGTAACACTACTTTACCATCTACACTGACCTAAAATATAGATTATAAAAATGTTGTACCACACTTTAGGCCAAGTGGAAAGGAGGGGTGATAACAACTACTTAAGACTTTGTGCTGGTAGCAATTTGGGATGTCATAATATATAAAAGAAATCTAACATATTTAAAATCACTACTGTTAATTATTGGCAATAACTGAGAATCAGTCATTTTCTATAACAGGGGTAACCACAATGCACCTTACATGCAATCTATGAACTCGCAGGAGCTTCTAACAATATGTGTACTAATATGTCTCAATAAATGAACTAAACATAAGTTAAAAAAGAAGGTTTACATTATTTTGTGCAAAAAATATAGTTTCAGACATTAGACAGATAATAAACAATAAATTTAGAAGATACAATTAGCATACCTCATGTCTATTTTGATTCATTATCAACATTTTTAGACGGACACAGTCTTTAGAATCAGAGACAAGCAGCATGTAACGCATGTCATTAGGAACTACACTACTCAGATAAATATCAAAATACTGATCTGCAAGTAAAAAATAAAATTTTGTTACCTCTATATCAATCAACTTGGGAATACAATCTGTTTTTTTATTATGGTAAAATCATATTTTAGCAGGAAAATCCAGGCTTCCCTTAGTCACTTATATAAGGAAAACAGAGAATCAAGTAGCAATTAAAAGTTACTTTACAGTATGCAGCTGTGTTGTTAAAACAAAGAAGTTTTTGTAACAGACGAAAGTATTTTTGAAAGGTGACTTAAAAAAGTAAGTTTTGGAAGTCAATATGAATATGAATAATCAACATACCCATTGCTACAATAGCTTGAAAAAGGCTGAGACGTTTTTGACATGTATATCCACTACACCATCCATGATCCTAAGAGAAATTTCCACACAAAAAAACTTTTACTTATTAAATTGGTTAAAAGTTCATTTTTTAAATACAGTATCAATTTAACAATTAAAGAAATGTTTATTTAGTTGTGACTTTGACCATAATAAGCTACTAAAATTAATTTATCTCTTACTGATATTGTCTTGAGTTAGCAAAGAAAATATTAAGTAAAAAATAATATTATAAAATCAGCTTTAGCTACAAAGCTCATGGAATGTGTAATTTCTCTTGTCATCAGATTGCTAGATGTATCTGTGGACCTGTTGTTATATGTTGCATTAGGTGTCATTGCTAAAGCTGAATGCTGTTCTACCTGTGGACCATTGATCAGATCAACATAACCCTCTGGGTTGTAGATAGCCACTGGACTGAGTCTCCTAGTCTCTGTATCAGCATCCATGCTTTCAATTGTTAGAAGTCGCCATTGATAGAAATTAGCACATTCAAAGGCACGCCATTCAACTACCCATGTGCAGTTATCAGTTTTGTAGATACCTTTAAGATATCAAATTATTTTTTAAAGTTATAAATACAATTGTAAAAATATTTCATAAAGCTACTTGGGTAAAAAAAATAAATGTGGTAATAATTGAAACCAAGCTTTCAAAACACATAGATCCTAAGTATTAAGTGGCACAGGTTAAATAAACACTTTGATAATATAATCACATCAGTAATAACTTTTCGTGAAACATCAAATATTTATCATTACTCTATAACTTAGAGAATACATGGATTCCTCTAGAAAGTGCATACTAAATATTTCTTTAAAATTTACTATCATAGACTAATTTACATGAAAAAAAAGTAGAAAATAATCTAAAAGTTCCTAAATGCATAATGCAAATAAGACTGTGCAGAAGTTTTGAAAAGAACTCCATGTAGCCAAAGGCTTCGAATTAAATGTAAACAAAACTTAAATATGTTTTACTTTTATTAATATTTGAAAATACTTTCTGTACAGACTTTTCTTTGCATAATTTTACATTATTTTCTACTTTCTGATGCATTTAAACTTGTCTTATTTTCAGTTTTAATTATTCTTCCCTGTTTTTAGTATTTAAATTGTAATCTTTAAATTATTGACAAAAGTAGAATTATTATAAATGCTTACAAAATCACTTTTAATGTGACTTAACTCTCGACCTAGGCATTAAACTAAAAACTAAATTTTAATGGATGTGTTTGACCGGCCCTTAACACCTTCAGAACCATCCCTCCCCAAAATCCTATAGCTATCACAGTGCCGTCTTAAGGCATGGGCCCAGTTTGTAATTCTTATTTTATAATTTTATTTCTCTTGGTGAGTTGGTGGAGAGCAACAACTGTTTGACCCCCCCCCCCCCCACTGTTTGAGCATGGGGCAAATGCCCCCCTTCACCCCCCTTCTCATGACCCTGGTGTGTTGTGTTGTTAGGGGGCCCCAGCGTATTGCTGTGCCCAGGGCCTCCTATGTTCTTAATACAGCCCTGAGGTATCACCTGAGCTCCCTTTTCAGCCGTTCACTAAACAAAGCAGACATGATTAACATCAATCAACTAAGAAATAAGGTCACATGTGAGAACAAAAAAATTATGCTACAAAGTTACAGACACCATGTATTTGCAGGTAGAAAGAAAGTCTTTAAAAATAATTTGATTCCATTAAGTCTGAACTGATTTTAACCAAGAGACTCAAGTTACATTTTTAAAAAAGCTAATAAGCACTTCACCTAGAAAACTAATATTTAAAATTTTAATGCACCAAAACTCTAGTGCCAGTCCTAAAAATATGTAGTTAGACTTGTAGCCTGAATATTGCACATGGTTTTCTGGCTGTTAATTCATTTTATTTCTCTGCTTGTCATAGTTTTCTCTAAAAATAAAAAAATATCATGAAAATAAGTATTGTAGACTCGAGTATATTACACCTCTTCATGGTAGTGCAAAATGCATAAGAATGAATTGAATATAGTTTTTTTTTATTGTTCTAAAAACATTACAATCAAATTTTACAAATATCTGAATGGTTGGATTCAAATATCAAATAAAAAAATCTCTTTAAAAAAGCAAATTATATATGAGATATAAAAAAAATAAAAAATCAAAATCTAGCAAAATTTACAGCAATAGCAGCTTCACCCCCCCCCCCCCCCCCTTTCCTCAACTTTTGTTCCTCTTCCAAGACTTTGCAGAGGTTATATTAGTCAATAAATAGAGTTGCAGTGCAGAGATAAGGTTTACTGCATGGTTACAGCTCTTGTTTTGACCAATTAATACATTAAAAAAAATATATAAATGCTCATTTTAAAATGGCAAACTTGGTAATTTCAGATAGCACCAAAAGTATAACATAATCACAAACTATTCCTAATTAACTCTCAATTCTTACCTTTATGTGGCGCAATCTTTTCAACCTCAAGTTTCGACCCATTTGATGCAACTAACATGGCTGAAGGTATTCTGTAATCTCCAACCCCATGCCTCTTATCTCCATCCCACTCATGCGCTGAGTTTGGTAAGACTGTACCTTTGCGGCCCAAGAAAGTTCCATCTAGATCCCTAATAAGACATTTCTTCAAACCATCACAGTCCATATCCACACAGTCAGCAGGGGAAACCTTCCTGGGTATAATAATGAATATATTAAGTCACGAATAGCTATAAATTTATTTGGATCTGATTAAAAAAAATATTTGCACTGCACATAAGAAAACATTAATTAAAATAAAACTTACCCAACATTGGGAGGGTCAAAGTATACTTTGGATTTGTAACTGACATTGATGAATTGTGTATTTTCTACATGTAAAGGATGACAGGCATCATCATTGTTTTTACTAGTAGTCACTGCATAATCAGTGCCATTTGTGCAGGGATTGAAGTTGACAAATATATTACCTGTCGACAAAAAATATATTTAAAAATTAGTCTAGCAGGACATTCTTTAATCTTTTAAGCAAGCATTAAAAATATTTCTCTTAAACACAAGGTTTTATCTTCTTCCAAAAAAAATAGTTTTTTAATTACAGCATCATTAAAAATCATGAAAGCATGCATTTGTATTTGTTTCTTAGCACTATTTAAATAAACAAATTATACAGAAAATACACAAGGGGACAAAAATGTTTATTTTTTTTTTTTTTTACTTTGATCTAAAAATGAAATAAGCATAATCAAGTGGACAGTAACATTTGAACTTACTCTTTAGTTCTGTTAGTCCCTTGATTGATCCATAACCCATGATATTTGTAAGTGCTCGCTGTGGAGCTTCATTAGAACTACTTGTGAATGTAGCTATGGTAAGACCAATTTTACCACAAGGTGATGGGTGTCCGGTATATCTGAGCATTGGGCTATATGCTACAATGTCATCCTTTTCATCCAAAACATCAAGAGTTTCAGAAAATGTTGACGTCTTCCCCACAAAAATGTTATTATTCACAGCAACATATTTATCTGTGTATTCATGTTTCACAGCATTAGGGCCCACTACCATTGGGAAGATACCTATGCCATTTTCTATTAAAATGCTATTCTTGATAATAAGACTTGGCTTATTGTTGTAGTAAAATCCATAATCAAAATTTTTCCAGACTGTGAAACCGCTGTAAGTCACACACACAGAATCAGCAAGGGTATCACCAGGCATCACGCTAACACCTATTGAGATAGGACTTTTCAGTTCATTAAACTTATAGAATGAATTGTCAAATAAGAGCCAGAATGATCAATAAATTGATCGTGGGCCCTTAATAAATAGAAGAAGAAGAAGAAGAATTGAATATAATACGCCTAAAATGTTTGCTTTGTTGTTAGGCTTACAATTTACTCTTAAGCATAATAAAAACTTAGTTTTAAACATTTGGATACATTGTCTTACATTTGTACATTCTAGATATAAAATGCACATCAAAAGTGAAACATTTTTTTAAAAATATAATAAAGATAATTTGTCATTCAACACAAAGTATCATATTTTACATGCACAAAAAAAGCAGATTTTTAAAATAACAAAAAGATAAATGTAGGTAGAAAAGATCAGCCTTTAGCTTATTTGCAACAATTAAATGTAAAGTTTGACTGATCTGCTAACCAAGTAATGTTCCAACGACAACATTTCCACTCCAGAGCAGATCATCTTGAATAGAGCATGGTTGCCCCTTCAGATGATAACCTGTCCTTTCTGCACCAGCGACAGTGTTGTTGATAAGAACAATATCAGTGGCCTTTGTTGCTTCAATGCTACCTTCGAAGTGACGATTGAGTATTTCTTTTCTATCATGATAAGTACCCGTCCAAATAGTTAGTGCTACTAGGTTGTTGGTGACGATTGTCCCCTTTGACTCAGTTCTAATACCTTCAATGAATAGAGTATGAAAAACACAAAATAATGTGTAAGCTACTCTAAAGAGTAATGTTTTAAAATAAATGTATGTGTCTCTGAGTCTAAAGTTCTTCACCCTTGGACCTTTGTCATGTACCATTAAATGGTTTTGGCAATTTAATCTGTTTTAAGTTTTTGGTTTGTTGGATGCACAATATGTAACAAAGAACTGATAACCAGTATATAAAGAAAAATGATACCAAAGCTTGTGATAATAATAATATTAAATTTAATTATACTATTAAATTTATATAAAAATACAACATCAAATATACAGAAATAAAAAGTATATTAATATCAACTTACAGCACAGCAAGTGAAAAAGTAAAATCCTCGAAAGCTACAAATATTAATCCACACACACATATGAAAAGATTAAAACCTAGTAAGGCTCCTATAAGTTTATCATGTCTCATAAGATTCGTGTCTAAGAAATCTAGCAAATCTATGCCGGCTGGGAATGCTTATTTATAGGGAGGGAGTTAGAACTCTCCAGAAAAGAAATTCTAGAAATTGAATCACCTGACAACATTTTTTAGAACAAATTAGAACGTTAAACAACCTTTGCCCAATCTAGGGAGGTGTGAGTAATGGTACAGCACTGCACATTTAATCGGTGACATAAATATAAAAAAACAAAAATGAGGGAGACAAGTGGTTGACGCAGAATTAGGTCAACATACAGGCTTTAACAACCTCTTCAACTCTTGTTTGATTAGAGAATGTTAATGGTGTTGTCCTAAAATAAATAGCACCAAGGCTGTTTACAAACTGCATCACAGTTTTGTTCAGAGAGGTAATGAACAATTTAATGCTAAATAACACAAGTTTTTTTTTTTTTAAATGTATTTTATTATCAATATGTGAGGCTACATAAAAACTAGAATGATGACCTGGTAACACAGCAGCACAAAATTTTTACATTTACTAACCTCCATTAACAGTATTATGTATTATGTTGTCATCAATCTCTAGATCATCAATAGCAAATGCACCAATGGCAGTGCTGAAACCACTATAGAAAGTACTTTTTTTTACATAGGAATATCTAATTTTGCCAGGGGTGCTTATAACGTCAATGTAGGCCAGTGAAAAACGAGGGTCAAAATTTTCATTGAATCCTTCCTGGCCTGTGTGGTAAAACTCAACGTTTGAAATCTGTGCAAACCCTTTGAGAAATAAAATGTAAAATGCAAAACTAAATGTAGAGCACTAATGATTTTATAAATTATTTTATTAAAATTAAGGAAGTATTTTATGTTAGTGAGTTTAAAAGAATACTACAGTGGAACCCCTCTGTGATACATTTCATTACAATGCAACATTTTTTTTCTCCAAAGAACATGAATAACATTGTATAAAAATATATTCTCATGCAACACAATAAAAAATCCACTAAAACCATTTAAAAGTCAACTCCGTATAGCTCACTAACCACAAGGGTTTTAAAGTTGTTAAAAAAATTATGACACCCACTTCACTACTTTTTAAAAATCCCAACCATTTTCAGACAGAATATTGTACAACTCCACATTGACTAGACCCCGTTATTAAAGCGATTTGAATTTACCAAGACTGAGAGCTACCAACTTTGATGTTATAATCGTCTATAAATATAATGTGTTTCAAGTGTACTCACCAATTAAAAATAAAAGAATAAATCTATTGATTGTTATTCAAAATACACACTGATGCACTTTTCAAAGAAATTAATTTAGTATATTTCACTAATTAAAAGTTGTTTTTTTTCATCTAATTTAATCTGTATCCTTATAAATGTTTTATATTAACATTTTAAAAATAGCAATCCACTTTAAAAAAAACTTAGAAAATAAATTGAATTTTTTTTTACAAAATAATGCTCTAAAATTTCTCACCACTTCGTTGATCATCATTATACATGGTTTGACCCACAACAACACGTGCTCCATAGGAGTCTTTAATAAGATCAGCATATTCTTCACCTTCAATCTTGATGTGTCGAGTCAATAAAGCCACAACTGCACGTAACTGAATAACTTCCTTACCCACTGTCAAAGACTCAGCTGAAAGAAAATGTTAAAACTAATTAGTTTGAAAGTGAGTAAAAGTTTTACTTGTACATATAATTTGTATAGAATCTCCATGTGAATCTCATTCAGTTTTGTGCAGCACACATACTTATTTTTCTTTCAAGTAAGCCTTACTCTTTTACTTTTAACATTTAAAACTCTAATTTTTTTTTATAGATTATTGATCTACAAGAATAAATAAAATATATAATCTTTCAAAATCGTTTTTTAAAATAAATTGAGACAAACGTATTATTTTCACCAATGTGCCTATACTTGATGGTACTGTTGAGTGTTACAGTGCTCCCAGCAATCAAAGTGATAGAGAAGGTCTCTGTATGCCAAGGGTTGTAATCAGTAGTGGTAATGAGGATGATATCCCCAGGAACCCAGGTAACATTGTCTGTAACAGTTATTTGGTTGCCTGAGTCGACAGTGGTAGCAAGACTAGTTTTGATAATGCCACGATCCTTGCCATGAAGCTGGAGTCCTCCAAACACACCTGATACATAAGTAGAAATAAATAATATGCTTATAAGTATTATATAACATGAGTTATTTTAGGAGCAGCAACTTAATTTTTTTTTTTCAAAATGACGTGTGTTCTCAATGTGACACAAAAAAATCATAGTGGGCCCACCAAAAAGAAATTTTAAGTTACAATCAATTTGTAAGATATTATAATGAGGGAATATTACTGAAAATCTCACCAATAAATCTTGAACCCAGCAGTGGTCCACTGGTAACTTGATATGCTGGTGTTGTGTGCATGCCCCTAACTCTGATGTGTAGATTTCCCTGGTAGGTAGCATTCTCAGCCCATCCTGCTATGAGCCTGCCAGTAATATGAATGTATTCCACATCCAATGACATGTTCCTTGTTTCATTAGCCATAAACTCAAGTCCTCCTTCTAGTATCAATTTGCCCAGCTTAGGAATAGGCTTGTCAACAATGATCCATTTGTCTTTTTAAAAAAAGTTTTAAAAGAAGCAAACTGCTACAAACATGTAAAAATCAGTTTAACTTAGGAAACATAGAAAGTATTTACTTAAATAACTAGAATATTTACAAAGTGTTCACTGTAACCTTAGTTAAGGAAATCTGTGCAAGTGTTAATAATCAATTTAATCAAGTTATCTTTGATTTACCTTTGGGTATTGTCAAATCTGCCATAGGTTGTGGTTCCAAACCATCTGAAGTTATTGTGAGCCAAGTGCTATTACGTGACCAGTACTCTGCAGTTTTAGGCGTTGCTAGAATATCCATTGGATCCTGAGGAGCCTCACAGCCTCGATAGTAGCAGCGAGTGATACGTGTCTTGATTAATAAATCCTTTTCAGTCAAATACGATGGTTGAGTGGCTCTTCTCTGGCGACTCACTCTCTTTACTGAAATCAAAGTAATTTGTTAAGAAAGGACCACACAAAAAAAACATAAAATATAAGTCAAATTTCTGTTGCATTGTTTCTGAGATACTTATTGCTTACATCTAGCTATGTTTCTGTTGCATTGTTTCTGAGATACTTATTGCTTACATCTAGCTATGTTTCTGTTGCATTGTTTCTGAGATACTTATTGCTTACATCTAGCTATGTTTCTGTTGCATTTTTTCTGAGATACTTATTGCTTACATCTAGCTATGTTTCTGTTGCATTGTTTCTGAGATACTTATTGCTTGCATCTAGCTATGTTTCTGTTGCATTGTTTCTGAGATACTTATTGCTTGCATCTAGCTATGTTTCTGTTGCATTGTTTCTGAGATACTTATTGCTTACATCTAGCTATGTTTCTGTTACATTGTTTCTGAGATACTTATTGCTTACATCTAGCTATGTTTCTGTTGCATTGTTTCTGAGATACTTATTGCTTACATCTAGCTATGTTTCTGTTGCATTGTTTCTGAGATACTTATTGCTAACATCTAGCTATGTTTCTGTTACATTGTTTCTGAGATACTTATTGCTTGCATCTATCTAGTTGTTTCTCAGGATTCAGTTACTAGTGTAGTTAATTTGTAAAAAAAATGTTATTTAATAAAACTATCCCAGTGAATACCAGTTGTGTATGGGATGGTGGTGGACAATGTCTCATTTATGATTATGGCTAAAGAATTAGAAAGCTGTGATTTTTATTCCTGAGATAGAAGGCAACCATTAATTTTGCACACACAAAACTCTAGTGATAAGATCCTTGTAAGAAGCAGAAACATAATTAACTTACTTGCATAAGTGACTGTCTGGTTATCTGCATCATAATACCATTGCCCATGGTCTACATCTGACCCTGTTAACATGGTTTTTGACATGTTAAATTTAACTGTTTCATCCATCATGAGTTCGTCTGGTTTCTCCTCAGTATGTTGGGAGAACACCAAGAAGTTTTCAGACTAAAGAGATTGAAAGATCAAATAGCAGGAAAAAAAATGAGAAGATGCTAGTATAGTATAGTAGGATTAGCAGCAGAAATGTGAATTTTAAAAGGAATAATTCCTTAGCAACTGTATACTTTGATGTGTCACTTAATAAATAAACATGAGTTAAACGAGCTATTCAATAATGGCCTGTTTATATTCCAACACAACTCTGAACAGCCAATGAAATATCAAAATTAAATTTTTAATCAAGCCTCTAAATATATCTTGTGCTGACTCATCCCCAGCAGGAATCAATTTCTTAAACAAAATCCCCAAAAATTCACGTATTTTGTTTGGATGTTTATAAGAAATTCATCATAAACTGTAGGTCTCATGTAATGTAGAATTAACTGCATGAAGAATGTTTAAGCACAATATCAATTAGTTTTTATAATCGTTCTATGGTTATATACATACATTTAAATGTATGCACTTTCCGTTTTTTTCTCCTTTTTTTGTACTTTTAATGTGCATGTGACTTCTGTTTCCCAATTATAGAGCATGATTATCATTCAGCACCACTTTTGTTTTGGTCACAGGGGTTTGTGCTAGTCACAGGTTTCAATTAAATAATTTTTATACAGTTCAAATCGCAGCAGATTATTTTTTTAATAATTACTAACTTTACAAAATAAATTTTAAAGATTAAACTTACATCAAATCCATACATAATGCTGTCATAGCTAATATTAATAACTCGACCAGCATCTTCAAATGAAAAACTGTAATAAGTGTTTGCCATCAGAACCACAGACCAGCCAAACTTATGTGTAATTCGTTTTTCTGCATATTTGCTTTCAGTTGTGCCAAAGGAGCTTGTAAACAAAGCCTTTTTTCCACTAACACTTGTTGGAATCATCTTATTAAAAGAAAACCTGGAAAAAAAAATATATTCTAAATGAAACTACATTAAAATATTTTTTTATTAAATATCACAATGGACATTAAGAAAAGAAATTGCCAGAGTTGTGGACATTAAGTCATTAAGTAAATAAATTGCCTGAGTTGTGGACATTAAGTAAAGAAATTGCAAGAGTTGTGGACATTAAGTAAAGAAATTGCCAGAGTTCAACTAAACTGTTAGCAATTTAATCAAATCTCTTTAATTTTCAACTTTACTATTTTCTCAATATATAATGATTTTTTAACAGAGATAACTTTCCTTGACAAAGAAATTTGGTGTTACTATTAGTTTCAGATATTTAATATCTATGCATATATCAACTCTTCCAAATTGTCCTTGATTCAAATTGGCATTATTGTTATAACTAATGACAGAGAAGTATCTGGGAACACATGTTATTTACTAAACTAAAATTAGCTTGATTACTATAATTACCCCAATCCAAATTTATGAACAATGAAGAACAAACCTGATAAGGTTAACGTCACTTGTACACACACATCCTGGTAGCTCAACAGACATTTCTGTGTTCTGTGTGCATTTTGTGTTATCATATGATGGGGAGCATGGGACCACTCTGCTGCCAGCAGTGCCTGACAGTGTGCCATCTTTGTCATGAACAACTGCCTCTGATTCCCATGCAAATTTCACCTAAATACAGTTTTAAAAAAATGTCAATGGGTACTAAGTTTGCTCTATATGAAAAATAAAATGAAATGTTTTATATATTATGAAGAGTTTTTGCATTTGGAACTCACAAATTATGCTCTAATGTTTAAGTAATTATCGTTTAATTGCTTTCTAAAGTATTAGATACCATAAAATAATTTATGTGAAAATTCATCAACAAACATCTTTTAATCTTTCTGAAATGAAAATGTTTCACAAGTTAAATGCTATAGTGTCAAAAAAATTTAAATTTCAAATGGGACATTTGAATTTTACAACATTAAAAAGCATTTTTACATTAGACACAAGTTAAAAATATATAAATGAATATAGAGTACTAACAAATGATTGTTATAACCATTAAAAAGTCCTTTTTAGCTATTAACTCTAATGTACCTTATTAGGGGAATCAACAAAAGTAAGTCCTTTTGTTTCCACAACAAATCCTCCACAGAGGTTTCCACAAACTCCTCCAATACGTGTCCAAGAAAAAGCTGCTCTCTTGGGCTTAAATATCATAGCATAAAAACTTGTTATTTCACTTCCAGATTTGTGAATTCTTGTTACACAATGCATCTCTGTAGGGTAAGTATGCTCTCAATATTCATGATTTATGGATAATTTCATTTAAACTTAATTGTTTTATTGAGTTATATTTGGTGCTAAGTTAGTAACTAGCTGCTAGAGGTGACAATGATAGTTCACAAGGTAAATAAAAAAAATATTTTTACAAATTTTTCAAAGACTTTCTTTTGAAGGTGAGTTTTTAAGTGCATTAAAAAGTAAAAAATAGTTTTCTTAAAATTCATTATTATTATGTTAAGAAAGTATGTGCAAAAGGGAAGTAATTCACCCTTTGAAGCCAAAGGATTCCAATTAAGTGTAGGAGAAACACATTTTTATTGGGGTTTTTTCGAACTTTTGAAAAAAAAATTTGTACAGACATTATGTAATAAATTTTAAGAAAGTTATTTTATTCTTTTTAGTGCACTTAAACTCACCTTCAAAAGGAAGTCTTTTAAAAAATTATTTATTTATTTTCTACTTTTGAGAATGAAATTTTTAATCTGTAAATTATCCATAAAAGAATTTTTTTTTTAAACAACGAATGCTTACAAAATCACTGCTATAGTGATTTAGTTCTTTACCCAAGGGATAAAACAAAATATTCACCTTTTCTTATTTCCCTATCCCCACCCCATCATACTTGAGCTGCAACTCTGAAGTCAGTTTTGTCTACTCGGGTGACCTTTCAGATCAGCAGAAGGAAGACTCAATCATCCAAACAAAAATGTAAAGTGTGTCAATAAAATAATTATGATCCACAAGATGAAAATGTCAGTACAGAGAAAGGCTTTAAAATTTGAAAAAAAAATCAAGAATATATACTCTCACAAACCTTATTAAAGTTGTAAAACTGAACTCCCTGAATGAGAAAACCAGTCATGTATGGCACTACTACTCCTCCCAAAGTGCTGATGCCTGCAAGGTTATCTTCATAGTGTGCTACAATGACACTATCAAAAATGCCTGGACCGTTATCTGCATCATATTGAGGGGGTTTTCCAACAACCAGTTTACCCTCAAAGCCAGCGTTTTCATTATTTACTAAGACAAACTCATGGAACTGAACAGCCCCAATGTGTACACCCTCAGCACCTTTCTCACAGTTCCAGGCTGTCAGAGAATAAAATTTGGCAGCCTGAAAGAAAAGGATTGAAAAGTATGGCAAACTTTGGCATCTTACTTTGATCTGTTAATTCTTATTGGTCTGTTCATTGATTTGTGTGCTTAGTATTTGGATTTCTGACGCATGAATCAACAAAATTACATTAAACTCTGAATGACTGTCTCACATTTGTGTGGTCTTTAGTAAAATTAAGATAACCACAAATGTGAAGTTTAACTGACATTTTATCATCACTTTTCCTTGCTCTAGTTGTATACAAACATGTACTGAAATTAAATCAATATTCATATTGCTGAGGAATATGCGGCCTTACAAGTATTACAATAATTAAAATTATCACATATTTAATTTATAACCAAGTTCTTAATTTAATGTTAATCAAATACAATTTTAAGCCTGCAATTTTAGTAAGAAGTGTAACTTAAAGAGAAACAAATTTTGCACAAGAGAAAGACCTACTTGGAAGTGGAAAATGATCAGAATCAAAATAAAAATGAAGGCAAAAAGACTTTTAAAAAAAAAAAGAATTAACAAAATTTTGAAAATATTCATGAACTGATTTACTTTATCATACTATGGTAATCTTCTTTTTGTGTAAGCAGTATATGTATTATTGCATTTACTTGATGTTCTTCAGACTCATTGCAACTGCCGCCTTTTCGAGGAACATATTTTTCAAAAACCCAAAGTCCAAACCAACCAAGAGAGTGGGCAGTATTGTTCCTGTATTCTTTTAATGGTGCTGCTTGTGGGCAAATATTGACATTAAATCCAGGACCATCAGGATGTTTGTGCATTCGGTACCAGGAACCAAAGTGTGTTCCGCCAGCAACTGCATTGTGGCTTTAAAAAATAAAAATATAACAATACATATTTATAAACCCATAATAGTTTATCCATCTTTTTTCAAAAGTATGAACCTAAAAAATAAAATTGTTCACACATAATTTTCTGGCCTCATAATTTTCAAATATTCTTACCGTATTGTATTGTTTGGATTGGTTGCCCAGAAGCCAGCAGGTGTTATATCATCATTGCGTAGAGATGTGGAAGATTTTACAAACACGGCTAAGTTATATTGAAATGTGTTGCCTATCTCATCACCATCCTCAAGGAAAAAGGCTCCACCCATGATATTATATAAGACATTGTATTCTACCTGAGAATATTACATTTATGACAATTATATCATTAAAGGATTTCAATATAGCCTACCTTTTCTTTAAATTAAACTTTATAATTTTGTGTTCAACTTTTGAAAAAGGAAAAACAGTTTAGCAAAATTGAAAATGGCAAGAATTTTCCAAATGAATCTTCCTGTTCATAACTAGCTTCAAATTTGAGTTGCTTTTAAGTTTTAAAGCAAAGCTAAATCAGCCATTTGTGTTGAACCTCTTGCTGGACTTTGAAAATAATCTAACCTTTCTGCTGTTCAATGTACCAGACATTGAAAATATAAATAATCATTTTTGCCATAATTCAGTGAGCTTGAGGTAAGAGATGAGACAGAAAATAAAAGAATTTGATTCTGTTACACAATATTTTTGTTTTTTAAATGTCCCCCTTCCATCATATATAAATATTTCTGTATAAAGAGTAATTCATCAATTATCATGGTCAGATTCCCCAAATGTTCCTCCATGTATTAAAAATGACATTTTTATATCAAATTTCTTTTGAAACTGACCAGCACATTATGAGATCCATGTATGTTAACAGCTCTGTTAAAACTAGTATGTATGGCACAACCCCTGACAAATGACTTGCTCATGTTGCCATTCAGATGGAAGTGGATAGGGTATCGTCCAAGTCTGAAAGCTTGACCAGAGAAGGTCAGCTCTACATACTGGATGTGGGCCTGGGCTACCTGCAATGTAGCAAGAGATGAAAGCAATTTTCCTTTTTAAATCAGAATATTTGTGGTTTAAACTTGGTCATTGTGCTTAGAGAATAACTGAAATAAATTGTTAACGATATTTAATTTTTACCTGTGTATCTTTCCCCATTTGATGAATCATAATCTGTGCTCCAAATTGATCAGAGCCAAGCTCTTCACCAAAACGGCCTTGAAAACAAGTCTGTGTAGCGAATTCTCCTTTAACATAGAGGAAATAAAAATATGAATGATTTTATTTTTTATTTTGAAAATTAGCTTATGGAGATCATTTAATGCAATTACATAAGTTAATGCAATTACATAAGCATTTTACTTCAACATTCAATGATTAAATAACAAGGTTTTTATTTCTTATAATAAAAAATGCAATAAAGATTGAAAATAATACATTTGCATTATACCTGTATTGAATCCAACAGGACAAGCTTCTATTTTCTTGTCAAACTCTATATTTCTATGTCCCCGAACTACAATATTTCTTGTTAGTAGACCAACTTCTGCCCTGAATTCCACAGTCTTTCCACCCCATTCACCAGACATTCCCAAATGAGTGTAGGTTAATGCATCCCTCAGAGTCACTTGATTATTATTCACAGCCTCTATAGTTCGAACCTTATAATAAACAAAGATATAATTAAGTGTTGGTGTGTGTGGGTGCGTGTGGGTGGGTGGATCTGGGTGGGTGGGTGAGTGGGGAGTATATTTTTGATGGTCCACAGCTCACATTTTTTTTATTACCCCCTCCCCCACCCCTTTCAATAAACAAACAAGTTATATGAAGCATTAACTAGAAAGTATCAATGGCTGGCAGAGAATAACAAAAAAATATATTTATACAACTTTCAAAAATTGATTTTCCCCTTAATTGTATAAAAAAGTCATTGATGAACTATGGCACAATGCTATCTATATTAACTTGGCACTCTAAATGCTTTAACTGTCTTATTGGGACAGCAACAATAATGGAGAGAAACAATATTCAACATCTCCAAAATATGAGGACAGCAACAATATTCTATAAAGAAAGTAGGAGAATATTGTGTGGCATTAGCCAGGCAGCACAAGTCCAAAAGATGCAAGAACCAAGGTAAATCCTCAAAATTAAAAAAAAACATAGTAAAGTGATTGTGGCTACCAGAGGGTGAAGTGGAGTGTGAGTGTGACAAACTTTTACACTTATTATGTTTATTATGTAGAAACTTGAGAAAAGCAGGTCTTGAGGACTATAGCTTTATTTAATTCCATAACAATGCCACAGAAAAATATACAGAAAGGTTATAGAAGAAGTCTAAGATGAAGAAAAAGGACAATAAAGAGTGTCTAAATGGGCCGCAGTGAACAATGGTGCTCTTTAGGGATGTATTTAAAACTTTGAATCAAAAACTCATTAGCGTGCGACCAATAATTAAAAGTGTGCAGACAGACCAGAGAGCATGTACGTCACATGATGACAAAGTCTTTCCAACTAGGTATAATTCATAGCTTAATCGAGAAATAAATAATTGAACTTGAACCAAAAGTACACATAATGGTTCCCAATATTTAAATATTCTATGCAATGGGTAAGAAGGCATTCATGCTGCAGGTTATGATACCCTAACCCGGAGGTCAAATTCCAACACTGTGTTGGTCATTTAACATGATTCCATAATAGCGTGGCCTACACTGCCACAATAGGAAATCCATTTCCTATCAACTACATATTTTACAAGCTAAGTTTTTCTGTCTCTGTATTTTTACTGTTGGAGGCTTCTTGGCTGAAACACATATTTTTTTATTTTCCTTCTACCTTGTGTATAGATCTTAAAAACTTCAGTTTTAGTGGCAAATAAGAAGACACTGGATTACAAAATGCTTTTCATTACAATCTTTGAGAAAGCACATCCCATGGAGATATCTCATTGACCAAATTCTTGAAATAACTTACTTCAGATTCCTTTTGGCTGTGTCTGTCCCCAGTTGTTGCTATGACTATGCTGTCCCCTGGTTTCCAGTCTACAGAGTGAATGAGTTTCAATATTGTGGAGCCAGCCGTTGCTGTCTCTGCTAGGCGAGTCCAGACCACAGTAATAGGATTTCCTAAAGAAAAGCAAAATTAGTAAGTGAAAAGGAGGAAGTGTGAAAAATGCTGTGTTGTCTTCAAATGTTTACATAGATTAAAATGCGTGGCTAAAAATTTCAAAAGCAGGTAATACCATACAAATTGAGTGTCCCCTCTCTCACTGCAATTGTCTTAGTTCCATAGATAGGTAATTCCTTTGATCTTAAATGCCCGTGCAAAGTGATAATGGCTTTGTGTTGTTGGGGAAAAGGTACTTCTGCTGTTCCAATCTAAAAGATATAGGAATACACATAAACTGTATTAGGAAATGAATTTCATAAGCTGTTTTTCAAGATACAAGCATGGATACAACTGGTATCCAGTATTCATAAGATCTTTAATAATGTTAAACCCTGACCACAGTAACGAGACCAATGTTTTTTTTTTATTATTTCTTTGTTAAAAAGACTTATTGCATTGTGAAAACTACATAACTGTTAGTGTCAAATTAAAATAGAATATTTCTTTTAATTTTTAGTATTTAGATTTGTCAGATATTTTAAGGGAACAGTTTAATAGCATAGGCTCATTCATATATTTGTTCTTTTTTTCACTTTGAAATGCATAGATTGCGTGGCCTGACTGTCCTAAAATAAAAATGTAACTAATATTTTGTAATGACATAAGGTAATGGCAACTGGTTTCATTGAGGTAACTGCTTTATAAGATCTTAATCAGATTGCTAATGCATCATAATACTTTTTTAAAAGATAACTTTCAACACCTTTAAATGATTACCAGTACAATATACACTAGGAAAATGTAAAGCGTTTACTATATATATTTAAACTAATTTTACAATTTGTAAAATGAAAAGTAGAATGTTTGATTTAAAGAATTTAAAAAAAAAAAGTTTTCACAACTGCTTTAGAGTGACATTATTAATTAGGGAATGACCTGCAGCAGGCCCCCATTAGTTATGAGAATGTTCTCTGCTTGAAGCTCCACAGATGCACTGTCAAATTTAAGTTCTCCGCCTGTTTAAAAATAATAATTTGTTTGAGAGGATCAAATCTAGCCAACAACATGCCTACAATAATCAAAAACTCACTATACAGACCAACAATGAACTTTTCAAAATCATATTTAATTTATTAACCTTGGATCAGAAGCATCTTAAGAACTGGTGTATTTGTGTCTAGTAATATAGTCTTGCCAGCTGGTATTACGACTAAATCTCCTTCTAAGGGAGGTGGTCCTCCCCCCCATGTGTATCGATTGGACCATAGATCAATGTACTCAAACTTAGCATTGACCTGTCAATGAAAAAAGGTAAACTGTTTGTGTCTAGTTAATTTAATTTGTTTTAAATATAAATGTTTTATGATTGACAAATTTAATTTTTTAAAGCTAATGTTTATCAAATTACCCTGGGAATGAATTTGCTTTTAAATCATTATTTTCAAAGAGATATTTCATTAAGCCCAAAACAAATTATCTTGGAGTAGAATATGACATGGGTATGCATTTACAAAGTTATGTAGAAATTTAGTCTGTATTTAAAAAAAAACAAGCACTATCACTAAAATTATTAAAATTTCATCTGATTGTGGCCAAAATTAAAGTGTGTGCAAAAAGTCAATTTAATTTGGGTTGAACATATAGTAATACTTTTAGCTGGAGTCTCACCTGATTAGCCAGACCCCATTTATTGCGTTCCACTTCCACATTAGCAACTGCTGATTTAGCAGCTGCAGTTCTGCAGGTAATTTGATCATTGCTGACAGTTTGCACAGTGCATTGATAACTGGCAATTTTGACAGTAATGTCTGTTTTTGATGTACTGTAAATTGTTGAAATAACAATTTTGTTTTAAAAATTTAATACAACTACATCAGCAGAAAAAAAGGTTTAGGTACTGAACAGATAATTTCTAAATACCATAGCTTAAACATGTTTTAAATATATTATTTTCCATGGTCTATCCAGCCTTACAATTTACATGACGCTTTAAAATCAGACACAACTTAAAATTACCAAAGATATTTATCATTAAGCTTATGATAGTAGTAGTTTGGCTTACAATTTCCACTTAAAAGGTTAGTAACTCTCCTCCACAGCTCTGACAAAGCTAAAGATATTGAAATCCTTAAAGCAGATCTAAAACTTTAGAAGAGTAAAATTGTCTGCAAATATTTTTGTTCTTTTTGCTCTGGTTTTTATATTTTTACGCACCCAAAATTGGTTCCAGAAATGGTCAGTAATGTGCCGCCACCTGTTCCACCTCGAGCAGGATTTACAGATGTCACAGTTGACTCCATATTGTTGTCATATGTGTATGCTCCACTTAATGTTTTGGATATGCCTTCAACAGTAGCAGTGACGTCACAGACAGAAGCTATAGACAATATATAACTTAGAAGATCTTTGTGATAAAAAAGTTCTTATTACTTATGTCACAAAATACACATTTTGAGATAATCAAGTTCAAACACTCTTTGTCTATAAAATGTGATCATTTTCATATTTTGGCTTGTTTAATTAAGGGACTTGGGCACATTTTAATGTGTCCAAATTTTTGCAGTACATGTAGCTAAACCAAATAATAAAAGGTCACTGTTTAGGTTGATTTTGACAAAAATATGACTTAAGTACTTTGAGCACTAGGGTCTTCCTAATTTAAGTATCTAAAAACATAAAAATATATGGTTTTTTGAAGTACATGTACAAATAAAAACGTAAATGTTTGCAATGGTCATGAGTTAGTGTCTTGTTTCAATGAATTACCTGGATTATTTGAAGTCCTGCAGACATACTCAGATGTTGAAACACTCACTTCTGTGCAAGCTGCATTACAAATTCTAATCCTTGTTTTGTCTTTAAGGAAACCTGATCCTTTCAATGTTACTATCTGTCCACCATTTGATGTTCCTATAGGGTTGGCATAGTGAAATAAAATTGTAAAAAATTCTCAATGTTCTTTGTCAGTTATAAAATACATTTTTTCTATTCATTTAATTAGACAGTTAACCAACTACAGAAAAATCATCACATGCCAAGAATAAAAAATAAATAATTTGCATGCCTAAAACTTACAAATTATTTGTTGTTTTGGTAAAAAAACAAGCTTATTAAACTATATTAATTATTAATAATTACTAACCTTTGTTAGGGTTTATAGTAAAGTCACCAAGTTGGTATGTAAACATGACGTCGTGATTTGAGAACCCCAATTGCTCAACAAACACTTGAACAGGAAACTGACCAGTTGTTTGTGGCCCAGCTGTACAAGTGATGGACGTCGCTGTTGCAGATTTAACAGCACATTCAACACCCCCAATCTGGAGTTAAATATTATTACAGGTGCAAATTACATTCATATATGTGACTATTTAATGAAATAGGAAAAATAGAATATTTTTCACAAATTCTGCAATTACCTTGACTTTTGGTGTACTACCAGCAGGGGACGTGAAAATCCTTCCTCCAACTGTGATGGAATCTTTGCTTCTTCCTCCTTTTGGTGTGACATGCGTCACTTTAGGAGTAGCATCATCACCATATTTTAGAGACAAGGTATTATACATTATTTTGTTTGCCTTGACATAGAATCGCACAATCCCTGGAGCGCGAGGTGGGATGGTACAGCTTATCTGATAAAGATAGATTTGTGATCACTGTAGAAATTAGTGAGGACTTGCTTAATTTGTCAAGGTAGTTCAGTTGTTTTTCTTTTCATAGAAGTTATGATAATAATTTTAAATATTTATTAAATGGAAAAGAACATAGAATGCACATTTAATGCCTTTTGGTAATGAGCATATATAATTGAGAGTCCATATAGGATGGAATTTTATTTTTAAGTAAATGGCACATATTGGCTTATAGGAGATAGCAGCCCAATATATATTAGGGATTTTCAATTAATAAAGAGCTTTTTTAAACTTTATTTAAAGATAATTATCTATATCTAGTATATTTCATTTAAAATTTAAAGCTTATTTTCCCTTTGACATGGTCACACATCATGTCCCAATTTCATATTCTCATAATGTAACTTAAAACCTCTAAGATTCTTTTGAGTATTATTTTCAGTCAAGGTCTCCTGCTGAAACTTTATATTCTAGCAAGGGATAAATGCAAGAAATTCTTGAGCATCCTCTAGTGTGTTATTATGATTATTGGGATTATGCCAGGATATAAATGAATATAATATTAGGGGCCATCCATAAATGACATCACGCAAATTTTGCCAATTTTTTACCCCCCCCTCCCCCCATCATCACAAAAAGTTAGACCCCCCTAAAATATAACTTCACAAATCTCTGCACACCCCCCCCCCCCAAAAAAAAATTCCCTAGGCCCACTACAGTCCTTTACAAACCCTTAAGAAATTCACCATTCAAGGATATCAAATTACTGCAACAGTGTCAGAAACATTTCACTAGAACAGTAGTTCTTAAACAGGGGTAAAAGTACCTCCCCAGCCCTGAGGTGTGGAAAACCAGAAAATTGCATTTGCTCCCATTGCTAGCTGTTGCTTTTTGTTTTAAAAAACAGCTTTTATGGATTTTGATTAGCAGCAGTAAATGTTTTCCTGGTCAATTTTGTTGACAACTAAATCATTTAATTATGGCTGCGACTATTCGCACCCGGGTACCAGCAGATTGGGATTTAAAAACTATTTAAAATTGTATTGTTAGGTTTGTAAGACCAAATTTAGTATCAAATGAATGAATGCACTATACGTTTGTAAACTTACTTCTTCAGTTTAACTAAAATAAACTACTAAAAATGACATCCGAATAGCATTGAGTCTAATGGGACCCGGGTCCGAATGGCGGCTATGTGTGTCCGGGTCCATTTTGACTAAACGCTATTCGGATTTCATTGGTGGTAGTTTATTTTAGTTAAAATGAAGAATTAAGTTTACAAACATATAGTCCATTCAATTATCTTGCATTTGATACCTTATTTTGTCTTACAAACCCAATAATAATATTTAAAATAGTTTTTTAATCCCAACCTCTCACTTCTTGTACCCGGGGGCGAATACCCACTTCGTTTAATTATTTTCATATTTTAACTTTTATAATAATATAATTTATATGGTTGGGGAGGGGGGATATTTAAAACGGAGTGGGCCTGCAGCACTGCAAAAAGGTTAAGAATCTCTGCCCTAGAGCATTTACTAACATCACCCCGGGCCAACCATTTTTTTTCGTTCCATCCCACTCCCCCCCCCCCCCCTTGATTCTATGACTCCCATCTCCAAATTTTCACATAAATTCTTTCAACTGTCAATGTCACTACGCCCATTTTCTCCTCCTCAGTGTTGGCCTGTAACTTGATCAGTGGCCATGTCTGGGACCTCCCATACCTGCAGTGATTCTCTCAGTGATCGTAGTTTAAATATAATAGTTATAGCTGTTTTATAAAAGAATGATGTAAAAAATGTCTAAATTATAATTTAGGTTTATTTTGTGCAGATTTTTAATATAAAATTCTTTTCATGTGACGTCACATTGCTTAAACCCCCCCACTCCCCCTCATCACAAAAATGAGACCCCCCCCATCCCCCCTAGACACGTGACGTCATTTATGGATGGCCCCTTATATAAATAATCATTTATCAAAATAATGTTAATTAAATGGTAGAAACCATGTGAAATACACTCTTAAATGTTGAAAAGGTATAAGGATGTAAGACTAAGGAAAATTCAAGAAAAACATGTTTAGTCAACAAATAAGATTATTTCAAAATAAAAATGTAATATTTCCCATATTGACCTGTGATAATGATACTTCCACAACAGGGCATACTGCAGTGTCCGTTTTAACCGTCGTATCTTCTGTAAAGCCATTTCCATCAATCACCATCAGTGCCCCACCATAAATACTGCTCAATGATGGAAATTTGACAACCGCAGATGGTTTACTTGTTACTTTTTTGTCTGTACTGGCAATGCCATAGTCATGGACATAGACTTTTACATCATTCTCCCCAACTGGTAGCCTTCCAACAGTGCAGGAAAATTTGTCATTAGCCACAGATCCACCAATGTCACAGTTTTTACCACCAATCAAGACTTTTAATTTCTCAGCAGAGTTGCCAAATTTTGAGCCAGTTATTGTAAGTGTTGTTGAAGCTAGGAAAATGTTATAGAAAATTTAAGACAAAATTTCTAAGAAATAAATAGCATAACATTTATATTAAGATTTTTTAAAAGTTAAACTAAAACTTTATTAAGTTTTTAGTACCAAATAAGAATATTTGTAGCATTCTGCTTTGCAATATTTTTCTATTTATGCAACTACAATCCTACCTGTAGAAACAGAACTTGGAGAAACATTTGTAACAGTGGCAGTTGCAGCTTCTGTTGTAGTGAATGAGCAACTGTCCTTTACACATCTTGCTCTGATTAAGCTTATTCCTGCTGGAAGGTCCACCCTAACATTTTGCTTAGCTGGACGGCAATGTGACCCACAAAAAGTTTCACAAATAATCTGAGTGTAGGTGGCAGAATTGACCACACATCCCAGGGTCTGAAAGTAGTGAAAGTTATGTCACAGTCAAATTTCAAAAGCACTTAGTTTTATTTGGGTAATTTATTTAGAAATACCATAAACATTAAAAATTAGGAGCCTTTAGAACCCAACAAAAGTTAGTTTGAGAAAGGGGAGTTGTCGAAACGGTGATATATAAAGCAATAGCCAATAGAACTTTTTGTTTTGCATATTCTGTGTATTTCAGGAGAGGAATGCCACTCTTGATCAAACTTTGGTTGGAAAACTTCAATCAACAGCTATATTGCCTTTAGATGCACCAAAAGTATTATATTTTTTATTAAAAACCAGACTTAATTCTCCATTTTGTACAAGTGTTTTCAACATGACCATGATATTTGATTAAAAAGTGACATTTGCCCACAAAGATATTTAAAATACTAAAATTTGCTCAATTTATAGTTTCAATAATTCAAGAATTTCAAGAATTTTTTAATACATCTAGTATATGCAGATAATGAAATATTTAAAATAATTCAATGCTAAGAACAGAGAATAAAAAATAGGATAATTCTTCATTAATATTTTATCCCTGTGGCACACATGGAAACATGGTCTGCCTTACCATCCAAAGGTGGCTGGTTGAAATTCTTCCATGGATAAAGAGTTGGGTGGTGTGGGGAGGAGGTATTAATTATTTAGTTTTTTAAAAAATCAACCCCAAAAGGCTTAGTCAGTGGGAAAACAATTTATGGGATTAAAAACTGTCTGTCTATGCTATCCCAAGACACACAAAAAACAATTAAGGTGACTATTAAAAAACGTTAAATAGTTAAATAAGTCAAATTTTAAAAGAACTAATTTTTGGGTTCCTCGAAGTTTTCACTAATTCCATGGTGTGAGCATTATTTCTTCACAATTAAAACCTATTTTAAATGAAAAATGACTATCATTCCATGTGAAAGTGTTTTTAACTGAAAAACCCTGGAGCAGTGAGCTAAATCCAATATCTAGCTTTCAAAAAAAAAAAAGAGCTAGGTGTCTGAGATAGATTCAAAGGTAAGGAAACTTACATCTAGTTCAACAGATATTTTGTCCACACCACCAACAAAGCCTTCACCACTTATAGTCATCTTGGTACCACCAGCTGCAGAGCCTGATTTAAAAAATAACCTATTCATTATAATAAATTTAAATTTACACTCATAAATAGTACCCATAGCAAATCTAATCCATACAAATCCTTGAAAAGGAAAGAAATGTTTCTTCAAGTGAGAAATACCACAAAAGTCATGTACCGGTACTACTAAGTACTAGATTCTGATGTAAGATTAAAAATAATAAAAGACGTGACAAATATTTCTCAATTCTAGGGTTTCAGACATACTGTTCAGAGTTCAAACATGTGATAGCCTCTACATAAACTTTACATTATCCTACCTGTGGATGGTGTAATTCTAGACACTCTTGGATGTAAACCAAATCTTCGACTCATGTCCTGAGGTATATCTACTAAAGCATAGCCCAAGTTGACCACTCTAGTAGTAAATTCATGGGCCTCTTACAAACAAAAAAAAAAAAAAAAAAAAAGAGTCAATAAATTGATTCTTGATAAATAACTAGTATTAAGAAACAAAAATCAATGGCAGATAAATAGTTATTGACTTAATGTATTTTTAAAATCAAATTTTTTTTTTTAAGGCCATGAAAGCAATAATTCAAGAATAAGTAAAATAAATGCTTTTCTTTTTAATGTTGTATACAAGGCTGGTTTTAATCTTTTATTCTTAAAAAAGATGACACATGAATTGTAGTTTTTAATTATATTTAATGAGCAGCTGCTAAATAAAGGGAAGATTATTCAATTTTTATTTTAATAAGACACATGTTTGCAACATTTCATGTGTTGCAACCCCATTTTATAGAAGAAAAGTGACCCAGGACACGGACAAATTTAACATAAATTAATAAAAGAAGAGAAAATACATCAAAATAAATATGTTTCCAATGTGAATGTTGTGATTGTTATAACATTATTTAAACCTTACTAAGACACCAAATAAAAACAGCACTTGCTTTAAAATCATTTTATTTCAGTTAACTGCTACAGTTAGCAACAAGACAGGAAACCCACCAGAACTTCATCTGTGAGGGTACCAGGTTAAAATCAGTTATAACTGATATAGCTAAGTCAGTTTAAATACTTCAGCCGTTTCTATCTAATATATAATATGATAGGGCCTATTTCTTTAATTATCTATGAGTGGTTATTACAAATTCAGCAATTAAAGAGAAATAAGTCATGTAAAGCTTTAACTAAATTAATTTACCAATTTTTCATTTTCATTTAAAACATTATTTAAATTTCATTATATTTTTGCCACTAATTTTTGACAGATTACTGCTAGTGTAACATAGTAGCCAAAATAAATAATGTATCACACACAAAATGATTTCAAATAGATAAGATTTATTTTGGACCATTTATCATAATTTTACCTCCAACAGGTGGTTTATTTGCTGCTGATATTCTTAAACTGATTGCAGATGCAGTACTTGATAAAATTTCACATGTTGTATTGGCATAAACCACTTCATTTTGGCATGGCTTGATAATATATTGTAAAAGGGAATTAGAAAACAATATTGTTTTTTCCAAACTGATCTCTAGAATGGACTTGGTATATGAGCAGCCTAATAGTAACAGCATCGTTGACCTATTTTTTCCTTTTAAATTTAATGCAGTATTCATAATAAAATTGGTATATGAATTAAATGTCTAGTTTGGCCTCCTTGAGAGCCATTTAAGGAAGTTAAAAGAAGTTGAAATTTGTAAATAGAAAATAACTCTTCATGATTTATAACAGAAAAGATTTGTTAAACAGTAACTATTTGTTTTCAATGTAAATTAATGAAACGCATTAGTCACATTGAAAAACTTTTTTTTACAATAATGATGTTAGCAATTTTCATTGATTGTTACAGAAAAATAATTGCAATATATTTTTGAAAAGGTTTTGAGCTTAGAATGTAGAATAATTTAAACCTTACCATTGTTCCAAACCCTTTCCCACTGAAAGTGATGGTATCTGAAAATGTTCCATTTTTTAGGTTAATGGAACTAATGTATGGAGAGTAACACTTGAGAAATTTAAAATTAAACTTCCCAGGCACTGCATCAAGATTTGTGGAATCAGTACAACCTGACAGTGTATTTGTAGCTGAAGGGCATGAACCTTGATTTGGTTGTGTAGCAGCAGCTGTGAAATATGTCAATATAATATTATGGAGGGAAAAAGCCTCTTATCTTTTTTTTTAAAGATCATAAAAAATATTCTATTTAAAGCAATGTTCAATAACTATGAAAAGGTTTTCTACAGTAATGTTATGTGGCCCCATGAGGAACAAGCACATTTGCATGAGCCTCATGAATCTTAGTTCATAAGCATGTTTACTGTAAAATTAATTATGTTATTGACTTTCAGTAGAGATTGTTAAATCCAAGCAAAGAAAATTTTTGTTGCTTATGTGCCCTCAATATTGTTGAAGATACTACTAGAAAGAAAAAAGTACAGTAGTATTTCCAATATTATTATTTGATTCTATTTATTTTAACTTAGCTGCAATGGCAGTTGATTACAAACATAAAACAGTCTGGGTATTTAATCTCATTAGAACCTCAGTTTCACTTTGATGAAAATAAATTATATCATGCTAAAAAGGGGGCAGAAACATGGAAAACATCAGCCAGTATTACGCAGAAAGTGCAGACATTCATAAACACATGCCTTAGAAAGATCCTTAACATCAAATGGCCAAATACCATTACCAACAAAGATCTATTAGAAAGGACATACCAGGTGCCCATCGATGAAGACATCATGAAGAAAAGATGGAGGTGGATTGGGCATACTCTCAGAAAACCCCCAGATAGCACCACCAGACAATGCCTAACATGGAATCCACAGGGAAAAAGAAAGAGAGGAAGACCTAAGAATACATGCAGACGCGAGCTAGAGACAGACACGCAAAATATGGGATACACCTGGAAGCAGTTGGAAAGGAAAGCACAGGACTGGGATGAGTGAAAAATTCTTGTGGACGGCCTATGCCCCAGACGGGGTAAAAAGGCATAAGAAGAAGAGAAAAAGGGGGCATTTATAAACCTTGCTGTAAAGAATAAATGATAAATTTTGTAACGAAAATGTATTATAATGAGATCTTTTATTATTTAAAACTGCTTAATGGAGATAAAAAAGACATTTAAAATTCGTTAGTTGGTGAAAATTTAAGAAAGGCAGGGGGCATTAAGTTTGAAAAATATATTAAAGTGCTCTCTTAATATAGTCCTCACAATATTATGTGTTTCAGAGAATGAGAAAATGTTTAGTAAATTATTAATATTCCAATAATTCTAAAAAACTTTTTTTGTCATTACATGTATGATGGTTAGCTTCAAAACTAGAAATCTTGAGAGACAATGTGGTTGAGTAGGACTTAAGCACTTCAACTTTCACCGTTCCTCTGAAGTATACATTGCCCAAAGAGTCCATGAAACCAGTCCAGTAATAATAATTTCCAGGTGATGTGAAACGATAGGTGAAGCTCCCTGGAAATAGACATTTACATTAACAGAACAAAACCAATATAAAAATAAACACTTAGCTGCAATGTAGTATACAAGTGGACAGCAAGAGAAATATAATATACTATTAATAGGTAAGAGAGTTGTCATAGAGACGGAAGAGAGGAAAAGTCCATGGTGACTGGTTGTAACAAGAAAAGGGGGGGGGGGGAGGGGGGCATGTTGTGTCAAGGTCGGATAAGTGTGTATAGGTGTTTAATTTAATGTTTATGTTGGTTTTACTGTTGGTTGTTTGCTGAAGAAGGCTTCTTGCAGACACATTTGTTGTTTTGTTGCCCCCTTTTTTTAGGTTTTCCCATACTTCGTTTCTTTAATCCTTCTACTTTCTACCTAACCTGACTGCAGTCTCTCCATGTCATTACTACTTGCAAGTAATATTTCCAAATAGAAACACACAAAAACACGATGGGACAACAAAGAGTTGAACCACAAGAGTTTATATTAGACATAGTAGGTCTCAGTATTAGACATTCAAGAATAGAGTAGGCCCTTAAATTTGACATTCAAGAATAGAATAGGCCTTTGTATTAGATATTCAAGAATAGAGTAGGCCTACTACTACTAGATAATTTCCAGAATTAAACACATTTTTTTTGTAAAGTTTCAATGTTTATATAGCTAATTGCAAGATAAGGTTGTGAACAAGAAGAAAAGTTGATAAACTGTATAAAGAAAACAGGAATTTAAATATCATGCTCTTTAGAACAATTTCACAATATCATGCTCTTTAGAACAATTTCACAGTATCATGCTCTTTAGAACATTTTCACAATATCATGCTCTTTAGAACAATTTCACAATATCATGCTCTTTAGAACATTTCACAATATCATGCTCTTTAGAACAATTTCACAATATCATGCTCTTTAGAACAATTTCACAATATCATGCTCTTTAGTTCACAATATCATGCTCTTTAGAACAATTTCACAATATCATGCTCTTTAGTTCACAATATCATGCTCTTTAGAACAGTTTCACAATATCATGCTCTTTAGTTCACAATATCATGCTCTTTAGAACAATTTCACAAGCTTCTGATCTTGATTTAATTTTAAATATATAAAATACTACAATTAGCAAAAAAATGATAATTAATTAGAGCACAATGTCACTGCAACATTACCTTTCCTGGTTTTTTCATTGCAACATTACCTTTCCTAATTTGTCATTATAACATTACCTTTCCTGGTATTTGGCCCTGAGCTAAATCCTCCAGGCATGTTCTGAAAATCAGAGGGTGTAGCAGTTTGCTGGATGCTGTAACTCATGTCTGATACATATTGGGGTGTTTCCCAATGCCATGTGATGTAGTCACCAACTCCTATCAAGACTGGATCCTTGTCCCAAGCATAGCCTTGACCATAAACTGTGTATAAATGACAATTTTATAATAACAACCTAAAAAGTTAACATTTTGTTTTTGAATGAAGAGCAATGTTGTTGTTTTTTCTTAACATAAACACTTATTTAATAATGATTGCAAAAATATTATATGATTTCATAACTATCTGTTGTTTAATACGCTTGAAAAAACAAATGTAAATAACTATTTTTATTAAGAATCTTTACCTTTATGAACTCCAGTGGCTGATATATCAATACGTTTTCCAGTGTTGGCTATGCGACATTTGATGCTAGTCTGAGAAAGTTCTGAAATGTCACATTTATGTGGTCCGACTGAAACATTCATTACTGCAGTATTTGTACTGAAACCTCTTCCAGTAATAAAGAGATCTGTGCCACCATAGAGTGAACCAAACTGTGGACTCATTCCTGATACTTGAAATGTGTACACTATGTCAGGAATTCTATTGGTACTGAAATTGTAATTACATTTTTGTTTATTTTATAAAAGACAACATTACTCAAAAAGAAAGTAACAAACATTTTAGTAAATTCTCTAAATTAATTCCTGAAAAGTCTTTATTCGTCAAAATGGAGTTATAACATATAACGCCTTTTACAAAAAAGAGGAAAACACCCATACAATAATCTGAAATTCAAAATGATATATCGCAGTAGGGACTTCAACCAACACGTACCTTACTGTAGCAGTGTGCCACAACTTAAATATCTCTCTTATCTTCAGGTGCGACGTCGCCGCCCTAAGGTACAATGAAGGAGACTCTGTGACAGACTACAACAATGGCCTTAGAGTCATCATAGACAAACATGCTCCTGTGTCACCATGGTGCGTTACGGACCACCCTTCCACTCCATGGCTCACGTTCGAAATTTAGGAGACAAAGCAGAAGCAGCGACGTGCAGAACGCCAATGGCGGAAGTCGGGCTTGACCGTGCACCGACAAATCTTTGTTGATCACAAGGAACGAACTAAGAAGTTAGTCCTTGCAGCTAGGACTGAGAATGTCAGTCATAAAATTGTAGATAGCAAGTCAAGTAAGGACTTATTTCGTATTGTGAGTCAGCTGACCGGTAAACACAAGGACACATCTTTGCCAAATAACATTGCTGTAGCAGAGCTGCCAGACGCTCTAAATGAGTTCTGTATTACGAAAGTTAAGAAGATCAGGGCGAGACTCGACAGTCGCACCAATGATACTCCTGAATTCTCCCCCTTCAACGGCTCTCCTATGAGTGAATTTGTGGAGATCAGTGAATCATATGTGAGAAAAATCCTGTTCCCCCCCCCCCCCAACACTTCTATTTAAAATATGTCAAAGACCATTTAACTTATATAAATATTAGATAGCCAAGACAAAACATGAACAGATATAATGGGTTTTGGTTTTGACTTTTAGTGGGGTTGGAGTCTCTAGGGATTGTCAATTTACTGCAGGAAATCTGCCGGAAGTGAAGTAATAGAAAGGCCTATTCTATGTTGTAAACAGTTGCTCTCCGGGATGTTCAAGCAACCCTATTTTCAGTGTTTTTGATTCAAAGTTTTAATCACATCCCTAATGTGCGCCATTGTTCAAAAGCACAATTTGGATGCTTTATATTGTCCTTTTCAAAATCGACCAATTTTCCTTAGGATCCTTTTGCTTGGAACTTTTTCTTAAGATTTTTCATCAGATCCTATTTCTTGAAACTTTTTATTAGAATTTATTTCTACCACTCCTTTTTATACAACATTCCAAACACCAATAAAAGGCTATAGTCCTCAAGAACCAATAAAAGGCTATAGTCCTCAAGACCCAATAAAAGGCTATAGCTATAGTCCTCAAGAACCAATAAAAGGCTATAGTCCTCAAGAACATAAAAGGCTATAGTCCTCAAGAACCAATAAAAGGCTATAGTCCTCAAGACCCAATAAAAGGCTATAGCTATAGTCCTCAAGAACCAATAAAAGGCTATAGTCCTCAAGAACCAACAAAAGGCTATAGTCCTCAAGAACATAAAAGGCTATAGTCCTCAAGAACCAATAAAAGGCTATAGTCCTCAAGACCCAATAAAAGGCTATAGCTATAGTCCTCAAGAACCAATAAAAGACTATAGTCCTCAAGAACCAACAAAAGGCTATAGTCCTCAAGAACATAAAAGGCTATAGTCCTCAAGAACCAATAAAAGGCTATATTCCTTAAGATCTGAATTTATTTTGTTTATAAACTAAAATAGATCATATTTAAAGCTATCAGCTATCTCTTAACCACACCGCTAATTTAAAAAATAAACGTACAGACATTGAATGGATGTTTTATTCATAGTTGAGAAGTGTTTGCTTACTCTTAGACTTCACAACCATTGCTTGACAAAAGAATTAAACCTTCTTTGCATAAAATGTAAATACAGATTCTAGATTACTAGAATGCCATTTTGTGTAAATAAGTTTAAATTATTTAAATCAATATTAATGGTTTTTAATTTTATAAATTAGTAAAATGTCATAGTTAACTGACATCTAGATTTATTTACTATTTTAACATACAAATGTTTCCCCTAAAGTAAAGAACACTGGGTAATTACTTTGTATTACCTCAAGTCAGCATAGCCCTTTCCTTGTACATCAATAATCAATTTATAGGCTCCATCAGGTAATGGTGGTAGCACTGCGGTTATTTTTGTGTCAGTGTAGCTTGTAACAGTCATGCTGGCTTCACCCAGCTTCACTGGCATTTTGGTATTACCAAATGATTTACCATTTATTGTGATGGTGTCTCCTCCTAAAATAAAAGAAAGGTAAATAAAAATAAAGAATATTCTTTAAAACAACATAAAGAAACAAAACAAAAGCGTTGGTAATATCTGCACCATTAAAATGCACATAATTACTTTTTTTTAAAAATCATTTTGATCCAAACCAATTAGTTGGAGAGGAATGACTGAGAAACATTATTGAAGCATTAAAGCAACAGGGGTGTAAAAAACACTTTCTGGATTGAGCCTCTTGAAATATTTTAATATTAGAGGCCTTATTTTCATCTCTCAAGAAACACTGCACTTCAGTAACTCAATACATTGTGTATTTATTTGTTTAAGATATTTCATATTAACTTACAAGTGAAATTTTTTTGTGATATGCTTGAATGTAAAATAAATCAGATTTTAGGTACTTAAAATTGCTAAAATTAAATTTCAAAAAACCTTTTATCATAAAAATGTTGGGTATAAAAGTTTTAGATTATCACATACTCACAACATCACATATTTTTCACAACCCTGAACTATGTTAATATTTATTACATTCCCTATTTCAGAAAAACAAAAGAAAATATTATGCACCAAATGCATTTGCTATATATTTTTTTAAAGAATATCTTTTAGCACAGTTAGCAGAAATTTGCCTTCATGTTCCCTATGGAAAACAGAAAATACTGATTTTTGGGGGATAGGGCTGAAAATGTTAGCTCATGTATTGTCATTGGCAACGAGTCTATGTGTCAAGTTTAAGCTCAATAGATTAATAGTAAGTGGGTCAATAAGCCATTCGAAGATTTAGCCCACACAAACAAAAGCAAAGTTAATATAAAGGGGTTTTTAAAAAACTGTTCAATACCTGATATTCCGCTAGTAGACTGTGAAATTGAGGTCACAACAGGAGTAAATGTTGGACTTCTGTCATATGTAAATGTTCCAACATTCAGGGAACTACCAGGCTGACTGAGATTTATTTCCTCTATTTCTGAGGTAGATGTCGAAGTCTAGTCATAAAAAAAATTGCCATAATACATATAAACAAAATAATTACATAAGGATTCCAAACAGATCAACTTAAAGCGAAAAAATACAGTTATATGTAACTGTTACAGGTAACTTAATACTCACAGATTTTGGGGACCTGCATTTTATTATAGACTCCACAATTGTTTCTATTTTACATTCAACTCCACCAATCTTCACCAAAGCATCTAATGTAAACCCATATCCATTGATTGTTATCAACGTGCCCCCTGTTTTAAAGGTAAAAATATTAAATAATTTCTATAGTACGCTACATATGTTGAAAAACTTCAATACTGTTTCAAATGAACAATAGGACCTAGCTTAAATAATAAGAAACTGGTACCAAAAAATTAATCATTTAAAATTAAGGATGACTATATTCAAAATCATTACCATTGAACCAGCATGGTTAAATAGCATTTCATTTTATTAATAGAGAATTACATCAAGGATTTCCAACAGAAAAGATGCCTATTAATAGATGGGAAATGGACAGCCTCATATAGTTTTTGACGTAAATTATACAACTATTACTAGAATCTTACAACCTGACTCAAAACTCAGAAAGTAGATGGAATGGTCTAACTAAGTTAACACAGGCTTTAAAATGCTATAAATAGCAACTAAAACTCTTATGCTGTCAAATCATACCTTCAAAACTTCCACTTTTTGGAGAGTAAAATTTTACACCAGTAATGTACGTAAATTTTACTGATCCTTGGGCTAATCCTTTTTTGTCCACTACAACCTTGACATCAGCAGTGCTCGTGGCACCATTACCCACAGTGCATGTGATGAGAGTAGATGTGGCTGTTGTTGCTGAGCATGGTGCACTTCCAATAATAACTTGGTTGTTTCCAAGCTTGCTGGCATCAAATCCACTACCAGAAATTTGAACTGAAGCTCCAGCTGAGCCTGGATATAACATTTATTTGTTAGTTTAAAAATAAATAATACAATTAAAAGTAAACATTATTTTTTAACAGTAAATAACAAAATAATGCATGTAATTAAAAATGACATAAATTATTTGATTTTGAAATTATAATATTGTTTTAAATTTTTTATATTTCTAGTTATTTACCGGATGTTGGGTTAATACGAGTTATTGATGGAGTGTGGGCAGTAGACCAAGAAAAGGCACAAGAAATTCCTTTTTGACAGCGAGTTGGAACCTTGTTGATAAATGCAATCACTTGAGGTGTGGTGTGATGTGTCCGCAGCATGTCTCCAGAGATGGGATCAAACCACACGCCCCCATCTGTTATAGTTTGTACTGTGACATTCAGATTAGGTCCTGTCACTCCTCTACTATTAATCTGACAAAGAAGACAATCAGTAGCAGGTGCATTTAAAGAACATGACAAAATAAATCAACAGTTAATTTAGATGTTTTTTTCTTAAAACACCAGTTCATGCATTTAAGTTGGGTGCTAAAAAGAACGTTAGCCTACCTCCATCAAAGGTTGGTCGCCAGTCTGTGACAGCATCGTGACCCTATAACTAAAATTTGAACATTTTCCTGTCGCTACAACATCACTGAAGCCAACAGACATGGAGTTTAATCCACCAATCAGGTTGTGGGGAGACACAATGTTGGGAATTTTTATGGGTTCTGTCAAAAAAAATATTTGCAAAAAAAAAACAAAGATATTATTGGATTTATCTATCCACAAGACATTTTCCACCCTGTATGAGAAAAATAAGGTTATAAGATGGTAAACTCAATAACTATGTCAGGCTAACCATACTTATTTCAACTTTATAAGTCATATTTTGACAAAATTGCTTTTATTGGTGTTATTTACTCAAAATTTGATAAAATGGACTTCAAAACAAGTTAGTTAGGAAGCATTTAATGTGCATGCAGCAAAGTGAAGTTTATAATGAATTTTCACTGTTGCTATGTTAAATGGACACCATTTGGCAATATGTTGATATAAAAGTTATAAAGTGTCAAAAGTTTCAATGTTTAAAATATTCCCTTGTACCTGCTGTGGTATCACCCTTGAAGGTTACAGTGAAGCTGCCTGCTATAGGAGGTGAGGCTTCCTGGATTGATGTTACTTTCACACTCAGTGAGCCTTGGTTATTAATTGTGTAACCGGAACCTGATTTCTGTGGGCAATAAAACAACACTGACATAGTTTCTGTCATCTTAGGAAACTTTTGATCAGAACATTGACATTGATCAGAACATTGACATTGATCAGACCATTGACTTTGATCAGAACATTGACCAGACCATTGACATTGATCAGAACATTGACATTGATCAGACCATTGACATTGATCAGAACATTGACATTGATCAGAACATTGACATTGATCAGAACATTGACATTGATCAGAGGACATGGATTATCTGAATTTTTCATAGCCTGGGAAGTATAAAATTGGGATTAAAAAATTCTAATAACTTGAAATTTGGTTAATTTAACTTTGATTTATATTCCTGATAATGTAAGTAACCATTTACAGTGAACTGAAACATACTCATATAACAAATTAAAACACTCTAGTAAACCTGTACTTACAGTGGCTCCTGCAACACCAAAGAGTGGAATATTATAACCACAGTTCCGAGGCTTCATTTTTATTGTTAACAAAGGATATGCGCCTTCTACTGCAAGAGTTTCTATGAAAATGTGCTTTGAGTCGGGCTGACGCATCCGCCATAAATTGAAGTTAAAGTCTAGATAGCAAATTTTTAAAATTTTATAATATATTTACTTCACTGGTAAATAAAAGGGTTTATTCATTATTTAATTAGTTATTTGAAATCTTGTTATATTTTTTTTTAAACAATATTCAAAGTGAATAAGTATATTATCATTACTTGCTAAATAAAGGCTACAAATTTAATTCATAATTCTCCATTATATAAAATAACAATGAACTTCTAGATAGATATTATTTGCTATGCCTACAACCTAATCATTAAGTTACCAGCAGAAGGCACTATGGATTCCCTGCTAAACATAAGCTGGTCAATATAGATATCTTGGTCTAAAATTTGCCTCTGAGCTTGCACGTAATCAACTTTAGCACCCGTTCCTTTGTTACTGGGCCGGGAATTAAATGGTGTATAAACATCTTCACAGTGATAGGTCCAACTGAAATTAAAATCAAATATACTTCAAAACTAATGCATTTACAGCACTGATTTAGCTTTACAAAAAATGTTATTAAAATAAGAGAGCCTCAGTTGACAACTGTGTCAAGTGCTATCTTTAGAGGACTAGCTTTCAAGATGTGATTGAAATGAAAACATGTATAGAATTTGCTATTTTCAACTTTATAATTGGTTTGGCATAATGAAGGCCCCTTATTTCACTTACTAGAGCTTAACTCAATATGGGTTCTAATACTGTCACAACCTGATTGGACATCATATTTTTTTTATTAAAGCACATGACTATTCATACAAATACAAGCAATTCATTGACAATGTTTTAAAAAATGTGGTGTTGGAATTTTCAATAAAACAATTTTGATTTTTATGTAACCTCCCAATCTGTCGCTATCTCACCAACAAAACTTTTAATAACTGATTTAAAATCTGAGACTGAAATATGTTCTTATAATTTAGAAGAAAAAAAATGTGTATAATTTGTAGTTATAATTACAAAATTCTTCATAAATCCAGAATGTTTTAAATGTTTCAAGAGAAAGGTTGAAGTAATTGAATCTTTTTCAAGCACACATAAAGCTTTAATAAAGTAACAAGGCAAGATCACCATTTTACGAATGATAATGTAATGTAGCCAAATAGTCGTTACTACAATTTTTTTAATTTGGATTGCAAATTATTGTCTTTCTCCATGACTTATGAATTTTACAGTACAATATCAGTAGTTATTTTGAATGGTCTGATTTCAGAAATAAGGCTAACTTCTAAAGAAAGGTTATTTGTAAACACTTTGAAAATGAAGAATAAGTAATTTAAGTTACTCACTCATCTGGTGTGTCATTTGAAACATAAAAAAATATATATGTCTCAACAAATTTGTTATCCAGATTCTTAAAGGAGAAACTAACTTTGATGCCCTTCATCACTCCTTTGTAAGCAAAACACAACTGCATGATAAAAAGTATTTGCTGTTTATGGTTGACAAACTATGATATAGATATTTGTATATTACAGTGAAAGATATAAATAGAAGAAATCATGTAAAACTCAATTCTTAACTCCTCACTTAAACAATTCTACCATCATAGAAATTTTTGAGAACTTAAAATATTTTAAAATTACAACATTGACTTTTGATTTGAAAGATTCTGCTTATTGTCTGGCTTTAACAAAACTTTGCAAAGTTGAAATTTTTAAAACAATTCAAAATTGTTATTTACGCTGCAAACCATATATGCTTAAAAGATTTCAATGTAATCTGTTAAACGTAATTTATAAAATTAGCAATTTTTCTTAAAAGGGGCAGATTTAAAAAAAAAATTCTTACAAATCTATTGTTGGTTGTTGACACAGTAACACCAGATGCTTTTCCCTTATGGTAGATGAAGTTGGGATTTTTCAAAGAGGAGTACCCACAAAATGGCTCTGTATCAGATGCTCTGCCAGTAATGCTTGTTTTATCTGTCTCGTAGTCTTGAACATTTGTGCCTGACTTTAGAATAGTGTGGCATCGGACACTAAAAAGTTCATCCAAAGCATTCTTTAACTGCAATTAATAATATTATATTTATGTTGAAATTTTATATCTGATGTATTTTTTCTGAAAACATGAAAAGAAAGTCATAGTAATAGTTTCATTTTACTGCTGATTTTTAATTTTTTTTTAAAAAGATGTTCTTTTAAAATTTAAAAAAATAATGAAGAGTGGAAAATAGTTGATTTTATTAATTTTTAAAAAAAATTGTTTTATGACAAATGTATTTCAAGGGTTAGATTTTTAAAAATTTAGTTCATTAATGATATGAATATTTGATATATACTTAATTATTGAAATAAAAAACTTCCAAAGGTGATTCTATATAAACTTTGTAATAATTTTAAAACATGACACTAATTTCTAGAAAATTGAGAACTGCCATTAGCACAAAATTTTTTGAGAAGTCATTGGGCTAAATTGGTTCATTGAACTTCTATAAAGTGACATTTAAGTAGCAACTTTAACTAACAAGTAAAAAACACATTGATTTTCTCAATCTTTAAAGTATATGTGCTAAATGAAGATAAAGACTATATTCTCTGTTATAAGAATGAAGAATGTAAAAAAAAATAAAAAAAATTGAGTTTTAAATTTGATTGATATATTTGTAGTTGTGGCAGCCATTATAATTATAACTGAAAAAAAACTCCAGAAATTTTCTATTGATATGCAAATGAGTGTATCTGTAATGGTGCTCGACATGGAGCTGGATACAAATTCAAAATTATGTTTATGGAACTTAAAAAAAATATTTATAAAACATTACATCAGCACTTTTTCCATTCAGTTTAATAGGCCTGGTTGGAACATCATTTATTGTCAGAGTGTATGTATCCAAGGATGGCTTCCCTGGTGTTGTTCTAACTACTTTAAAAGTTAATCCTTTTGCACTTTCATCAACTGTTTTTAAACTGTAGGCACTGATGGAACCTTGACAAAAAAAAGAATTAATTACTTTATTTCAATTCAAATTAAATTATTATAATATTTAATAAAAAACATTTTATCTGTATTGATCATCTGTGTTGAATAATCTTCTCTGTAAATTGTGTTTATCATAAAATGTTTTACCACTGATTAATTTTTTGACAAGCATAAATTTAATATTTTTTACTTATTGCTTATTTCCATGTTTATTTTTATGAGCGGTTGTATATAGTGCACTGCCGTATATAGTGCACTGCCGTATATAGTGCACTGCCAATTATGTTGGGGGGGGAATGTTATGGTTAAGATGGTCTTGAATTAACATATGGTGAAGCAAAATTGAAATACATTAAAATAAGGATGAGTCCCTCTTACCCTGATCTGTGGTGGATTGGGGTATCTTTTTAATGATATCCCAAAGCTGCCTAACAGAATATTTGGAGACTTGAACTAATTAAAAACTTTCTAGAATATGATTTGTTTAAAGTCTCAAAAGGTAGGCAAAAGCAGCAGTTATCTTATTATCAAATTATTTTATTTTAAACATTTTCTATTCTGCTAAAAATATTACATATGGAAACAAAAATCTCAATTTGGGTACACTTATAAATAGGCCAAAAATTAAGTGTGAATATTGTTTTTTTTTAATGCAATCAAATATAATCAGATGACTAAAAAAATTTATCTAAATAAAATATCACCTTGAGATGATTCTGAAGTAATAACCATAACAACAGAGGAGCCCAAAGTCAAGTCTACCTTGACATTAAAGTTAACACTGGGTAATTTTTTGAGTTCATTCTCGACTGAACTTGAAGATATTTTGCCTGTTTTCATGGGAACTGAAAGCATTTTAAAAAAAGAGTTACAGTGTGGTCACAAGTTATTTCAGTCTAAAAGCAATATAACATTGGTTTTAGCAAAGGCTTCAGAAACAAGGAAGAATTCTCAAATAGAACTTTACCAAATTGCATTTAAATCCTTTTTTGGAGCATGTTTCATAAACAAACTGTTTTTATTGTAAATACATAACTTAACTTTGAGACCAAGATGTAAAATAAAGATAAAATCAATGATTCTCGATTGTAAAAGTGCTCTACGCTATATACAGTTAATTTTATTCTCTAACAACTAACCAGTATAAACACCATCAAGTCCCAAGACAAAAAGAGCATTTTCATCGCCTGAAATTGTTACAGTCTGAACATCAAATGTGCCTCTACCATTGCCAGATTTGGTAACTTCAAGTTGCTAAGATATAAAGGAGACAACATTTCTTGATACATTTTTACAATTATTTAAGAAAACAAATTTTTTTTTTTTAATCTGGAATTTTTCTTTTAATGTTACATAATGTTTATAATGTATTAACGATGAACCTGCCTGAATATCCTCTGTGACTGTAGAAGTGAACCTTATGTCCTGCACTTCATGTTCGGCCATGCCTGTTTCCTGGTTTGTCATATTAGTCACCATTAAGTGAGCAACTAAAATAACATAAGAATTTGATGAAGCTGTCCTATATTGTACCTCAGTATAATACCTTAAAAAAACAGAAAGAATATTGTTATGAAACATCTCCTCCACAGTGCTCAATTTCCAAACATTTTAAAGAAAGTAGGTTTTTATTTAAAATATTTCTTTTTATAAATTTAAATAGATTGGATCATTTTTAAATCTTTTTTACTGTTAGTTTTTAATACCTACTTTTGACCGGCACTTAGGTAAGAAGCCGCAGACTCTTTATTAGTACATGAATAAACATTTTGCCCATCCAGAATTTGAACCTAATGATACAAGCATAGTTTATTATTATGTATATTCATGTGATCATTTTTTTTAACAAACATTCTGTGATTTTTTTTAAAATTAAAATTCTTAAATTATAAATAGATCATTCAAATTCCTAACCATTTTGCTTGGGTCGCTGTCAGGACTCATTAGCAGGGATGCTTTGTAAGATGATTTGACACAGAACTTGTAGTTGCCAGAGTAAACAGGAACAAAGTATCCAACCATATGAACTGCATGGTTCCCCCAGTCTTTTGCTGACCACCTGCTTTCATCAATTTGTCCAACTGTTGCTTTAGTCCTGTCTAATGGTTTACTCTCAGAGGTTCCGTTTTGAATATAAACAGTTAGGCCACGATTACCTAAATAGATGCAGAATAAGTCTGGATAGTAGAAATTCATTTTATTTTTTAAAGTGAAAATTAGATTTACTAAGTCAAGTAAAGAAAAATAATAGGTTAAAAAAATGATGGACAAATCAACATCACTCCAATAGGCCTATGGTCATTATTTATACTAAATGTTATCCTCACACTATGGTCATTCATACTATATGTTCAAATTACACTATGGCCATTCATATTTTATGTTCAACTCACACTCAATGCCCTCTTAAGGCATGGGCCCACTGGGCACTAGCCCAGGGCCTCACACTTCTAGGGGGCCTCTGGTTTCTAGGAGACTCATTCTTTTGGAGACATCATGCTTTACATATTGTTAATGAATATTGAAAGATTTAGGAAATTTAATTTAATTTTAAAGTCAGCGGACGGCATGTTTCCCAATTTTTTACCCACGATAATTTCGGCACATTCCAGAATTAATATTATAAATATGAATGACAAGTTGGATGGATACTTCTTAAAGCAGAATAATTTTTGTCAACAAGTTTTACTTCTCCCAGCTTTGAATAAAAAAAACATTAATTTGTGTCTTCAATCATGTTACAATGTTATACTAAGATATTAGTCCCGGGTGGCACTAACGCTAGCTACTCCACTGCTCTGTACTTCGTAGTGAAATTAGTGGAGAAAAGCACTGCCGTCTTAAGGCATGGGCACACTGCGCACTTGCCCAGGGTCTCACGCCTATAAGTGGCCTCATCCTTGAGGGGGCCTCATGGCTCTAAGGGGCCTCATGCCTCTAGGGAGCATAAAGCCTCTAGGGAACAGTGCGCATCTAGGGCGCCTCATGCTTTGAAGGGCATTATGCTGCCAATATCATTAGTGATTATTGAAATATTTTAGGCTAGTTATATTTTGCTTTTAAAGCAGCAAAACTGTTTTTCCAAGACAAAGTTTTTCAATTCTCACATCAATTCAATTTTTTGGTACTAGTACTAGCTTTAGAAAAATTTTCTTTTGGTAAATTATCAATTAGAAAATTCATTAATAATTTTCTTGGTGAAGGGTTTGGGGAGGAGTAAATCAATGAGGCTTATAAAAGGCACCGAATATTTATTATTTAGTAATTTAAATGAAGAAACTGATAGTAGAGTTAGAAATTCCAAAAAGTCTTTTTAAAGTTACTGCGTTTGTTTAGAAATTCATGCTGTCTTATTTTGCCTGATATAAATCACTAATAATAAACATATGACATCTTTTTTTATACAATCGACCCTGCTCATACTATGTTCATTCATAATATATGTTGGACTCACATTATGGCCCTTCATGCTATTATAGTATGTTAAACTCACACTAATGGTCATTCATACTATATGTTCAACTCACACAATGACCATTCAAAATACTTTTTCTGCATATGTTTATATTTTCAAAAGATAATGAGACTTGGTTATGACTTGTGCCAAATGGAGTTTATACTGTTCACGCAGTGATTCAAATTTAAGGCCTCCACCAATCAAGAGCAAATGAAAGGAGAGATGCTTGTTTATAAACATATGGTACACGATCTTTCTCTTTCTGCGCCCCCAAACAATGGAATTCTCTCCCACACATCCGCAATCACCCAGGCCTTCAAAACTGCACTCAAAACACATCTCTTTAAACTCTACTACCCCAAGTGATTCCCCCCTCTGACCGATAAACATTGCTGCTGGTGGCCGTAAATGGGTTGACTTGCAAAATTTCTGGGGTGCGTGGGGTGAATATACATTTGTTTTTGTTTTGTTGTTATACAACTGTTTTTATCAAATAAATGTATGCTATTTTTGAATGTCATGATTATGTTTGCTAATATTTTTATGTACAATGTGGTGAGCCTAGGTGCTATATAAGACCACTAATAATAATAATAATCCTCACAGAGATCATCAGTTATGACAATTTAGCCCTTGAAAAGTAGGGGCACATACGCCATGCATTTTTCAATGAAACTAAATAAGGCAATTAAAATAATTTAATGTCCTTTACTTCACACATAGAAAAGTAAATGAGGGAATGAATGGTAATGGTATTCTTTTATCAGGGATTTTAGATCCTGGTTGTTAAGTGGTGGCACTGTCTATGGGACTTCACAACAGAGATTATAACGCCCATTCTGAATACAAAATTGTATAAATACCACAAATGTTTCCAGTATAGATTGTACCGTGAAAATGTAATGATTAAAGAAAATTAATTCCATTTTTAGCTCTAGGTCTTTATAAAAAGATGCATTCCGCCTGTTTTGACCTCAGCACCATACTTTCCAGATCCCTGAGTTGTAAAGTTTTTTATATTTCTTAAATGCACTACACCTTTGTTTGTTTTACATCTGATTAGTTCCTCTATTTTTATTTGACAGACCAGAAGCCATTACTTTCTAAGTAAAAATATTTTTGTCAAGAGAATAGAGATCTTTCCAATCTCCAAGTACCAATCTGCTTCATTGAAGCAAGCTATAATAGAGAATGAAATTATCTCTTCAAATCTAATTACAATAATATGGCCTATTTAGTTTAGCAGAGTTTCATCACTAAAGATAGTAACGCTAATTTCCATCTAGTCAATGTCTGTAATTTACAAAAAAGAGTAAAACATTTATCGTAGATATGATTTAGCTAATTTTGTATTATTTAACTATCTGACCTGAAAAGTGATTCATTCCATTTGATGTCTGTTTGGGTGTATCACACACAATTTCTGTATCCACAACTGGTTTCGCAATAGTACAAACAGAATCTATATGAAAACAAATTTTAAGTTCGAGAACTTATTGTTTAAACATATGCAAAGACAGCTATAAACTATCATTTGCTGTCATGTTTTTTTATATTAATTTTTATTAGTAATCATATGCTATTCATTTTAGCCTATATTTTTTTTATTCTTTTCTTAGGATAATTTTTAAAGGTATTTAATATGAGTATTAAATTTATTTTATTTTTTAAATCAAAGAAATTTTGATAACACTGCTCTTCCTTTAAATAAAAAGTTTTTAAAAATGTTATGGCCATGACCTATGACCTATGTCTAATCAAAATGGGTTTTGAACTCCCTTTTTTCACAATTCTTGTTTATCACACATTTGACTTTACTAACTAGGGTTACATTTCATCTTTTGATAATGACAGGGTTGAATTTAGAATGGTTTTCAAAGTCTCTAATTTTTATTCCTCTGTTATGTGCCTATTAAAATGAAAAAGTCAAGGAATGAATACATGAATATAGCTCACTGGTGTTACCATTTCCGAATAGAGAAATTTTGGTGACTACGTCCCTAGATGTCATAAAAACTGCAAACTATTTAACACCAAAGCTTGTTGTAATGAAAGGTTTTAACAAATGTTTTTAAAACTAAAACATGACTAACCCTAGAAATATAAAGTTTAAATAGCTACCTACTTCCAATTAATACTTGCACTGGTGCAACCGTCTCATCAAAGTAGCGGCCCTTGATGGTAAGTCTTGTTCCTCCTGCTGTGCTCCCTTGATTTTGGGACAGCCTAGAGATCTCTTGAAAATTTGAAGATATGTAATTAATCCAAATGTTTATTGATGCTATCCACACCCAGGCATTTTTGGTGGGATGGGGTTGAGGTTTGCAGTACGGTATTTTACAGAGAGGAAACTAGGAACATTGGAAGAGTTTAAGATCATTGAAGTGCTAAGTTAATTATATCCATCAAAGTGGCAAAGCGGTGGGGTGAAAAGGGGTGGGTGTGTGGGGGAAAAGGGGGCACTTTATTCTTTATATTTAGGGGTGGCATTTCTGATCAATGCAGGGTTTTTTTGGTGGAATGAGAGGGGGTAGGGGTTATCAGCACACAAACTTCTGATCTATCAAATAATATTAATATTTAACAGTCGACTTTCCACATGACAATTTCAGCTAACAAAGTTTTTTGGATATTAAATTAGAGGCTTAATTAAACTTTAATTAAATGTGTACCTGTAAACGTCTGATACATTCCAATACCCGTGCTGTAGACCTTTTTTGTTTTTTCCAAAGGCAAAGATCTGAAAATTTTATTGTTTATTTGTTTTTAGATCACAGTTCTAATGAACAAACAACAGACAATATCATTTTTTTAAAATATAGACCCTTTGTATTACATTGGGTGGGGGGAGCACTATTATGATTCTTATAAATGTATGTTTTGTCAAGTAACTTTAGTAGATGGGAAGTTCACGAAATTGCGGCAGCTATTGTTTGGCGGGCTATAACTAGTATTATAATACTATTATTCACTGTGAACTGACCTTCCATAAGCATTACTGACCAAGTAACTTATGTTACTATTACCTGTAAAAGTTACAAAATAAATATTTTAAATAAAGATTTTAATTTCTTAGTATGTGTGAACTAATTTTTAGTTATAAAAAAATATAAACTAACAAACATTTAACTTATGACAAGGTGTAATAAAGAAAAAAATTTCAAGAACTCTAAATAGGCCTACCCCATTAATTAGACAACAAAGCTTAACCTTTCATTTTTGTTTGAAAGATATGTATCTTATTATTATGACTTGATGTCATTGCTTGAAGTTCAATTATTTTCCAATGTGAAGAATATCTGAATTTTCAATTAAAATTAAACACAATTACTATCTTCAAAAACGTGCATGCCTCCCATCATCATCAAAGCCCTTCCCATCATTTTACTCCCAACCCCACAATTTCACATCAACTTCCTCTCTACCATTTCCCCTGTCTACCTCTTTCCCATCACATTCTCACCACAGCCCCTCAAAATGGGGCTGTAACTTGAAAGGTTGATTTATCTAAACTTATAGTTTAGTGTTTATTATATTAGACTTCTTCGCTAGTTTTTGAAGATTGTTTATCAAGAGACAAATGGACAACAGACGAACAAACAGGTGTACAAAAAGATGAATAAAAAACAGATAGGTGGACAAACAGACAACAGACAGACATACAGATAGATGGAAATGGAATGAAAGACGTCTGACTGATATAAAGAAAACCACAGATAAAATATTTTTTAAATTAGGGATGTAAAAACGAAACATTTTTAAAGTCCGCCGCCTAAGACTAAGAAGAACATGAGTCCGATGTCTATTTAAACTATTTACCACGCAACAAAATAAATCTCACATTTTACATGGACAAATAATCAACTCATATGTGAGTTTAGTTAAATTTATATTTTCGAACAAGCGTTTAATCTACTAAACATCTCACAAAATAGCGCTAATTGCTCTGTTATCTAACAAATTCACGTTCAAATTTTAAATCAATGCCATCATAAAACTTAGGCAGGTAGGAAAGGTAGGTAACTATTATCATCTTTGGGGTTTAGGTATCGTTTTTTTACCCCTTTTTATATTTCGCTTTATATCTCATGCGCGCACTCTCCCCATTCTCTCTCCCTCTCTCTCTCTCTCTCTCTCTCTCTCTCTGAAACACACACTCACACAAATACACCCACCCATCAACACATACACACACAAACACGTACGCACTCCCTTCCACACACCCTCTCTCTCATTATCTCTAAAATGAAAGGAATTACTATTGCCCCACTTTTTCTCCTTTTCAAGCTCAACCATTTAATAATTAAAATGAGCAAAAATTCATATCAATTCATTTTGATAGACAAAATTTCTTTTTCTTTTGCTGATGTGATGTTATTTTTTAAGTGATTCAATATACTTTATGACATACACATTTCTTTATGTAAATAATTATATTCAATGAGCCATAACATGAGTAATGATGTGTAACTGTGTACAAAAGATGCTACGAATAAACGCAATGAACCTTGACATGAGATATTATGCTTAGATATATACCAGATCTGCACAACTCAAAATGTAAGGCGGACCATAATAATATTTTAAAAACTTGTGTGGCCGAAAGAAAATAGGACGGGGGGGGGGGCTATAAAGAAAATACTAATAATAAGGATATTTCGTTACTTCGCGGGTCGTATGTTGACTAATGTTGAGCAGGCCTGATATATGCGATAGACGTTTGAGGCTACTAATAAATGCACTAAACCATTGCATGAACTCTGATGTTTGGTTATTACAATGCATTATATTGGCCTACCTATAAACGTTCCTTCTGCTTTACACGTCAGATTTCCCTTTTTAGTAATCTCGTTATAAAATACACCGTACCTGTGAATAATAAATTTTGAGACTATGACAAAAAGAGATACCGGAACGATTATCTAGATGTAGTATATATATATATATATATAAATAATAAGGTAATACAGTTTGTGCTGCCAACAAAATTTAATTTTTAGAAACGCACCTTTTGGAGCAAAACGAATTGCCGTGACATTGCTGGTGAAGTTGATTTATATCGTTTCAGGAGAACGGTCATTCTCACGTGGGTAGAGAGCATAAAAGTTGACCTTAATCACTCATGTCAACATCATGGGCACATACACTGCGATCGAGCTAAGTAATATTTTCACTTGAGGAAGAGGGTGTCACGAGGAAGTAAACGGGTCGACACAATGAGTTTACCGCACCGGGTGATACCAACCTTGCGGATGTTGCTTGTCTCCAAGCCTCGTATATGTTGCTCAATGCAGCCTTCAGGTCGGCTAGTTATCTTATTTTTTTTTAAAAGTCCATCATTTTTCTGTTCACGGCTTAATTTAAATTAATTTAACTATGCGACTTACACAGAATCACTTGTAATGTTTCTCAGCTCACATTTTTGACCTCCAAAGTAAACCCTTGGGGGGAAAAAAAGAATCAAGTTTAAACTGGTTTTTAAAAAACTAAGTGTTGGGGGCATTGGGTGGCATAACATATTATCATAGTTTCTCTTCTGTATATCGTGATATCATACGTCTCACTTCTGTATATCGTGATATCATAGTTTCTCTTCTGTATTATATATCGTGATATCATAGTTTCACTTCTGTATATCATGATATCATAGTTTCTCTTCTGTATATCATGATATCATAGTTTCACTTCTGTTTATCATGCTATCATAGTTTCTCTTCTTTATATCATGATATCATAGTTTCTCTACTATATAGAATGTATGTGTTCATATTTTGAAATGTTGTAGCAGTGCAGCTGAGCTCCTAACATGAAATATCAAGATAACAATTATTCTACTGCTATACGAAAATACAATTTAAAACCTCGTCTGAAAAGTGCACTTGACTGTGAACTAAAAAATGACGAGTAAATGTAGGAAACTATACAGATTGTTTTAAGATATTGGTATCTGACATGTGATTTATATGACATCATGACCTTTGAGGGTAGGGAATAATAGTGTTTAAAATTTGCGTTGGAACTGATTATGTCTATTGAATGGTCAATATTATTGAAGAAGGTAATGGCGGATGAATTCAGAGTTTTCGGAAAATTCAAAATTCAAACCCGGAGATCGAATCCCGTAAACGGTAAGACATTGACACAATGAAAATTCCGGCAACTCCTGTGACGCTGCTGGTACCAAGCTGTATCATCCACACATGATGTTCCCTTGGGTTATCCTCGTGCGTGGAGAGACGCGATTTGCTGTCTAGGGAACCAGCTAATACCACGTAAAAGAAAAATCCCATGCGTTGTGATTTCGTCCTGCGAATTCTTCACGATCGTTAAATTATTGTGACGGACGGAGGACAGCACAAAAATGTGGATGCTGTTTGTTGATGTAAAAGGGGAACTCACGCAAATTTGGGATTCCAAAGAGATCCTTGATCACACGACTGAGTGAGGGCCACTTTGCTGTAAAACTTTGTTGTAAACAAAGCAAACTATACTGTTGATGACGATACTACAAGTGTGGGTTTGAAGATTGTACAAGTCCTCACCCACGCTGCTCGGTAGAGCGCTAACCGCCTATAGCTAACTCAGATCACATGGGTAAACTTGGACCGTGTGGATTATTTGGACCACGTGGATAAACTTGGACCACATGGTTAAACTTGGACCACATGGGTAAACTTGGACCACATGCGTAAACTTGGACTACATGCGTAAACTTGGACAAGGTGTTTAAACAATTGGACCACATAGGTAAACTTGGACAACATGGGCAAACATAAGGTTGTCAAATTATTGCTTACCGACGCGGGGTGCGTTTAATATCGTTCCAAAGCTTACAGAATTCAATACTCTATTTTGTTATATTCTTACCGCAATATCATGGGCAAATCCTCATCAGGTTCATTAGCCCCATACTTTGAAGTGACCGTGTACCCATGCAACACTATGAATTCGCCTATGAATATAACAACATGGAAACACAAAAACTTTGTTGACGTTTATTTCTGTTATGGCAGTTATTTAATTTTCAGAGAATGTATTTCGTTTTTTTTTTAATTCTCAATGTAGAATCCCGCAAGCGAGCACCTACTTTAAAATATGTTTATTATTTTTAAATACACCTATTGTTTTTGCTATCGGTTAGTTATTTGTGATCAATCGTGCACCACTTGCTAATTTTTAAAACTCATAATTTGTGCAAAGTTGGCCCGATGGTGAAATGGTAACCTCGACCAAGAGATTGTGCACTTGAATTTTTCCGGGGTGGTCCTTAGTTATGAGTAAATAGCCGACCCCAAAGGACCCGTTAGCCAATAAGGAAGATCTTCCTGTGAATGTTCTGCCTTATAATTTTGTTTTGCAGAACGCATCGGAAGACACCCTTACATTGGAAACAAAAGTGGCGTAGCTAGAGTTTGTGACACCCGTAGTGGACAGTGGGTCGTGACACCCGTAGTGGGCAGTAGGTCGTGACACCCGTAGTGAGCAGTGGGTCGTGACACCAGTAGTGGGCAGTGGGTCGTGATTTAGGGGCGTCCCTGCCAGGAAAAAAAATCGTATGCTGTAGCGTCACCAAGGGATGCCAACTGCAAATTTACGAACTGACAAAATACCATACACCTACCCACCTGGTAAACCGGAAGTTGGACTAATACTTTCAATAGTGGGCGTACAATCTCTATGAACCTGCAAAGTACATGATTAAATGGCATGTGATTATTTTTCGGACAATGCTTTATTTAATTTATTTAGGGCCACGTCCCATCTACCATCTAAACCAGGACAGGTCATTCAAGGATTCAATTAACCTTTACTTAATGAGAACACCCCCCCCCCCTAAACAAGATAAAAGTGTTCAGTGTTCATCTGACTGAGATATGGTTATGACGAAATTTGCTAAACACCAACTCATAGAAGTTGAAATAAACTAAACGGTTTTGTCTAGTTAAGTGAAGGAAGATTCAAAGTGGGGCTAGTTGTGTTCACGGCCGTGCGATGGGAGAAGCGCCATCTATTTCGGGCGTCAAAATCGTCATTTTTTATTGCAAAATATGTGTATCTATAATAATAATAATTTCCAATTGGATATTGTCGACCCCAAAGAAGTAAATCGTTTGTAACAGGGATTGAAACAATCGTGTTAAAATATGACATCAAAATTGTTATTTCTTTACTTAAAAGCTTAAAAGGGCTTGAAAAGTGACATTTCTTGCTCGACATCTCGTATGCTTACTGATTTAGGGTTTTTAGGTTGCCCTGCGCTCTGACTGGTACTGACTTACGGTATTGATTTCGTCCGCTAATTGGAAGGGTTTTGAACGGTCAAGGGGTATCCACGGGTATGATGGTAATTTATTTCCCACGCTTATTGATCAATGATATCGTACTTTTATTGCTAGGCTAATTGACAACTTAACAAGCCATGAAAACAGCACCAGTACTCGTTCGTATCCACTCTATATAAAGTCAATATATATTTATGGGGGAAGAAGGCGCCCAAATCAAGGCTTTGTTCTGGGCTCAGCTTTTGCTTGCCACGCCCCCCCCCCTTGCGTGTGTTTACTGACAATGCTCACAATCAATTCTAAAATTTAAACATAATCACTTTAGGATGCTATATAGTTAATCCATAAGCTATTTATTTCTTGATGGTGAATTTAAGATATCGCGATGACATACAATATAAAGTCAAGCTTTTTTTTTAAAATATGATTTTTGTCAGCAATACCTGTCCGAAGTAGAGAAAGTAGTTTAGAAGGTGGTCCTGGTTTTAACTTACCGTGAAGTGACAGTCTCTAAAATAAGAGCAATAGTTTTTGTCTGGCACACTGTGTCCATCCACTGCCACCTTCACCGTGTAAGTTCCATACGGCATTGGTCTAAACGTTTTTTTTTAATAAATAAAATTTTGATATATATTTTTTTATCTTTAAATAATAAAAAAAAATTCTCCAGGTCTGTATGTCTGTGACGTTGTGTTCACGAATGCATGTTTTGTCGAGTAACTATAGCAGTAGAGGGAAAGTTCACGCATTGCCACTGCCATTATTTAGCGGGTAATTTCTAGTATGAAGCAGGGGGCGTCCTTACGGGGCAAAACCAAAACTTGATCGGCTTGTTAAATTGTTTATTACTAGAGGCGCCACAGTACATAGCAATTTAAATAAAACCTGCAAATTCACCGGGGTGTGGGGGGGGGGGGGGGCCGCAAATGCTCCACCCTGCCCTACCCAAATGACGTCCCTGGTATGAAATAAAATGAACATTTACCTCATTGTACGTACCATAAAGGCATTTCACAAACATGGTCAATGTTTTTGTCAAACTGACAATGGTTGATGTTTGTAGAATGAACAAATAGAACTAACCTAATATGAAGTCCTGACAGATGTTGATAAATAAAACATATACTGATTTCCGGGGCACTCATTCTATGCTTCTATTTTAATGTCTTCTTAAAAGAAAATGCTTGTTGCCTGTTTTAGTTTGACACAATTATTATCAAACACGATTGATTGATTCGATTATTGATTAATTGAGTGCGATTTCCTAACACTCCCCAATGTTTCATTTAATCATCTATTCACCGGAATCGCTACATCAAATACTTGGGAGTAAGATTAACATGTTCTACAATACTGTTTAATATTTGTTAAGCTATCTTGCTTTGTTCATTTTTTATGAAATTTCAAAGTCTATGAAATTCTTAATATTTGTGTACATGCCTTGCTGAAATAATCCTTGCAGATCACCTGTTCTTGTAAATTGATTTTCATTACTAATTCATAGTTATTGGTTCCTACAGAATTTCCATTACTTTTATATATGTATATATATGATATGAAAATTTTTTAAGGTGCTGGAAATTATAAATTTTCGGAGCAAAAATACCCATTTTAATAATATTTCTTGAGCAGAATTTTGTTTCCTAAACCTTAGGGTGTTGCTTTGTTATTTAAAAAAATTAACATGTTCTACAATACTGTGTAATATTTGTTAAGCTATCTTGCTTTGTTAATTTTTTATGAATTTTTAAAAATCTTCGAAATTCTTACTTTTTGTGTACATGCCTTGCTGAAATAATTTCTGTAAATTATTTTGCTGGTTTTACCTTTGCCTGATGATTTTACATTGTTTTGCTTTAAATTACCTTTTACTTGACTCCTGTATATTTAGAATAGCTTAATTTATTGATTTTTTATGATTTTTTGATAATTAACTAAAATTGACTTTTTGTCTCCCTTTTAATATTTTTTTTAAAATTGGGCTTCGGCTCGTTTTCGGATTAATAAAAATTGTATTTACATTTTCGTGACAACCCTGAAAAAAATTGAGTTTGTTATATGTATAAATGTTTGTGTGTACAAGAGATTTGAAAGTTCTAACTTATTTATTTTAGAAGATAGCGGGTGTCAAAACTACACTTTCCTGGCGTCAAAAAATTGACCCCCTTCCTGATTTTTAAAAATTTAATACCTTTTTAATATAGGAGATAGAGAGTTAAAATTTGTGGTTCTGTTCTGGTGAAGCCAAGCTCTATTTAGGGTAATTGTTCAATTTTATTTATATTCATTATGAAATTTTCATTTAGAATACCTAGAGTAAGTCAAGTAGTTTTCCCCACATCGCGCCGCTTATGCTAAGAAATACCTGTTAACTGCAAAATCTTAATTCCCAAAGACCCAAGCCAGCGGTTGTCAACCTGTGGGTCGCGACCCCTTTGGCGGTCGACCGACCCTTTCCCAGGGGTCGCCTAAGACCAATCGGAAAACACATATACTCTACAGTTATGAAGTAGCAACAAAAATAATTTTGTGGTTGGGGGTCGCAAGAACACGATGAACTATGTTAAAGGGTCACAGCATTATGAAGGTTGAGAACCACTGACCTAAACTATAGTTTATATTGCATTAAAATGGCAAGGCCGTGAAACACCAAGGTAAAGCCTAAACTATCACTTTACTAAAAACACATTGATTCTCAAGTATGAACTCACACGGTGTAACAAGTGATTTGAGACTCGTGCGAGCCGTCTGGGTGGATGTCACAGTTATAGGTCGTGAGTGCAACCAGAGAGACCTTGCTGCCAAGATTTTCATTGCCGGCTCCGAAATTGAAATAGCTGCGAGCAAAATCTGGTGAAGACGACGAGGAACAAAAGAACGTCTAATTTAGCTTGCCATAATATGTGCCGCGGGACATTGCATTGATCACGTGCAACCTGTCCCCTTCAAGGCTCAGTCGTTTATAAGTGCCGCGGGCGGCACCTTCGTGGTTTATATACCGGTAGTATATTATATTATTATTAGTTGTCTTATATATTATTATATGATGCATGAGGGGAGAGCACAGTTAACGGTGCATGATGTGGGAGCCCTGCTAATGCTGCATGATGAGAGAGCACAGCTAATGGTGCATGATGGTAGAGCACAGCTGATGGTGCATGATGGGAGAGCACAGCTAATGGTGCATGATGGCTGCTCTCGGCTGTCATCCTGTTCCACTGGATGAGCATACTGACCAACGACGCGGGGCAGACCGGTCAATTGAAGACATCACTTGAGTTTGAGTGGGTTTTCACGTAGACAGTATTACCACTAGGCATAAAACATAACCCATCACTAGATTCACTAACGTCACTAGGTTCACTAACGTCACTAAATTCACTAGATTCACTAGAGACTTATAATACTATTTAACCCCAAAAATATATGTGAAAGTAAAAACTAGTAATTTTCGTATGTGTGTCTACGTCCTTATAACAATAACATCTCAGATTATGTAAATGTGCGCGTGTGTGGGTGGGTAGGGGTGAAATGTGTTTTGTTGTTTTTATTTTTTTTTAAAATGAACTTACTTTTCAGTCACCACAATCTTGGGAGTCTAAAGAATATATTCATGAATTGAATTACTTACTTTCGCCTTTAATCGTTATCCTAGTTCCGCCATTTCTACTGCCACACTGAGGGGTGACGCGAAGAACTCTGGGATCTAGAACAAAACACACACACAAATGATGCTAGTTGACAGTGTTATTTAAGTTAGAAAAGAAAATCATGATGAAAAGTTTCAAGAATTGCATTTTTTTTCTGACCTCAATATTGAACATTAGGGCAATAGTAGCCCAGGTATCACCTATGTGACAGATTAAAACTGAAGGCTTGCGCATATATTATTAATTATTATTATACCATCATTTATTCATATCCCTTTTTTTTTAAAGGGCCGATGAGCACATGACCAAATAGCTCCTGGATCTGGATGTTATTAGTATTATTGCTTTGGTAGTCTATCCATGATATAAATTATTTATCGCAACTTTAACTCAATGAGACGAATGGTATAGGTCTACTATTTTCTTTTGATTTTACATCATATCTTTATAAGCCTATTATACGGTAAGGGATAATTAAAGTTCAAGAGAGATACATCACTGATTTAGTTTGGCGTTTTGATGATGATTTATAACAAGAAAATTCAGCAGTTTGGTCCAGGGTAAAACGTTTTAGTATTTTCTCCATTTATAAATAATTAATGATTTACACCTTCGCCCCAAGGCCTTTTATTATTTGTTTTACTTCTATTTAAGGCACACAACTCTCTCTCTCTCTCTCTCTCTCTCTCTCTCTCTCTCTCTCTCTCTCTCTCTCTCTCTCTCTTAATTCCACCTCCGTCGGTGTTTATCTCTTTCTCTTTATCTCCCCTCCTCCCACACACACAGTTGACACACGGATCTCCGCGTGTGTGTTTCTCTCTCTATCTTTCTCTCCCACACGCACACACACAAACAATTTACACACACCTAAAATACAGTAATCCCTTGTACAGAATGTAAAAATCCTAGGGGTGTAACAAATCTTTAAAATAAAATAAAAATGAACGGCGTTTTTAATAAAGTTATCCCCCCCCCCCCTTATACTTTTTATGTTTATTTTTATGTTATTTAATGTCAGGAACACGTGATTTTGTTACAAAGTGTGCATCTTTGCAACTTCATATATAGCAATACAAACTTTGGTTCAAAAATAGATATATATCGTAGTCCATTTGTCATTGGTTTGAAAATCTCAGTTACAGTATGATGATTTTTTTTTCTTGAACTTCCTTTGGGTACGGTACTTTGACTTACCCGCAGCCCCTGCCATCCGAAAGACCGCAAATACAAATAAAATATGAATGTCGACTAATAACCCCATTGTCCTAGCACAAGACTCTCACTGTGTGAAATGATCTGCGGCTAAAACTTAATGTGTGTGCGCTCATATTTAGTGTATTGATCCGCTGCCTGGTAGTGTGTAAACATCCCTGTATGAATATTTCATCTATGTTATAAACATTCAATTTTGTGATGTCAGTAGCTCGGCAACGAACTCTGTAGCGTGTTTGGATTCGGTGCTATATGGTGCTGTACCAAACAAGCAAAAATGAGAAATAGAAATTGTAATTGTGTCAAACTAAAAAAAAAATTTTTTGAATTTGTTTTTTTTTCCTACATTTCTTCTTCTTCTTTTGTCTTCTTCTTCTGACTTAAGCCCTACTTAATTTTTAATTCCTGAAGAATAAGAAGACAAAACGAAATGGTCATGATAATTTTACAAAACATTCTAATGACTAATGACCTATACAAAATCAATGTGTTGAGTACAAAGAGAGGGTTTTTAAATTGGTTAAAGTTTACACTCTATATTAATATACTTTACTCTGTACATTTCCCCACCATTTATTTTTCAAGAAATAACATAGAGGAATACTGATTAGAAATTAAAATATATTTTCAAATTAATGATCTATTTGAAAAGACCTTTTGTACATAACGAAATATATCTAATTCTTATAAAAGAAGCTTTATATAAATATAGGCCTATTATACCTTAACAGACTAAATTTTGAAAAAAATTAATGGCTTTTATCGAACTGAAACAGTCGCGTTGCAATGCTTAGTTCTGCCCATGGCGATCACAAATTTTGGCTCCCTCCTTCAACGAAAAAGGCTCTATAGTTGGCCGAAAATGCCACCCTTTCCATATACCTCTCCCCATTCATACGCCACTGAACTTAAATACCGGTAACAATATATTATTTGTTATTGTATGCGTGTATTTAGGATCTGCACACAGCAACCACCATCCCCAACCGAAAATGTGGAAACAAAGGAAATTCCAGAACAACTGTGCTTTCTTTTTAGTTTTTGACAAAACGAATGGCATGACCTTGTAAAATATAGCCAACGGGGACCTCATTAGGTCTACTGGCCGTAGTTACAAAGAGCTATTGAGCTCACCTACTTCCCCACACCCCGAACAAAGAGCTAGTGAACTCACCTACTTCCCGACACCCCCAAAAAAGAGCTATTGAACTCGCCTACTTCCCCACAGCCCCAACAAAGAGCTATTGAACTCACCTACTTCCCCACACCCCCAACAAAGAGCTATTGAACTCACCTACTTCCCCACTCACCTACTTCCCCACACCCCCAACAAAGAGCTATTGAACTCACCTACTTCCCCACACCCCCAACAAAGAGCTATTGAACTCACCTACTTCCCCACACCCCCAACAAAGAGCTATTGAACTCACCTACTTCCCCACACCCCCAACAAAGAGCTATTGAACTCACCTACTTCCCCACACCCCCAACAAAGAGTATGAATTCCTGATACCCCCGCTTTGTAGCCCTTGAAACCAGTGACATATCATCTTAAATAATGGACTGGTCCACAGCTCTGGCATTAAACAGAAACTCGTCCCTCTCCCCCATAGACAGCGACGAGGCCGTGACAGGCAGTTCCGGCTCATGCCAGCGAGAAGCCAGCTTAGGTACTGCTCATTCCTGCCAAAGACAACCAGGGGCTGGAACAAGCTTTCAAAATGAACAGCTGAGGAGACAACACTTGACTCATTTAATTTGCTTCTATTCAGGCCATCCAACCCCCAGCGCATGATACCCTCACTAAGTAACTCTTGCAACCACTGAAATATCATTATCAACACCAGGCACAGGAACATTGCGAATCCTCTACTTACATAGGAGACAGAATTATCAATACGTTGATCGTGGGCCCATAATATAATTCTTCTTATAAAATTAGGAGACTTAATCATTTCATTAATAAACTCACTACTCAACAGCGTGAGTCATAAACACTTGATCCCCGACCCATGGGTCACGCTCAGAGACAGGAATCGAACCCTATTTTACAAGTTCCTGTTCGGTTCGGAAACAGCTTTAAATCGGGCTCAGTGGGGTAACCATGGGCGGATTAACACCCTTGGGCTGGGAGCCCTAAGCACTTTAAAGTTTTGGTTTCCCCAAATTATATCTGGGTCAAAATGTCAAGAAATGTGAAACGTAAAACATAACTTTGTTGAGGTAAACATACGTTAGACTTAATATAGAAATAGAATATGTTTAAACGTGTTATCATTATTTATTTATAACGGGTTTTCTTCGACATTTTCTCACTGTGAGGTCTTAGGTTACATCCGCAAAGCTAATTCAACATAAAGACTATATATAATTCTTGCACCTTCCTTGCGCCTTATTGGCAGTATTATTTACTTCTCTTCTATAATCTATTTTAAGATGCTGTTCTTCTGCTATACAATCAACTGCTTCTAAAATGTTAGAATAAGACTTCAATATTGTTGATATCACCATAGCTTCTGCCGCCTTATCTGGTGTCAAAGCGGGATTTTAAAACACTTACTTTTCCAATACAGCGTTTTAGGATTTGCCACCGGCTGGTTGATGATGAAAATACAAATATACAGCAATTTATGGAGGAAAAAATTAGTTGCCTCTTGGCAGCAGTCAACATCATTCCTGTCTATTATATTTAGTGTATGGACTGAACAAGGTATATCATTGTTCATTCTTCGCGCACGATTTTCGACTTGAGTTGTAGCCTAGCTGTACTTTTCTTAAATTGAGGGAGAGTTGCTCAGTTCGTCAGCCTCACGCTCTTGTCCTATTTGATTCAATCTCAAGATGACTGGAAATATTCCAGGATACTGTAGATGATCAGCAATAAGTTTTGTGTGTTTCACTGTGCTCTTTATGCGTTCTACATCGCAGGAGTTGTCCGAATTTTCTGACATGACGGTAAGACTTGCAAATGACCCCCTTTGGCGTTGACAGGCTTTGGTACCGCGAGCATCATCAGAAAAATCAAGCCACAACACTGGATCTTTCCATAAGTGTTTATTTTATAAACTGAAAAATGTACTTTAAAAGTTCAGTTTGAGCAGTTCTTTGAATTCTTGAATCAACATTTGCAGTTGATATATCAAGAGGAGAATTTAATGGTTTGATGAGATCTGAAGGCAAAAATATAATAAAGTTTATGAACAAGCGTATTCTCGTGACACCGAGGATTTTAATTGGATGAAAAAAGTGTCTATCGTGTCCACTGTGTTAACTGTGTCTAATGTGTCCATTTCAGATGACGAAGTTTATGCTTGTATCGGCATCGATGTAACATGTTGTGGAACTCGAGTGAAAAAAATGAGTTAGCGTTGCAGATGTCGATTTTCCCCCAGACTGCTCTCCAAGGTTCTTAAGTTGCCAACTTGGTGCCCATGTTATCGCTTTCTCAAAGTAAAAGCGGTAAATTACTGGCAGCTTGTACACAGTAAGTTACTGTTTTTGAGGGGTACTTTTACGATAGACTTTTAAGAGTGCAGTGAGAGTAGATACCGCCGAAAGCGACGTCTCTGCTAGTTATAATATTAGTTTACGTTACTGATTATTATTATTTAACCATAGAAGCAGTTTTGTCTTATCGATCATCGGCCGTTATGAACCATAGAAGCAGTTTTGCCTTATCGATCATCAGCCGTTATGAACCATAGAAGCAGTTTTGTCTTATCGATCATCGGCCGTTATGAACCATAGAAGCAGTTTTGCCTTATCGATCATCAGCCGTTATGAACCATAGAAACAGTTTTGTCTTATCGATCATCGGCCGTTATGAACCATAGAAGCAGTTTTGCCTTATCGATCATCAGTCGTTATGAACCATAGAAGCAGTGCGCCTTATCGATCATCGGCCGTTATGAACCATTATAGAAGCAGTGCGCCTTATCGATCATCGGCCGTTATGAACCATAGAAGCAGTGCGCCTTATCGATCATCGGCCGTTATGAACCATAGAAACAGTTTTGTCTTATCGATCATCGGCCGTTATGAACCATAGAAGCAGTTTTGCCTTATCGATCATCAGTCGTTATGAACCATAGCAGCAGTGCGCCTTATCGATCATCGGCCGTTATGAACCATAGAAGCAGTGCGCCTTATCGATCATCGGCCGTTATGAACCATAGAAGCAGTTTTGTCTTATCAATCATCGGCCGTTATGAACCATTATAGAAGCAGTTTTGCCTTATCGATAATCGGCCGTTATGAACCATAGAAGCAGTTTTGTCTTATCGATCATCGGCCGTTATGACAGCTCGTAGGTTAAAGAGTCTTGATATTTTTCTGTATATTTTTGAGGTGCCCCCTTTTTTTCGCAGTGCCCTAAGCACGTGCTTATTTTGCTTATGGTTAATCCGGGCTGCTTGGTGGTAGACAAAGGAAGAAGACAAAGTATCTTGAGAACTGAGAAGCCAGAGAACTTACCTTGGGATCTTGCTGTCAACAACTTCAAGACAAGTTCCAGTAAGGAAGAATTCATTGTGAGACATTCAAGGATATCTGCCTTGATCAGCCACACCATTTCTTCACTAGGTGTTTTATGAGCAACATCACGACAGAAGAGTCTTGACAGCACAGAGGCAATGACAAGTGAACCTTCTTGATAAAACTCGGTGCTTGGATTAACAGTGATATGTGGGAAGGATATTCCATTCAAATATTTGATCAGACTGTAGGCTGATAAAATATGAATGTGTGGTCTATTAGCCTGACGGGATGGAACAAAAATATCAAAAGTTAAATGGCTTTAAAAAAAAGTACTGACAAAATTCCATACATCCATTATTCCACAAAATGCAGAGACTGCTGTTTTATAACTAACTTTTAACAGTCTTTTTCTATAAAAAAAATTAAACTTTAATCACCAACAATCAAAATATTTGTATGACAGCTCGTAGGTTAAAGAGGCTTGATATTTTTCTGTATATTTTTGAGGTACCCTCATTTTTTCGCGGTGCCCTAAGCACGTGCTTATTTTGCTTATGGTTAATCCGGGCTTGGTGGTAACAATTGTTGCATTGTTTTTTCACGCATTATTGCAAATCAAACACATGTGTGAAATGTGATGCACTGAGTGGGGGTGTGGGGGGTGTTAAAAAATGTTAAATATTTTTTTATCGTTTTATAATTGTGATTTCTGGTTTTAATTAAAATTTCTGACGTAAGTAGTGATGTATCACATTTCAGATGTAAGTAGTGATGTATCACATTTCAGACGTAAGTAGTGATGTGTCACATTTCTGACGTAAGTAGTGATGTGTCACATTTCAGACGTAAGTAGTGATGTGTTACATTTCTGACGTAAGTAGTGATGTGTCACATTTCTGACGTAAGTAGTGATGTGTCACATTTCAGACGTAAGTAGTGATGTGTCACATTTCTGACGTAAGTAGTGATGTGTCACATTTCTGACGTAAGTAGTGATGTGTTACATTTCTGACGTAAGTAGTGATGTGTCACATTTCTGACGTAAGTAGTGATGTGTCACATTTCTGACGTAAGTAGTGATGTGTCACATTTCTGACGTAAGTAGTGATGTGTCACATTTCTGACGTAAGTAGTGATGTGTCACATTTCAGACGTAAGTAGTGATGTGTCACATTTCTGACGTAAGTAGTGATGTGTCACATTTCTGACGTAAGTAGTGATGTGTTACATTTCTGACGTAAGTAGTGATGTGTTACATTTCTGACGTAAGTAGTGATGTGTCACATTTCTGACGTAAGTAGTGATGTGTTATATTTCTGACGTAAGTAGTGATGTGTTACATTTCTGACGTAAGTAGTGATGTGTTACATTTCTGACGTAAGTAGTGATGTGTTACATTTCTGACGTAAGTAGTGATGTGTTACATTTCAGACGTAAGTAGTGATGTGTTACATTTCAGACGTAAGTAGTGATGTGTTACATTTCTGACGTAAGTAGTGATGTGTTACATTTCAGACGTAAGTAGTGATGTGTTACATTTCTGACGTAAGTAGTGATGTGTTACATTTCAGACGTAAGTAGTGATGTGTTACATTTCAGACGTAAGTAGTGATGTGTTACATTTCAGACGTAAGTAGTGATGTGTTACATTTCAGACGTAAGTAGTGATGTGTTACATTTCTGACGTAAGTAGTGATGTGTTACATTTCTGACGTAAGTAGTGATGTGTTACATTTCTGACGTAAGTAGTGATGTGTTACATTTCAGACGTAAGTAGTGATGTGTTACATTTCTGACGTAAGTAGTGATGTGTTACATTTCAGACGTAAGTAGTGATGTGTTACATTTCTGACGTAAGTAGTGATGTGTTACATTTCTGACGTAAGTAGTGATGTGTTACATTTCAGACGTAAGTAGTGATGTGTTACATTTCTGACGTAAGTAGTGATGTGTTACATTTCTGACGTAAGTAGTGATGTGTTACATTTCTGACGTAAGTAGTGATGTGTTACATTTCAGACGTAAGTAGTGATGTGTTACATTTCTGACGTAAGTAGTGATGTGTTACATTTCTGACGTAAGTAGTGATGTGTTACATTTCTGACGTAAGTAGTGATGTGTCACATTCGTAGATAATTTTCGGTTTTTATAAGTTTGCGATAGGTTCGTTCTGTTAGTAATCAGTGAGGTTGAGGTCCGGTTTTGGTTCGGTCATCAGCAGGGTTCGAGTTCGCAGAGCCCTGCAACCCCGGCGGCTGCCTGGGGCCTCATATATTTAGGGGCCCAATTTAGGGGTTCGGAATGAATGCTACAAAAAACAGAAAAAGGCACACACACACACAAATGCGGGGGGGGGGGGGGTGCTTCCTATTGCGAGGTCGGTGTTTTATGTTCGGGTTAATTCCCAGCTCTATTTACGACACCGTGGGTTTATGAAGAATTCACTTTTAAAGGGAATCATTTGGATATTGGGAAACACGTATTTCACCTAGACCCATGGCATGTTAAAGTTTAAAGATCCCCACAATCAAGGCTAATGTGATGCAGAGTAGCCACATGTTCAGACATAATTTTTGTTTAGCTCATCACGAGAAAAATGTTTTTCAATTCATGGAAATAGGAAAACAAATTTGAAATCAAAGAATACACTTCTGAAAATTTTGCCAATTTTGGAAAATATCGAGGATAATGAAAGAAAGTTTCACCAGAGACTCTTTCTACCACGATTCGTCGCTGGAGAGTCATCTTCACCATCGCCGAGATCCAACGGAACTTACGACAGGGAACTCCGCCTTCACTACTCTACGCTTGTGATCCACCGAGATCATCGTGGAAATATATAAACGTTAAGTCCCCAAGGAATGAACATAGTATCTTGAGCATTTATAATGATGACAACATTAGTGTGTCAGTGACCATTGAAGTACATTGGAATATCTCGTCTAATTATATGACGTCTTTTGTAAAAAATAATAATAAATAAATCCTTGTATTTATTTCTCGTTTAACAAGTAGTTCGTTTCAGTCTATACTTTATGTACATAGTTAGTTTATTATGTCTGTGAGGTTATTTGGCTAGAGTAAAGAATCCCTAGACAAAGAGCTAATAGGAGATCTCGTACGAGATATACTCCTCATTACTATATTATAAGACAGATCACCACACTACTACTCAAGTAACCGGCCTGCTTTGCCTTGTGTTCTCCTGTATGGTGTTTGCTGATACAGAATCCAATGCACGTTTAATTTGATCGAATATCCCGTGCAGAGTAGAAACGATGACACTTCAAGACAACTTTAGCCACTGTCTTCCATCTTTGGTCAACGAGTTTTTTTTTTTCTAACTGTGGATAATCCCAGACAAACTCAAGCCCACTACCTTTTGGCCTAGAGGCAGCCAATTTTATCAATGCGCCACGGGTCAAACTTAGTGTAAGGAGGTGGAATTATAAATCAGAATGCACTAGAGCAGAGGTTCCCAAACTTTGTTGTCTCGTAGACCCCTTACCATGTTTTTTGGTTTTGGGTAGACCCCTTGCTTACCTGAAATTGATTTTTTGCAAATTCATTTAATACTTTACAAATACTTTAAATGTATTTTTGACAGGCGGTATAGTGCTATTCACTGTGAAAGATTTAAATTTATAACGGTAGTGAAGTGCAGTGTGAATAACTTTTTAAAAAACATGTTAAGTTTTATACATTTATTATTTAAATATGCCAAAATAGAAGTCTTGACCTGCTTACATGAGATCCACTATCGTCGACTCCAATTTTCATTTCATGGACCCCCAATTTTTTTCCGCTGCCATAGACCCCTTGCAAGTTGTTGTAGACCCCTGGGGGTCGATATAGACCACTTTGGGAATCACTGCACTAAGAGGATAGTGATGTGCAACATTTTGTAGCAATAACTTTCAATAAGTCATAAATATAAAATAAAAATGAAGATAGGCATTTAAATAAACAACAACAAAAACATGATTTTGTGAAAGGAAAAATAAAACAAATGAATGTTTAGATTATTTATTTTACATTAGAATTCATAGCTCAGAAAGCTGTTTCTCTTGTTAATATTAATATCTACAAAAGTAATCTTGAAGTTTAAAAAAAAACTAATCATACAATTGTACAAATTTTAGTGCTTATAAAATTATTAATATTAATATGTGTTTAAACTTTTTGTGTGCGCCATACACATGCGCTAGCAAATCAGTTTAATAGAAACATTAGAATCACTGTTGGATACCAATTACTCACTTTAGAAATAGCCTACACATTTTAGACTTACTACAAGGAAATGTAATTTAGACATCAAGTAAAAAGATTTAACTTCAATTAAAAAAAACATTCAAAGGAAGATAAATTGATGGCTGCCATTTTCATTTTAAAGATATGCTTTCAAGACAATTTTTTCCATCTTAAATATTATTATTGATGAAAACAGTTTTTTTTTAACCCACATGCATGGAAAGGAAGTTTGAATGGTGCATTTTCTTTTAAAAAGTTTAACAACAGTCTGCCTCTATCAGGTCAGTTAATAGCATTATTATACATTATGTAAATAATTTTATTACACATATATATCACAGATAGGAAAGAACTGCAAATAAAATAAGTTAAAAAATTCTCATAAAAAACTTCAACATGTTTCAATTACAAAAGTGGCATTTTTTTTTTTTATAGCAGAATACAAAGAAAAACAATTATTTAAAAAAAGCACAATCTATTAGAAAATGTTTGTATTTCTTTAAAATACTTTAGCATTATTATTATAACTCTTTTCACTTAAGTTTTGTTTGTGTGAATAAATATAAAGAATTAAACATTAATTAAAATGTATTGTATTTGAAATTAAATACTATTTTCAGAAAATATTTGAATATTGCAGTTCAGCAATAGTTTCAATCTTTTTTCTGTTGTAATCATTTTTAAAATTAAACATTTTTTTTTTAGAAAACAGTTTTTATTACAGTTTTAATATTGAAAATAAATATGTCTAATTGACAAGTGGTGGTGATAAAATCAGTGGTTTAGGATAGTTTTGTATGTAGTGTTGTATCAATGGGCGGCATTGCATCCACTGGTGTCTCTGACCTCAGGCTGAGGAAGGTGTTGTCTCTGGTTATCAATTTGTGGTACATGTTCTGTTCTTCATGACCATTATTCAAAGCTGTTAAAATTAGATTTACAATTTAATGGATATCATAATTACAAAATCAATCTCTTTTTGTTGACATATTCTAAAGAAGATGACTTGAGATTATTACATAAGTATCTAGTTAAAGAACTAAATGGTTTTCCTGTTTTTATGATTAAGATCTCTTAACAAATGAATGGTGCTAAATAAGAACTTAATGTTTTGAGTTACTTAAGTTATCCATAATAAAATGAATACTGGTAGGCCTACCTCATAAGCCCAATTTTAGTTTTACAATTGTTCTTTACTAACGTTTCATAAAGGAATGACTAAAATGAACTTGCGAGAGCTGCTGAAAATTTTTAAGTCGAGAGGATGACCATCACCCATCTTACCTCCAGTTTTTACTTTAGGATGAAGCCAGAACTTGTAGACAAGTATGAACACTACCACAAACAAGAGTGTACCCAGAACCACAATGATTATAATGTACTTCACTTCAAGTTCAAGCTTATCCTCATGTTGGCCATGCTCATCAGAATCCTGAAATATTTCAAATTCATTTACTTTATGTCCAGACATGTGCTTCTAAAATACTATGTTTTGGAATATTGAAAACTGTATCTCATCACCCACAGTTTGCCTAGTCATTAAATATTTTCTAATTCATTTTTTTAGAGTTTTCTCCAAAGTTTTGTGCATTGCAGTCCAAACCAAATCAGGCAAGTAACAATAATATTGAACACTACAACATTGAGATGAATACAACAGAAACAAATCAAAAACACTTGACTGCTTACCTGAGACAACTGACTACATGAGCCACCATAAAATGTTGTGCCATCCAATGTTATAAAACTTGAAAGAGAGACAGAAGTACCATTAAAGGTGAATTCCCGGCTTGCCACAACATCGTCACACAATGCATTAACTGTATCATTGAAGCCTGTGATGGTTCCCTCAATGAGTAGGTACACAATAACACTGCCTATAGGGAGAGATAATAAATTTTATTGTGTAGAAACAAGTTAAAGTTTGGCCATTCCCGTTCTTCTCGTGGATAATATGGGTATTAAGTTCCTACTTGTTTTTTCCACTCATGTATCTTAATTGTTCCATGTAGTTATTTCATTTGCCCAAGAATCATCGACAATGCTATATTAAATATAACAATAACTACAGGTCACAACATGGATCTTTAACAAGGCTTTAGTTGAGGGGAACAAAACTGCTGGTAGTCTGGAATTTGCCATTAGATAAAATAAAGTTTACACTCTTGCATTAAACGTTAAGTAGCATATTTTTTTGTTTAATCTTTGAAATAACTGACTCGGATAAGGTAGAAAACCCAGACAGGAGAGCCTCAAAAGCCTTGAGCAGGGGTGGCCAACCGGAATGGCTTCAGAGGCCAATGTCATTGGAAGTACCCTCTTTGAGGGACTCATGTCATAAAAGATCTATTAAATAAAATAAAAACTAAATATAGACTGTACCAAATTATTTATTTATACTTTAATCACATAACGCAAAATAACAAAACCTAATAAAACTATATTAATGTGCTATTCTTTAATCTTTCACCCTCATTGTCATTACATTTAAAAAAAAAATGGGGGAGGGGCAGATATGGAGGGCACTGAAGGCTCCCAATGCAAAGTGGGTAGAGGGATCTGGGGAGGGACTCATTTTTTTTAGGTTCATTGCTTTTGCCAAACAAATAAAGGGTCACTTTTATATTAAAAATTAAAAATGACAGTGTCAGAGGAATCTGCCAACTTAAAAGTGTGGGCAGAAAATATAAACAATCACAAAAAAATGCAAATACAAACTTGCAATAAATCATCAAAATTATGCATTATTTAATTAAACTAAATGAAACGAATTTTTTAAATGAAATTTAATTAACTGCTGAAATCCACAAATGAACAATACATATATTTTAATACAGCTGTAGTGTATTTACTGTTCAGTGACTGTAAGAAATTTGCCAAATTACATTTCATATTTATTTTTTAAATTGAAACATAAATTAAAAATTATAAAATGATTATTTTAATAAAAACTCAAATTTCTGAATTTGTCAGGTTGAGAACCACTCCTATAATCACAAAAACGTGTGACTCAGTTTTGCAGACAACTTCACAGTGACTCTGGTTGGTTATTTTCTTTTCATCATTGTCTTCTGTGATTGAATCAAATTCTAAAAATCTCCTATGACCAGTCTCATGAACCAACTACCCCCATCTCCTATGACCAGTCTAATAAACCAACTACCCCATCTCCTATGACCAGTCTAATAAACCAACTAACTTATCTCCTATGACCAGTCTCATGAACCAACTATTCCATCTCCAATGACCAGTCTAATAAACCAACTACCCCACTTATTCCCCTGTAATATTTACGAAAGAAAGTGGGCCTTGGAACTTGTATAAATAAATGGTAGTTTTAAAAAAGAGAGAAAAGCAACAAACCTTTCCTATGACCATTTCCAGTGATGCGGATCCCTGGCCTCTGGCTATACTTATTACGAACTTGTGCACTTATTAAGTCTGCAAGATCTACGTTATAATCCATGTCAAATTTAAGTTCTATTTTATGTGACTCTGTCACGTCTACTAAGTTTTTCTGTTCTGCTGTCATCATCTCCACATATATTACTTTGCGGATGTTATATTCTGCTGGGTTTGATTTTATGGTGACTAAAAGTGGACACTTGCCAGGTTTATCAAAGGTAAGATCTTTGAAGGATGCATACCCTAGGTTGTAGAAGCAAAATAAAAAAGGATATAAAAAAAAATTACCTTAAAATGCTGATAGCTTTAAGTAGCCTGTATTCAATACATTCTATTAAGATTCCCTTTTTTATAAACACTGCAGTTTAAAGCATAGGAAATTTTTAATCTTTCATTCCTGTCTTTTTTAACACTGTATTTTATAAAAATTATTCATACTCGTACACTTGTATTTTTTAAACTATTGAATAGGAAACTAAAAAACATTAATATAATTTGATTTTATTCTGAATCTCAGATTTTAAATGAGAAAAATTACAGAAATATGTTTAACTTGGTGCATTTTTATCTGCCCTTGTAAAATAAAACATGCTTGTGATGTCAATGACAATAGTTACACTTCTATTCACATAAAATACACAGTAGGCTATAATTAAACAATTTTATTAGCCACCTGTTGAAGAGTTGAAATCTACATTTAATGTACCACCCAGGCTACCATCATAGATTGAGGTGGAGTACATAGAGATCGTTGCAGACCATGTTAGACTCTGAAAGTAGTCATGTAATCAATTACTAAGGATAATTATTATAATGTGTAGGACATTTTTAAACATAGCTAAATGCTATATTCAGTATGAAAGTGTGGTTGGTTTTAGTCTACTTCAGTCCTCTAACGAAGATAAATTTATTCCAACTTAACCTTTGTAATAAATGTGAAATTGCACTGGCTATTTATTCCTAAATTTCATATTAAAACCCAAGTAACATAATACTAAGCTAAACTTTTGAGGATTTAAAAAAACAAGCCTTTTTTAAATTAACACTATGATAACATTAAATAACGGTAATACAAGGACTTACAGCCCAATTTAAATCAGTTAATTGTTTATTTGTAGCTTTGTCAGTGAGGCTCACAACAATCTGGATGGGAGCATCAGTCAAGCATGCCTCAGTTTTCACTTCCAGCTTAGGCTCAACATTCAGTTCCAAAATCTGATATAAACATTTTGTATATTTTATATTTGTTATGTGCATAACGCCATTAAAAAAAGATGTACATTCATCCCAGACCAAACTATAATTTGTACCCAGAAAAAGACAAATTAAACATTTAATTTAACATAATTCTTATATTAATAGTTTTTTATTAAATTATAAATAAATAAATTCCATTGCATGAAGATGCTAATATAAAATAAACAATATTATGCTAATGGAAATGAATGACCGGTAGTAATCCTTAACATTTAGGTAGTGATGCTTCTTTATTTTTAAAAAAGGGAAAGCATGGGGTTGTGGTTTAGGGGGCAGTCTTGTTAAAACCTGGAATGCTCTATTTTTATCTCTACATATTCATATGTTCCTTTGTTTCTTTGATGTATTGTGTAGACAAATTATCTAATGTTTATTTTAAATTCCCTTTTCATCAGTGACTGACAGTCATTTATATTAATAAGCTCTTAAGAATGTTATAAGAATAGTTATTATAAAAGTATACAGCCATATTTTAAAGTCTAAATTGAATTTTAAGCTCAAATTCCCTCTAAATATACTTTTGACAGGTAACATTTCATTTACCTGAATGCTACTTGATCTAACAGAATAATTTGCAGCCTCGGGTGGATATGTGACATTGAACTCTAAGATGTAAGAACCCTTGAGAGTAATTATTAAATCAGTGAAGTTTGCCCATCCACCTTCAAAATCAATTTTGGCATTCAGTACTTTGGCCTGAGAGTAAGATCCAGACTTGATAGAGGCCGATATTGTCCATGCAGATGTGTTATAGCCCAAATTGGTAACAACATCACCCTAAGAAAACATAAGCCTCATCAATGGTAATAATGTTTGAAAAAGATTCATAAAATGAGATGGCCATGAATTATTATACAATTTAAAATTGACAACAGTTAAAATCACCTAACTTATTTAATTTCTGAGGACTGAATAAAATTAGTAGAAACAATAAAGATTAGTTACATTTTATACAAAACAATTGCGTGTATTTGTTTCATTATCATTAAAATACAATAACTCTATAAATCACAACATGACTGTTAAGTTTCTTTTATATGTAGCAAAGTGGTGATGTTGGTGGTATGATGATGAGGCTGTGGCTGACAGTTTTACTAAAATACACTTCAAAAAATGCAGGTCTTGAGGACTATAGCTTTATTTTTTAGCAAAAAATAAAAAAAAACTAAAAAAACTAAGAAAAACTACAAGAAAAAGAAAGGGGAAAAAGAAAGGAAAAAAGAGGAAAGGGACAATATAGAGCGTCGAAATGGGCAGCACTGCACACTGACACCGGCGCACTTTAGGGATGCATTTGAAACTTTGAATCAAAAACTCATTAACGCGCATACGAGAGAGCATCTACGTCACATGACAAGTGAGACAGACTCTAACTTGCCTTCTGGCACATGCCCTGTGGTAAATTAACAATCCCTTAACGGCTCCAACCCAAATAAAAGTAAAAATCCCAGACCAAACACTTAAAGACCTAACTGTATCCTTTTCAGTTTTGTCTCGGATATCTAAGATACTATCTTATATTTCTATGAGTTTTTTTTAGATATTTTAAATAGAAGGGGTTGGAACCCCCAATGGATAAATGTGAAAACTCCCTTTATTCCTTAATATTACAATGCCCCCTAAAGATGTAGACTTGTAAATATACTACGATATAGCGAATAAAGTCCCCATTCCAACTAGATATAATTTATAACTTAATTCCCTAGGGTTCCTGAGATATAAATAATTGAACTTGAACCAAAAGCATACATAGTGGTTTCCAATATTTAAGTACCCTACGATCAAATTCCCGCGTTGGGCACTAAACATGGTTTCGTACTATTAGTGTACTATTAGCCTGGCCTACAATGCCACATATATTAAAACCTTTATTTGTTCATTTCTTTAAATACATTGTAGAGGAAAACTTTTGTTTGAAATGATTAAGTGCCTATTAAAAATATTCATCATGAGCTAAAATAATTAATAATAGCATTTTTTTACAAACACTTTTGACGCACAACCTTCAGCAACTCTTAATAAAAAGATAATAAATTGTGGATATCATTTTGTGTATTATTATTACATTATATAATTTTATGCTCTGGCGTATCATCAGTGACACTTTTAATAGATGTGCCATGATATGATTTATTATACACCAATATAACCTAATATAGAAATATAATGACCTACATTTTCATCTACTACTTTAAACTTTGGTTGGACTTTGAGTGGCTTCCCTTCACTAACACCACCCTCAGGAGATGTGTGCATCACTAGCTGACCAGGCTTCCTTAAAATTATCCCAGTTGAGTCACCAGGTGCAATGACTGTTGTATACAATACAGTTGCATTTAGTATTTCACTCATGCCATGAAGCTGAACCTGTCCAAAACAAAAATTAATTGATCTTCAAAAATGTTTGTAAACAAATTATGTCAGTTTTGTTTCAAATATGTTAAAATTTAAATTGACTTTGATTGATTGATTGGATATTTATACAGCACTGGTATCCATGCCACTTTAGCATGCTCATTGCGCTTTGGTTTTCATAAATATATTTAAACAAAAAAGTTTTAAAATGTTTCTTAAATGACGTTTTATCCTTTTCAATACCCTTCAAATATTGAGGAAAACTATTCCATAATTACAATGAGGGATGGGATATCTCATTTCTTATGGGGCTTCATATCCCCTTAAGTACTAAACAATTTTGTTTAATCAATGAAAACTTAGTTCAGCTATGCGCCTATGTTACGTTTAATGAATGAACTGAACATTATATGTTTAAAAATTTTAATACTACCCAATTGAAAATTCTACTAAATTATTTTTTTTGGGATGTACTAGAAAATAACACTTGATTTTAAATTGAAGGTCACTCCAACAAAATTTGGCTTTCAATAATTAGATGTCTCATCATATAATGTTTTTTGTGCTTGCAAAAACTGCCTTAAAAGTGTAAAAAAAAACAAGGTTTTAAAATAATATACATTATGCATACTAATAATTACTTACTCTAATGAGTATTTTTCAGAATAAAAATAATAAAATTAAAAGTTCTCTACAACAATGAGGGTGTCTGTGTAACAATATAATCATTAGATATTTCCTATGTAATAGATGTACCTGAATTATAATTTTATTGTTAACAACTTCGTAATTGACTGTTGGTTCCTCTCCAGGTGCATCTGCTATTTCAACTGTAAATGTGATGATGCCTGTGTCTCTCTTCCGTCTCCCGCTAGCAGATGTATCCCTCACAATATTTACAATACGCACCTATGAAAAAGTGATAAAGTATGTTAATGAACAAAAATGATTTCCTTGAATACAAGTTTTATAATAAAGTAGAAATCACTTATAAAAGCATAAAATATGGTCTATAATTTAAGTAAGATGAAGTGAAACTTTAAAGTTTCTTCAACAAAACCCATACATATTATTTGCACACAAAAATTTCAAAGGTAACAGGATTGTCAAAAATTAAACCAGTAGAAACACCTGGGGTGGTCCTTGACTCACGAATAAAACCTGCTAAGCATACATAGATTAAACATAAGCCATAAATCATACATGCAGTTGAGCACACACACAAAAATTGTAAAAAATGAAGAGAACTGAAATAGTCTTTACAAGTGATTATAATTATACCTTGCGTTGATCCAAACCCAAAAATGCTGCAAGATTTTCAACAATCTTCTCACTAAAGAATTCTTCCTCAGTCATAGCAGGCAAAGTAAAGGAAACAAGAAATACTTCTGTTTGTGAGACTTTCACCTCAGAGTTTCCACATACAACAAAAAATACTGTGTTTTCTTCACGGCTAAAGTAAAAGAAAAATTATATGTTTTAAAAAATTCAAATCAAAAGGCTAAGAAGCACAAAAACAAATTCAATAAGATATGAAATCAACACAATGAAATATCAAGTATAATTTTTATTTTCATCATAACACTGAAGATTTATTTTTATAACAAAATATTAAAAGAATTAAACGAACAACATAACTGTAGTTTAAATGATTTTTTGTTGTTGTGTAACACAAAAATCTGAACTAAACCTGAGGAAGTTTTGTCCATTGACTTTGTCTTTGACATCAGGCATAAACTCATTATTGGTATTCTGCAACTTCAGCCTGAAGCGCCCATTAGCATCTATAAAGCCATTTGTAGGCATGATCACACTGTTGTTTACCTTTACCTGCAAAGAAAAATGAAAATATACCTGTCTTATAGACTTAAATTTTCAAACACATTTTAAAAACCTTCCACAATCAACTCTCATCCATCTTCTCTATTTGAAAACCATATGGATGTAATAAATCTTTAGTTTTGTTGCACATTTCTCATTTTTCTCCTGTTGTCACTGTGACATGCTACTTTAGAGCAAGTTATGTGTGATGAAAGATATTGGCATGATAAGAAATAACAAAGGTGAGAAAAATTACATACTTCATATCTGTTCTGATTTGAGGTCAACAAGCTGAGACGTACACATTCATTTGAGTCTGACAGCAAAAGCATGTAACGTGTCTCCATTGGGTTGGTGCTGCTAAGATATATATCAAATGGTCGATCTGCAAAAAAAAAATCTGATTTATTATGGAACAATAATTTAACATTAATAAAACCGGTAGAGGCAGCAAAATGACACTGCTTTTCTTGGTGAACAAAGAAAACAAAGTACTTTAACAAGTGTGAAATGAAGTGTTATCCCATAATTTCAAGCTTGACGGTAGTAAGCAACTGTTAAAAGCTCAGGCTGTATGAGAATATCAATAAAATGAAGTAAGGCAGATTCCTTCATATTTTGAAATGTTTTTAACTTTTTGTTCTTACTTGCAAATTTTTATCACAGAAGGGGAGAAAAATGCGTAGGGCTGATTGTACTAAATAATGAAGCAAAACTTGACACAAAAAAAAGGATAGACAAAACTCTGATACTGACCGCTAGTAATTGTCACTAATAAGGCTTTTCTTCTCAACCTCCCCTGTATGTTACGATCACCTAGGGCTACTATTTCCCTTGCCCCTTGTTCCCAAACACCTCCAGACTAATTATCCATCCCTTTTAAATGCCCTATCTATCCTCCTTATCTACCCTTGTCCTATTTTAATCTGTCCTGTCTGCTGATGAAGGCTCTTAACGGAAACATTCTTGTCTCGTCTTATTTCTTAATTCAAACTTCCACATACCTTGTTCAACTATATCCTTAACACAGCTTGATCACAGTCATTTATTATGCTTTATCTACCCTACCTCCATCTTTTCCATTTGACCCTACCCCCATTTCACCATGTTAGCCCCACCCCCCATATCTGGCTACCATCTTCCACACTTAATCTGGCCTTCAGCCAAACCTCCTCAATCATCTCCCAATTCCAAAAATTCAAACATCTCCCTCTTTTCCCCACGAAAGATATGACCACTTTTTTATTTCACAGATTCCATTATTGAAATCTGGTTCTCTTGTTTCTGATGCAAAGTTATTCATCACTTTAGATTTTTCATGTCATTTTGAAACTGTTGTCTTTTTAAAATTACAACACAACACAGTAGCCTATCTGAATTTGGTTCAACCTTCCCTTACATGCAAACTATATATTGGCCTATATATGAGGATGGTATTGGAGAAATGACAAATGTTTTGTCCACAATGTTAGGCATACCCAGAGCCACAATAGCTTGAAAAGTGCTCAAACGTCTTTGACAAGTATATCCACTGCACCAGCCATGATCCTATGGAAAAAAAAAAAACTTTTGCTATACCGAGAACTAACTTTTAAAAAAAATGTAAGATCTTTGCTAGTGGATTTAAATCTATATAGAGCTTATTTACAGTGAGGCTGAAAATAGAAGAAATTAAAGGAAATTTTCAATCACAGATGGCTATTGAGCATATGAAAAAAAGATTTAGCAGCTTTTATTAAATTTCATTTCTACCTGTGGACCATTGATCAGATCAACATAACCCTCTGGGTTGTAGATGGCCACTGGGCTGAGTCGCCTAGTCTCTGTATCAGCATCCATGCTTTCAATTGTTAGAAGTCGCCATTGATAGAAATCAGCACATTCAAAGGCACGCCACTGTGCAATCCATGTGCAGTTATCAGTTTTGTAGATTCCTGTATAAGAAATAAATGAATTCAGAGTGTTATGAAGAGAACAACTTACTACTAAAATAATGATTGATTTAAAACTTTGGTTAAAACCAGGAGGCCATAATATGGAATGCTTTGTGAGCATTCACTCCATGTCTTGCCTTTACTTTTATCATTATTGGGGAGAGAGTGTTTCCATCTTGTTATTAATATTGTCTTTGTTCTTGTTTGTTATTTTGAAGAGCTCTCATATTCCCTAGTTTGACCTGGTTATTGTATAAAAATAAGGAACTGATTTTAAAAATAATTTTCATTTGGTGACCAAGGGCAAACCAAAATGTTATATTGTCAGGAAAAATATATTCTAATTAGCATTTGTTTTTGACTGTTTGTTGCAACACTGGGTACCACCTGGTACAAAAAAATATACAAGAATCACAGTTTGAGAATCTGCAGAGTGTAAGAAGAATACCATTTAAAAGTTTATGATTACCCTTATGTGGTGCAAAGCTTGAGACATCAATCTTTGATGCAATGCGTGTGGCCAGCATGGCTGATGGTATTCTGTAATCTCCAACCCCATGTCTCTTATCTCCATCCCACTCATATGCTGAGTCTGGTAAGACAGTTCCTTTGTGGCCCAAGAAAGTTCCATCGAGATCTCTAATAAGACATTTCTTCAAACCATCACAGTCCATATCCACACAGTCCGACGGGTTTACTTTTCTGCATTGACAGAATGATTTAATCTTTTTTTTCTTAATGGAGTATTTAAAAATGAAATAAAATGGAAAGTTGTGTTAAAAATATATAAATAAATTAATTATAGGCCATACTATTTAAAAATCATTTAAATAACTTTTTTACGACAGCAATAATACCAAACTGCTCATTTATTATAACTAACAGTGGTAAACAAAACAACAAATGCAGAATTAAGTTAAATTTAAGTAGTTGAACTTAACCTTTTTCAAATTTCACAAATGTGTTTTGGTAGAAGTTTTATTGATGATGAAGAAATTTCTTCTTAAATTAATTTTTTTTAAAAGTGTGTAACTTTTTTTTTAGAGCATCACTGTAAACCACTCAATGACTTTTAAAAAATATATATAAGTTGGCCAAATTATTTTGATTAAATTAATTGCTGTGTTATCTCACCCAACATTGGGGGGATGAAAGAATATCTTGGAGGTGTGGGTCACATTGATGAGCTCTGTACTCTCCACAAGGATGGGGTGGCAGGCATCGTCATTGTCTTTATTGGTTGTTATAGCGAAGTCATTGCCGTTTGTGCAGGAATCAAAGTTGACAAATGTATTGTCTGTTAAATTTAAAGACATGTATTAAAATAGAGCAGAATTTTATCTTAACTTTAATATCTTTTTAGCAAGGCTTTAGCTGAGGGAAACAAAACTTCTGGTATCTGGAATTTACCAATATCTACCCAAATTTGGAAATTAATAATTTGACTATTTTAAAGACCTTTCAAATTATGTAAAAAAAGATGAGGGGACCTAATAGTTTTGTAAAGAGTGTTAACAATATCTCTGTGGAGTTTGTTTACTATGCAGCTCTTTTACCAAACTTTGAAACAGCATACAAATACAATGAAGAATAGTCTTTATCATCAAAAAAATATTTCTGAATGGCTGGACCATTTTTTTTCTTCTACAGACTTACTCTTCAATTTGGTGACTCCTTTGATGGTTGGATAACTCATGATGTTCACAAAAGGTTTTCGAGGTGCACCATTGCCACCCCCAGTGAATGTTGTGAACTCAATGCCGATTTTACCACATGCTACAAGGGATCCATGGCTTCTTATCTGCTCACTGGAGACAATGTTGTCATCTGTCTCATCAGCAACATCAAGTTTTTCTGAAAATGCTGCAGTCTTCCCGATCAAAATGTTGCCAGTGATCTCAACAAACTTGTCGGTGTAAGCATGATTCACAGCACTGGGACCCACCAACATAGGGAAGATGCTGACACCATTTTCAACCAGGACATTGTTCTTAAAAATGACACTGCCATCATTGTTGAAATAAAATCCAAAGTCCAAGTTTTTCCAAAGTGTGAAACCATTGTAGATGACACATGTTGAATTTACTAGTTGGTCATCAGGCACAGCAGCGGCTCCTATTGAAATAGTAAGGGCAAGAAATGAAAATTTATGACGTTTCTCTCAATTATTTGAAATAGGTTCCACTTCAAAAAAAAAAATTTCTTTATGGAGTAAGATTTTTAAATTGGCATTCACTGCTAGAACTCTAAGTTGTGGGAATTTTCTACGTTTGTACAAAAAGAAAACCTAATTATAGTATAATTTGAAAATGCTTAAAGTTGCTTGCGAATATTTTCATACATGATAGATATCTAGAAGGAAGTCTCAAACTCCTTTTTTATATATATATTTGTATACCATAAACATTCTATGTTAAAAAGGGCACACACAGAAATACTAATATTGACAGAAAACAAAATTGGCCAAGACATTATGTTAATCTATCAATGCTAAGCAGTATCCCTGCTGTTACATTCTAAGTTAAGGAACATAAAGAAAATAGTATTTTAACATGACTGAGGCTAGCAAAAATTGTTGGATAAGTAGAAGCCTTTCATGTGGTCCATTTCTTGAGTTCCACTGTTTCCAAGCAAGCAGAGTTATTATTAAAACAGTTTATATTTCATCATACTCACAAAAATAAATACATAATTATAATAGCAAGTTACAAAACAACATATTTTCATCTCACATTAATGAGACACAAACAATTTTTGAAAAAAAATCAATATAAATTAAGCTTTAATTATGATTACACAAAATACAAATTCAAATGTTTTGACTAATCTACTTAAGAGCTTTATCGCAGTCCAACCCTTTTATTTTCATCTTGATGTACTGGAAAAAAAATTATTTTTATCTAAAAAGTAGAAACCCTTATATGTGAATCTGATTACAGATAAAGGCCTCTTACCAATCAGACCACCAATAGCAATATTTCCACTCCATAGATGAGCATCTTGTGTGTTACAAGCTTGGCCTTTCAAGCGATAACCTGACCGTTCTGTCCCCGCCACTGTGTTGTTGATGAGAACAAGGTCATCTGCCAGAATAGCTTCAATGCTGCCCTCAAAATTGGGATTGCTCATCTCTTTTCTGTCTTGGTAGACACCAGGCCACATACTCAGAGTCACCAGATTGTTGGTGATTCTTGTCCTCACTGATTCTGTCCGTATGCCTGTCATGAAGTGAGAGGTGTTTCAGCTACTACTAATTATAACAGTAAAGCATAATACTAAGAAACAGAAATAAAGAAAAAGTTTAATTCCCAATTGTAAGTTGGTCAAAATTTGTTGAAATCAATTAAAAATTATATTTGGAGTAGGGTAGAGAACTAATGTATAGAGAAGCCTATGAGATCTTGTAGTCGGGCAGTGAACTAATGTATAGAAAAGCCTATGAGTATGAGATCTTGGAGTAGGGTAGTGAACTGATGTATAGAAAAGCCTATGAGATCATAAAAAATTTGTAAACAAGAAATGTTTTCAAATGCAAAAACTGTCTCAATTTGAAAAAAAGATTAATAATTAATTGTTAGATACAAAACTGACAATTCCTCACCTGCACCAACTGTTTCATGTATTATGTTCCCATCAATCTCCAGACCATCAATAGAGAATGCACCAATTGCAGTGCTGAAACCACTATAGAAAGTACTCATTTTCACATATGAATATCTAACTTTCCCTGGTGTGCTTGTAACATCAATGTAAGCTAGTGAAAATCGTGGATCATAATTTTCGCTGTAACCTTCCTGGCCTGTATGGTAGAACTCTACATTAGAAATCTGTGCAAATCCTGTGATACAAAAAAAAAAAAAAGGCCATAAAAATTATTATAAAAATAATAAGTGGTAGTGAACATAAAAAAAAAAAAGAATAAAACAATTTTATCAGAAATTAACTCTGCAAAGCTAAAACCATTATGACAGCAGTATCTCACCACTTCGTTGGTCTCCAGCATAATATGTCTGACCAACAACAATTCGTGCTCCAAAAGAGTCTTTAATGAGGCCATCATATTCTTGACCCTCAATTTTAATGTTACGTGTCAGCAGAGCAACCGTAGCCCTCAGCTCAATAGTTTCACCATTCAATGTCAAGACTTGAGCTGGGATGTGAAGACATGCAAACATCTAAATTCATCAACTTAAATTAAAAAATATATTGTGTTCTCCATGAATTGTGTACTTGGTCAACTAAAAGCCTCAACTGTTAACTTTTGCATAGCTGACTATTCTTGAAAAAATTTTTTTTCCTGTAATCCAAGACAATCTTATTTTTTCATACATGCACTTTAATTTAACACATTCATCTATTGATTCTTGTACTATAATGGGGTGGCCAACACACAGCCTGGCACATTAAATATATATCAGAAAGGATCTTTCTTCATTCAATTTATACTTATTTTCATTCTTGGTATAAACTCAAATTTGAAATGTATGAATATATATAATAACATATACAAATATATGTAAATATAGGTAATACAGAATATCTATCTCTCTCTCTATATATATATATTATAAGATTAAACAATTATTTCTCTACAATGTTTATAAGATAGGATAAATGGCATGTGAGCCCATAAAAGTTGACTTGCAATCAAATTGGCTGAAGTTTCTTGGGTTGCCCACCCCTGGTCTAATATAAAGCTTTAACTTTTTTGGGAAGTAATTATTTTTATATGTTCATATTTTTTTATCCTGGAGTTTTAATGTGAAGTTACCTAATTATATATTATATTTCTTTTTATAAGGTTCTAATACTAATAAAAAAATTTGTTTGGCATATTTTCTTCTGCCTAGGTCACAAAATGTAAGAAAAGTAAAAAACCTATAAACTTTTCCAATAAATTTACTATTATGTCTGAAATCCCTCACCAATGTGCCTGTACTTGATGGTACTGTTGAGTGTTACAGTTCTCCCAGCAATCGAAGAGATAGAGAAGGTCTCTGTATGCCAAGGGTTGTAATCAGTTGTTGTAATGAGGATGGTATCCCCAGGAACCCAAGAAACAGTGTCTGTAATAGTTATTTGGTTGCCAGAGTCAACTGTTTGGGCCAGTTTGGTTTTGGTAATGCCATGATCTTTTCCGTGAAGTTGAAGTCCACCAAAAACACCTTTTACAACAAAAAAAAAAAAAACAAGCATGAGAATTATATGCTTTGTAGGAATACCATTAAATAACAAAATAAAATTGCCATTAAATGTAATTTAGATTTTAAACATTTCTTTCTTATAAAGACTAACAACTCTCTAATTTTTGTAATGCATAACAAGTAAATACTTATATGAAAATTAAAGGTAAAAAAATTATGTGAATTACAAAATAAACTTTAAAAAATATATCAATGGATCAATTTAGTTTGACTACTTGACATTTAAAATATTGAAGCACCTACATAAAATTTTAACAATAATGCATAACAATTAAATACTTATGAAACTTCTTAAAGGTAAAAAAATTCTGTGAATTACAAAATAAACTTTAAAAAATATATCAATGGATCAATTTACTACTTGACATTTAAAATATTGAAGCACCTAAATAAAATTTAAAAAATTAGCATTAAATCAAAGAATAATCACCTGCTTTACTTTTTAAAAATATTTTCTGTTTTCTTTTGATTTCGTCTTCACATAAAGTTATTTTTAAAACTTTTTTGTGGCTAAAAAATGTTTGTTTCGGAGTACTTTTTTTTAAAATTTAAATTATTTGATTTTTGTTTTTTAAATAACTTTTTGAGTTTCAGTTTTATAGAACAATTTTTTTTTACACCGAGTATTACCAATAAATCTTGTGCCAAGAGCAGGCCCGTCAGTTACAGCATATGCTGGAGCACTATGACTTCCCCTGACTCTGATGAGGAGATTTCCTAAGAAAGGTGCACTTTCTGACCACCCAGCTATTAGTCTACCAGTAATGTGAATGTATTCCACATCTAAGACCATGTTGTATGTATAATTGTCCAAGAACTGAAGACCTCCTTCCAGTACAAGTTGGCCAAGTTTGGGAATGGGTTGGTCCACAATGATCCATTTGTCTGTTTAAATAATGATACATTTTCTAAAATAAGTTATAGTTTGGTTACCACCATCTTAAAAATGTTTAATCAATAAATAGTTTGGAAGAGTTCAACAGCACTTATTCTTGTTACTTTTGAATCACTTAAGAACATATTATTAACTATTATTTGTCTTAAAAAAGAATGATTTATATGATAATCTTTCTTAATTTACCTTTAGGTATGGTAAGGTTAGTTAAGGCTTTTGGCTGTAGGCCATCTTTGGTTACTGTGGTCCATGTGCTGTTGTCAGACCAATACTCGGCATTTTTGGGCTGTGACAAAATATCCATAGGGTCTGGAGGAGGCTTACAGTCTCGGAAAAAGCATCGGATAGCACGTGTTTTAACTGACTTGTCTTGAGAAGTCACATACTTTGTGGCATCTCTCTTGGCACGAGTTTGTCTTTGAACTGATATAAGTAGACAATTAAAAGTAATAATTTATTTTTAAATCATATTTTAATTAAAATTTATAAGACAGCATCACCTAGCACTTTGTAAATGGGATAATTATACCTTTCTACTCACTATTTCTGTTTTACCAACCTGATTGTCCACAAATAATTATTTATTTCATTGACTCCAGAAATTGCCCAGAAATGTTACAGAAAATCATTAAATCAGAGCTTTTCTAAGTTAAAAAAAATCCCTTGTTTTAAAGAAGAAAATATGAAGAGAGTTGAAATTTATCCAAAGAAAGAATTTACCTGCATATGTTATCGTTTTTTCTGGTCCATCATAAAACCATTGTCCATGTTTGACATCTGACCCTGACAACTGGGATTCTGACATATTCAGAGTTGTTGCACTTCCATCTAAGGTGAATATGTCTGGTTTCTCCTCTGCATACTGGGTGAATACCATGTAGTCACCAGCCTAAATTATAGTCACATTTTTATTGCAGCAACGTAATAAAAAATAACTTTAGAGATTTATAATTTCTTTCGTGCATGAGATTAATTTGACAAACAGCAAACAATAATCAAAGGCGGTTTTAGCCTGGATTCCAAAGAAATATTAAAGTTCCATAAATACATTCCACAAGGTGGGTAAAAATGTTTAAATACGCTCCTTTTATCCTCAAGCTTTGTTAGGGTAAATATAAGTTTAACCAGACCTAAAGCAGGTGGCATTGATTGCATGAAAAACAAAACAAATTCAACTTACACCCAGTCTGTACATTACACTGTCATAGCTGATATTATATATTTGACCACCATTTTGAAATGAGAAGTTGTAGTAATTGTTAGCCATGAGAACAACAGCCCAGCCTTTGCTGTGTGTGATTCGCTTAGCCTCATAGGGTGCCAAAGTTGTTCCAAAATTGGAGGTAAATGAAACATTTTTACCAGCTGCACTTGTTGGCGTGAAGTTGTTGAAAGCAAATCTGATATAATAAATGTATACATTTTGTTTAAGAGAGGGAGAAGTTAAGAAAGGGCCACTTTCCTTTAATTTGAAATCAGGTCTTAAGGGGTGGGGATGGAATTATCCTTTTTTACAAATATTGTTTTAACATTTTATAACTTCCCATATGTTTTTTCAGTTTATTGAATGTTCCCCATGTGATAATTCTGTACTTTCATTTTCATGTATTTCATAATGGGGCCATTTATAAATGACGTCACTCAAATTTTGCAGATTTCTTACCTCCCCCATTGTCACATAAAGTTATACCCCCCACCCCCGTGCCGCAAATATAACATAAAAAACCGCTGCCCCCCACCCCAATAAAACAATCACTCTCTCCACTACTGTCCTTAACTAACCCTAAAAAAAAATGATATCCCATGGATATCGAATTACTGCAACTGCAAGAGAACCATTTCTCTAAAACAGTGGTTCATAACCAGGGGTGAAAGTAACCTCTAGGGTGAGGAAGACCCAGAATATTGTATCCACTCCCATTGCTAGTTTTTATGCATTTTATTAAGCAGTGGCATATGTTTTTATGGTGAACTTTGATTGCGCATTAAATTGTATATGTGTATTTTTTTAGTTAAATAAAGAAATGAAACTACAACTAGTCTAAATTATTTAATTATTTTCATTTTAAAAATTTTGAGAAGGAATGTAGGAGATGCAAAAATGTTAACAATCCCTGCCCTTAACATTTACTTAGATCATTCCCCCACAATCAACCATTTTTTCATTCCATCCCACGTCACATGCTAGCCCTAATTCTATGTCTCACATCTGCACATTTTGACATAAATTCTCACGACTGCCATTTTCACTACACCCCAATTGTCCTTCTCTGTGGCACCCTGTATAGTGATCAGAGTCATTTCTCTGACCTTGCATACCTGTACTGATTCTCTTTGTGATCATAGTATAAAAATAAAATAATTATAATGGTTGTATAAAGAATGATGTTAAAAATGTCTGCAATTTAGTGTCAGTCAGTGTAATTGTTTTTCATGTTTTATTATGTGATGTCACACTGCTTAACCTCTCCTCCCCCTAGTCATAAAAATGTGACCCCGCTCAACCCCTAGATGTGTTACTTCATTTATGGATGGCCCCTCAGTGTAATGAAACATTGATAATATGTAAAGAATAAATAAACAAATTAATAATCTTCTGAAAATTATTCACATTGAAATGTCACTACTTTTAATGGAGATCAACATTAAAAAAAAATCCCACTAAATATTAAGATATTTGATAATTTTAAAATTTGAATAAAAAGCAAACCTGATCAGCTTTATATCATTTGTACAGACACAGCCAGCTACATTAACAGACATATCTGCAGCCTGTGTGCACTTAGTTTGGTCAAATGATGGGCTGCATGGGACCACGCTGTAATTTGCATTCCCTGTCAGACTGCCATCACGGTCATAAATGACACCCTCTGACTCCCAGTCATATTTCACCTAAATTAACATTAAATAATATTGATGTGACATTTTTTACTCCAAAGTAACTACACCCAGGTAAATGCCATTAGGCATGTCCAGAAATTGATACTAGTCAGTGTTATAGCACAATTGTATTTATTTAATTGATACATTTCATTGTACAATTTTCAATCTCTTCCCAAGAATTGTTACCTTATTGGGTGAGTTTTCAAATGTGAGACCTTCAGACTCAATAGTGAAGCCACCACAAAAGTGTGTACAAACACCTGCTATACGGGTCCAAATGAAAGCTGCTCTTCCAGTCTGAAATGAACCAATGAGATTTTCTACACTTTTGTATCCAACTGGATCTTTGTATGTTTTCAAAGGATGTGCTGGTGTGAATTCACCATTAAAACTTGAAGATTAACTGGAAATCTTTTACTAAAAGGAGGAAAATAGAAATTCACCTGATTGAAATTGTAAAACTTGACACCTTTAACAAGGAAGCCAGTCATGTAGGGTATCACAATACCACCCAGTGTGCTTGTGCCCTTGAGCTTGTCATCGTAATGTGCGACAATGGTACTGTCAAAAATACCTGGACCATTTTCTGCGTCATATTGTGGAGGCGTCTCAAGTATCAGCTTACTCTCAAAGCCAGCATTTTCATTGTGTACCAACACAAAGTCATGGAACTGAACAGCCCCAATGTTCACGGCCTCAGCACCCTTATCACAATTCCAGGCTGTCAGAGAATAAAATTTGGCCACCTGGAAAAAGATAAGTATCAAGACATTATTTCCCTTGGTTCAATAACATACATCAAGACATTATTTGCCTTACCTTGGTTTAATAACATACATCAAGACATTATGTCCCTTTCCTTGGTTTAATAACATACATCAAGAAATTATGTCCCTTTCCTTAGTTTAATAACATACATCAAGACATAAGGGCATTATTTGCATTGGTTTAACAGCATTACAATCAGGCATTATTTCCCTTGGTTTCAAGAAATACAACGAGAAATTATTTCCCTTGGTTTAATAACATGCGTAATTTTTTTATAAAACATTTAATTTAAAACATTGAAGTAAAATTTACAAGCAACAATTTAATTTCATATTCTGATCTGTACTGAATATATTATAAGTCACTACAAGGAAAAGTCTTATTTTGTACTATGAAAATTATCATAAAATGAAATAGAATTAAGGAGATGAGACACAGATGAAGTACAATGAATAACACATTTGACATACTTGATGTGCAGCTGTTGACCCACAGCTAGCTGCTGCTCTTGGGATGTAGGTCTCAAAAATCCAAAGTCCAAACCAACCAAGGGAATGAGCGGTGTTGTTTCTGTATTCTTTTAGGGGTGCAGCTTGTGGACAGATGTTAGGATCAAAACCAGGACCATCAGGATGTGTGTGCATTCGATACCAAGTGCCAAAGTGTGTGCCACCAGCAACTGCATTGTGCCTACAACATACAAATAAAACATAAAAGTCCCATATTTTTTATGTAAAAGGCCCATTTCTTTGTGTGTACAAGTCCCATATCTTTTTAATGTATGTAATTTTAGCAGATATTTCATTCAGTTCAAATTACAAAATATGTTTTAAAAAATCCCATTACATGGGAATTTTTTATGGTTATAGTAAACTTGCCTTTGTCATAATGAACGCATACATTTAAACATACACAAGTTGGGTCTATAAACACTGAGTAGAAACAGAATTAGCCTGCTTACTTATTAGTCTCTATTTTAGACTCATAGTTTTACACTTCTCTTACCTAATAGTGTTGTTAGGATGTGTTGCCCAGAAGCCAGCAGGTGTTATATCATCATTGCGGAGCGATGTGGAAGATCTGACAAACACAGCTAAGTTATATTGGAATGTGTTGCCTACCTCATTGCCATCTTCTAGAAAGAAAGCTCCCCCCATGATATTGTAAAGAACATTGTACTCTACCTGAAACATGGTACAGTTATAAATGGTCAGAAGATTACTCGCATAATGTCTTCTTGAGTGTTTTTAAATAATTTTTTTTAAATTTAAAATGTATCCATAAATTATATTTGGATTTTAATTGAAATTAGCAAAACATAAATTATTTGCCAGTATTTTAAACTTGTATAATTTTAAAATATGTTTATGATGAGCTTGAACTATTTTCAATTTGAATATGAAAAAAAAAATTATATAGGGTTGTTGGTGAAAATAAAAAGTGGTATAAAATTTTTACTGGTTTCTACTTGTTTACAGATTTATTGCTGAAACTAATTAAGGACATTCTTACATAAAAATTGACAGAAATTCTTAGTTGTTAAAGCCATAATAAAAATCAGATCCATTTATGAAAATTAATTTATTTTAGAAATCAACTGACCAATACATTGTGTGATCCATGTATGTTGACAGCTCTGTTGAAACTAGTATGGATGGCACAACCTCTGACAAATGACTTGTCCATGTTGCCATTCAGATGGAAGTGGATAGGGTAACGTCCAAGTCTGAAAGCTTGACCAGAGAAGGTGAGCTCTACGTACTGGATGTGGGCTTGCGCAACCTAGAAAAAAATTCAATCACTAGATTAACTGTTTAAAAAAAATACCAGAAACTGATCTCATGTCTGAGTTCCAAAGAAGTTGAAGCTAAGAAGTTTAAAGCCATGTTCTTAAATGCAGGGCTCTTCTTGTTAATTATACATTTGAAAAATATTGATCATTATTTGTGATTAAATATATCTTTTTTTTCAAAAGTCATTAGATTCTTTAAAATTTTGAACCCATATTCAGTGTTTAAAATAGATCACTATACTCAATAGATTATTAACCTGTGTATCTTTGTCCATTTGATGAATCATTATTTGAGCTCCAAACTGATCAGAGCCAACTTCTTCCCCAAAACGACCTTGAAAGCATGTCTGAGTGGCAAATTCTCCTGTGATTATAAATGGCTTATATGGAAAAATGTATTAGCTTAAACACCCCCCACCCCCAAACTTAATAAAATGTTATAAAAATGAGATTATCAACTGTATAGCTATTAATAGCTAATCATAAATTTACAACCATAAAAACTAGGTACATTTTACTGCTGCAGCAGTGCATTCCACAAATATTGATTTAAGAAAGTTAATTCCTACCAGGATTGAATCCTGCTGGACAAGCTGGGATAGTGGTGTCAAATGCATCATTACGGTTGCCTCTGATGACCACATTTCTTTTAAGTAGACCAACCTCTGCCCTGAACTCCACAATCTGACTTCCCCACTGACCAGTGATCCCAAGATGTTCATAGACCAGGGACTCTGTCAGAGTGACTTCATCTCCATTCACAGATTCAATAATTTTAACCTAGGAAACCCAAGAATTAAACAGATGCTGCAGTCAGAATCACATCTCAAAATGGATAATCAGTCAACTTACAGATATTCATTAATGAATGATGCAAAAATGAATACCTCAGACTCCTTTTGACTCAATCTGTCTCCAGTTGTTGCAATCACTATCTCATCCCCTGCCTGCCAGTCAACGGAATGTTGCAGTTGTAATGTTTTGGTGCCAGCTGCTGCTGTATTTGCTAATCGGGTCCAGACCACAGTAATAGGACTGCCTGGATAAGCAGAAAAATCAAATTTTTAACCACAGACCCAAGGAGAAATCATGTGTCAAATATTTGAAGCTAAAAAAAGGACTTTGTTATTTGCTAATACTTTTTGAAAACAAAAAAGTTGTTTCATCTGTAAAAAAAAAAAAAAACAGATAGAAAATTCTGTGATTTTAACTCAGCTGGCTACCATCATAATAATTAAAAAAATGTCCCACTGTTTCCTAATGAGTTGAGTGTTACAACAATATTTATTAATATCTTAAAAGTAACAGTAAATCCAGCTAGAAAATACTTTATTGTATATATATACACACACACATATATATATATTAATATATATATAAAATAAGAAATGACATATAAGCATGATTTTAAAAGCCTGACAACTTTTGCTCATATGTCCTTATATTCAAATACACCCAACATTAATACATGTCCAGGAATTGATTGAGCCTAGGGATTGATAAGATGAAATTCCTACCATACAGATCAAGTGTTCCTTCTCTAACTGCCAGAGTCTTAGTTCCATAGATGGGCAACTCTTTTGATCTCAGATGCCCATGCAAGGTGATAATAGCAGTGTATTGCTTGGGAAAAGGTTTCTCTGCTGTTCCAATCTAGGGAATAACAATGATATGAACTTTGTAAGGGGATGATAGAGGTGTCAGGACACATGATTGAGATTTAAAACTAATCAACTTATTCCAATATTTCCCTTTACTAAAAACCAACTAAGGAACAGAGACCCAATAAACCAGTAATGTTTGTTAATCATAGTGGTGAAAATGAATTGTGGATATGGAAAATGAATGTCTACTGATTTGCTTACCTGTAGAAGCCCCCCGTTAGTAATGAGGATATTTTCAGCCTGTAGTTCCACATTGGCCTCATCAAAAATAAGTTGCCCACCTGTAGTGTATAAAAATAAGCTTTTCCTTAAGAATTTTTAGGGATTCAGCTATTTATATTTTTCTTTAGCACGATGAAATAAACTTTGCTGTTTTTTTTTTTTTTTTATTGTTTTTTTTAAAGAAAAAGCAAGACATTAACCTATTACCTTAAAAATGGTAAATTAATTTTGTGTGATTTACAAAGGACCTAAGCTAGAGCCCTTTCAGTGCGTGAATGTAGTACATTTTACAGACTAGTTAAAAGATACTATAAAACTTTTTGTGTGGATTAATTTTGTAAGATGTTTTTTATGGATTAAATAAAGCAACATAATTCTATTATTAACCTTGGATCAGAAGCATCTTAAGAACAGGTGTGTTTTCATCCAATAATATTGTCTTGCCAGCTGGTATAACAACAAAATCTCCTTCTGTTGGAGGGGACTCACCACCCCATGTGTATTTGTTAGACCAGAGATCAATGTATTCATATGTAGCATTGATCTGTTGACAGACACAAATTAAATTTTGAAAATACATCATATGAATTAAAATTAAAATAATATTGGATAAATAGAAAACTCTGTATTCCTTTGAGTGAAGATATCCAAAACTGACATGTACATATCCAATCAATGCGTACTGCCATCAACTAAAATGATGTAAATTAAGATTTAGGCTTTTGTGGAAATTGAATATTTGATTTAACATTGCAGACATACCTGTTTAGCAAATCCCCAGTTGTTACGTTGCACCTCTACCTCTACTACAGCTGATGATGCAGCTCCAGTACGGCAAGTGATTTGAGTATCAATTACATTATTGACATCACACACAACACCAGCAATAGTTACAGAAATATTTTCCAGTGATGACCTTTTTATTTGAAAAAATATTGTCAAGCAAATACCAAGCAGCATTTTGGTGATTGAATTTTACTTTGTAATAATGGCGATTCTGGCCATGTAAATGAGGGTTTTAAAATATATATATAAAAAAATGAGGATGTTAAAATCTATCAAACAGCTTTCCAACAGCAATATTTTATAAGTTTTAAGTCAATGCAGATTTGATGATTTAGATCATAGGTTCCCAAACTTTTTTGTCTTGTAGACCACTTGCCATTTTTTTCGGTTTTGGGTAGACCCCCTGCTTACTTTATATTGATTGCAAATTCATTAACTTCAAATGTATTTTTGACAGCCGGTATGGTGCTACTCACTTTGAAAGATTTATATTCATATATCAGAAAATATACATAATAACTTAAATTTTAATATGATTCTTCATCATGTTTCATGAACATTCATGTTTTTAACATTTATTTACTTCATATGTACTTTTATAATTTATGTAGGAAGATATATGTCTTTATATTATAAGGTAATATTATGTAAGTAAATAGGTACTATCTGAGTATGTGGATTATTGCATTCATGGAATGCCAAAATAGAAGTCAGGACCTGCTTACATGAGATCCACTATATTTGACCCCATTTTCATTTCATGGACCCCCCCAATTTTTTTTTCTCGCTGACATGGACCCCTTGCAAATTGTCTTCGACCCCTGGGGGATCAATACAGACCACTTTGGTAATCACTGATTTAGATCATGCACATTTGGTGGAGAATGTTAGAATTCTGGGTACACTGCTTTACAAAACATCCAAATGCTCAGTGTGAAGTGATTGTGCATAGCCACATAGTTCAAACTTTAAGTTAGCTGGCTCAATTACTGAATGCTTGAGAGTCTCAATTCAACAAGTTATGACATTGTTAGGACAAATTTTCACACTGTAAACATGCTCCAAACCTTGACTGTTGTTTCAGTAAAAAATATTTTAATGACAAACTTACCCAAAATTGGTCCCCGTAATTGTCAACACAGTTCCTCCACCTGTGCCACCCCGAGAGGGACGAACAGAAGTGACAGTTGATTCCAAGGTTGCATCATAAGTATAAGCAGATGCTAATGTTTGTGTCACACCCTCCACAGTGGCTATGACTTCACATTCACCAGCTTCAAATACAAAAATACATATCAAAACTTTTTATTACACAGAGAAAACTAGTTTTTTAAAAAATTCATGCATTTCAATTTTATAAAAATTTTATGGAACTTTAAAAAGGATAAAACGATGCTTAGATCATTTTATGCTTATACTTAAAGAAGATCCTCTATTAATGAAAATGTATCTTGAAAAAAAAACTAATGACTCTATAATTTCAAATAAAATTCAAAGAAATAAATGAGAAGAATTATTATTAGATTTATTTTATTTTTTGCTTCAAGTTAATATTAATTTAAGAAATGTTATCGTTAAATGGCTTTCTCGTTCTATCTTAAACTTTGATATTAAATTGTAAAAAAACAACATTACAATGAGAAAAATATAAATATAAAATCAAGTGTCATCAGTACTTGATTGACTTATTTCTTACCAGCATGACTGGAGGTCTTGCAAATGTACTCAGTTGTTGTTACATTCACTTCAGTACAAGGTGCTCCACAGATGGTCACAGCTGTTCGGTTTCTTAAGAAACCTGATCCACTTAAAGTTACTTGTTGCCCTCCATTAGTGGTGCCTGTGTTTATGAATATAAATAAATTAATTAAATAAATTTTTAAATAATTTGGAAAATCAGTTGTTTCAAACCAGTCATATTTTGTAAAATATTTTTAAAAAAATTATTTTGTATGCAAGTAGGATTTAATTTTTTTTTAAAATGATAACAAAGTAAGTATTATTTTAATGTTCAAATAACAACTGACCTTTGGCAGGACTGATGGTAAAATCACCAAGCTTATATGTAAATTTAACATCTTGATTGGAGAAGCCCAACTGGTCAACAAACACCTCAACCAAAAACTGGCCAGTTATCTGAGGCCCTGCAATGCAATTGATGGATGTTTCTGTAGCAGCTACTGATTCGCATTCAACACCTCCAATCTAAAATGTTGATAAAATACAAATGATTAAATGGGTTTGGTAGATATCAGAAATGGGGCCATTCATAAAAGACTTCATGTCTAGGGGGTAGGGTCAGAATTTTGAGACTGATTGGAGGGGGTAGAAAATTGCCCAAATAGCATGATGTAATTTTATGAACATAAAAAAATAATACCACAGGAAAAATGTGTTTTTTTCAAGATGAGATAAATGAGAGATAGAATGTGCGGTTTCAAGCAATCCCATTGAACTGCACCAATTAAACCTGGCTCATTCATATTGTGCCTCTTATTTTATTGTTTAAAATAACTGGCTTATAACAATCACAAAAAATATGTCTTACTTTGACAATAGGCTGTAGGCTAGTTGGTGAATTAAACAAACTTCCAGAAAGTGTGATCGAGTCTCCACTTTTTGCCTTATCTGGAGTTACACTTGACACTTTTGGAGTGGCTGCTGTGCTGTATGTCAAGTTCAGGTTATCATAGGCAATATTGTTGGCTTTAATACTGACTACTGCCTTCCCCTCAGCATGGGGTGGAAGTGTGCAGTTAAGCTGATGAAGTATAACATAATTAATTATCTACTTATGTCAATTTCTCAATACAGTTTTGTTATTTTGTATTCTGTTGGCTCATTAATGTTTATTATCTTCCTGCATTGTTTGGAAATTTTCCTAGAGAGGTTAAAATTACCAGTAATTCCTAAACAATCAGAGAGTAAAGTTTTTATCAATAACTACAAGAAACCATTTAAAACATTTTCTGTACACATGTCAAATTGTTTTTAACTACTGTTTCTGATAGTGGAGCAATAAAATTCTTTTAGAAATTTAGATGGATTTATTGCTGGTCATTAATTTTAAATTTACATAATAAAAACAAAAACGCTAGTCTTTAGGTGAAGACCTTACCTGGGAAAATGTGACTGATTCGACAGTACATGGTAGACCCCCAACTGAGACTGAGGCATCTTGTGTAAACCCATTTCCATCAACGACCATTAGGGCTCCACCATAAATACTGCTGCTAGTTGGGATTGCAATGCTGGCTACTTTTTTACTGGTAACTTTCACAGTTGTGGCGGCAATGCCAAAGTCTTTAACATAAACGTGCACTTTGTTGTCCCCAACAGGCAGCCTTCCAACAGTGCACTTGAACTCTGTGTCTGTGACCTCTCCAGTTACAATGCAGTCATTACCACCTATTTTGACTTTCAAACTTGCATCCAACATGCCAAATTTAGAACCAGTGATTGTGAGAGTAGTTGAATCTAAAAGTAAAATAAAAATTTACTAAATTTTGAACTTTAAAAAAAAACTACAGTATACATTTTTCATCAAATTTGTCACTATAATCAAAATTTTGAATTTGAATTACACACATACCTTCAGAAACTGAATTTGGTGAAATACTTGTAACTGTGGCTGTTTTTTCTTCAGTGGAAGTAAATGTACAACTATCTCCCTCACATATGGCTGGAAGAGACTGGCCTTTTATGAGAACTGACACCGTTACATTATGTGAACCAAGGTTGCATGTTGACCCACATTTTGTCTCACAGATGATCTCGGTATAGTTGACTGATTCAACATCACAGGACAGTATCTAAAGGTTAGCAATATAAATCACATCACAGGACAGGATCTAAAGGTTAGCAATAGAAATCACATCACAGGACAGGATCTAAAGGTTAGCAATAGAAATCACGTTCATCAGAAAAACTCACAAACTTATTTTTTTGTAAATCTATTTACTAAAACATTTTGCATATTTGACTGTAAAATTATTTTCAAAATTACCATTAAACAATCAATATATTATAATACTTGTGACTATTAGCTCAAATTTAAGGAAAAAAATGTTAAATACAGTTTTTTCATTAAATTACAGATTGTTATATTTTGTATTGACAGCACCTCATTTTGAAATAATTATTTTTTACAAATATGTTCCCACAATAACAGTTCTCATTATGGTGTTAAAAAGATTATTCTCTCTCAGTTTCCCTTGATATTCAATTGACTCAAAATCTCCTAAAACTTACATCAGCATCTACAGTGACTGTCTCTGTATCACCAACAAATCCAGCACCCGTGATGGTAATTTTAGTTCCGCCCACTTGAGAGCCTAAGAATACAATAGATGAAGTTAAAGCTACCAAAAAAAATGTTAAAACAATAAATTAGAAATAAGAAATTGAAAGTGTGGAATGGAATTTTTATAGTTTAAGATTTTAAGTTAAAGTGTAATAATTATAAAGTTTAACCTTTTCGCTACCGATGACGTCGACGCGACGTCATGATCACCCACTTTCAAATACCAAGGACGTCACATAGTGGTCATAACAAAAAGGCAAAGAACTTTTCTGAAATACCAAGGACGTCACGTCGATGTCATATTTCAATGCCATATATTTCTTTATTGGTTTATCTAAAGGGGAGTTAAAAAGCGAATTGGATAGAGAATGAAATTACCGGAAATTTCTTCGGTTTTTTTAGTTTTGCTGAGTCAGCAAAAATCGTTGTCCAAAAACACAGAGGTAGTTAACTCATAACGGTTATAAAAAAAACAACTGTTCAAGAATGAACTTATTCAAATATTGCGATATCATTTAAATAATGTAGTTTTTCTTCTTCTCTTCTTCTTATGTTTGAGGGCCCACGATCAATTTATTGATCATTCTGGCGGCAATGCCAGAGTTTGCCTTCTCTTAGATGAGTTACCGTCCAAGGCTAACGAGTCCCATCCACCCGGGAGTTGCCGGAATGTTTCATTGTATCAATGTTATCCGTCTATTGGGACTCCATCTCCGGGTTTTGAATTCAGAGTTTCCTTCTCTTGGTGTGTGTGCTTGACTGGGCTTTGGTGGGGATTGAACTCCAGACCATCAACTTGAGATTTGCTCAGTTTAGACCACTCGGCCACCCAGCACCATTTTTAAAATATCATAAACTGGCAACAAAATTGAGACATCCTTTATATAAAAACGCATACAACATATAAAAGATAAAAAAAAAGAGAAATGAAAAGGAACTTCACTGAAAACAATCTTACCTGTAGATGGTGTAATGCTGGAGACCATTGGCTGTAAACCAAATCTGCGATTCAAGTCATTTGGAATGGTTACTATAGCATACCCTAAGTTGGATATTCTTGTTGTAAATTCATAGACCTCTGGTAAAGAAGATAAGATTTTGATTTTGTTGTTTCTATCTTCTGTACATTATTAAAAAATTATCCATTAAGGAATGCTGGATTGCCAAGGAACATACAAATTTGGATATATATAATACTTTCAATCTATTTATATTAAGGAAAAATATATTAACATCTGTGAAAATCAATAACATTTCAAAAACTTAAACTATAATTTCCTTAATATCGTGAATAAATTTTTCCATTACTGTTTTAAAATATAGCATTTTTTTCTTCAAAGACCGTTTTATTAATAAAATTTAATTTTTAAAAATATGGATTTTTTTTCTTCAATTTTTGTAAATTTAGTGCTTCAGCCAATTTGTGAAGAAGACTTGTACGAACCTCCGACTGGTGGTTGACTTTCAGGAGATATTCTAAAATTGATTGTGGTATTTGTACTGGATACAATGTCACAAATGGATTCAGCATACACTACTTCATTCTGGCAAAGCTGTTTCAATAAATAGTTATAGTTTTGCATGCCATATAAAAATAGAGAAGAAATAACAAATTAAATTATGATAATAAAATATTCTAGCATCGAAAATGTAAATATTTATTTTCAAAATGCTTTTTTTAACCATGACAAAATTTGTTTTTTTAGAAAATACTTTCTTTGGATAAGTGAATATTTGATTTGAAACAAGTTGTTCAAAACTCACCTCTGTGCCAAAGCTTTTGCCAGTAAAGGTGATTGTATCTGTAAAAGTTCCAGCTCTTTTACTAATGGTATCAATGTATGGGGAGTAGCACTCCAGAAAGGTGAAATTAAACTTCCCTGGCACACTGACAAGATTTAAATTGTCATTACAAGCTGGCAATGTCTTTGTTATTGAAGGACATTGGCTTTGGTGCTCTTCGGAAGAAACACCTGTGAGAAAAAATATAAATAAATGAAATGCTGATACAAGAAAAAAAAGGTTTTAAAGAGTATTATCAAGAAGGTATTTTCTATCAATACATCACCTCCATCCTTGCACCCCCTTCATTGAATATTAATAACGATATAAACTAACAAACATACATAAATAATACTTTTTAAATTTATACTTACTAGTATCATAGCTGGCTTCATAGCCAGAGAGCTTGACTGACAATGTAGTAGAATAAGATTTAAGTGTTTCAACTTTCACTGTTCCTCTGAAGTACACAATATCAGCAGAGTCCATGTACCCAGTCCAATAATAGTAGTTTCCAGGGGATGTGAATCGATAGGTGAAGCTCCCTGGAAATAAAGTGGTTTAATGTTAACTTATTGAAAATGTGTCAGCAATAGATGTATTTTTTAATATTAAAAATGAAAAAATTTTTTTTTTAAATTTGCTGTTAACAGAACAAAAGAATTTCACTCAAAATAGAGTTGCTATTGACAAAACTGTTACAAGATCTGGGTTTGGAATATAGCATTAGTTCTCATGATCATATCAACTATCCTCAATGACATAAGTAATTTTGACAATTATATGGTTCACATTACCTTTCCTGGTTTTTGGCCCAGAGTTAAATCCACCAGGTAAGCTTTCTAAATCAAACGGTGTGGCTGTTTGCTGGATGCTGTAGCCTATATCTGATACATATTGAGGTGTTTCCCAATGCCATGTGATGTAGTCACCAACTGCTATTGTGATAGGATCCTTGTCCCAAGCATAGCCATAACCAAAAACTGTCAAATTATAAATTTTTTATTGATACAAAAATTTAACTGTTTTTTCTTTCAATTAAACAATGACTAAGTTAGGCTAAATAGGAAACAATAACTCACGTTGGCTGCTGCCTTTGTGAACATGAAAAAAAAAAGTTATTTGAAACTTTCCTCCACTCTGTTCAGGTATGGTAGAATTCATAAAAACCTGATTGAACTGATCAGTTGGTGTCAGTGTTGCTTTTCATTTCAGCAGGAAAGAAAGAAAACGGCTCTAGAATGGAGAGCTTTTTTTAATTTCTAATGGAATTTTTGAAGTAGAGGCAGAACAAGGATGATCTTTGGTGATATTTCTTATAAGAAGATAGATTATACAATGTTTTATTGATGCAAAAAAAGAGTTTTCCTGAAACTGATATCTAGTTTCTCATAAGCAACTTTGATCAGTAGCTATGCCAAATACAATAAAACTATGAAATCAAACATACTTTTATGAACTCCAGTAGCTGATATATCAATACGTTTTCCAGTGTTGACAATGCGACATTTGATGCTAGTCTGAGAAAGTTCTGAAATGTCACATATATGAGGTCCGACTGAAACATCAATTACTGAAGTATTTGTACTGAAACCTCTTCCAGTAATAAAGAGATCTGTGCCACCATAGAGTGAACCAAACTGTGGACTCATGCCTGTTACTTGAAATGTGTACACTATGTCAGAGATATTGTTAATTCTGAAAATATTCCAATGTGTATGAACTTTTAAAAATGAATTGAGAATTTTAAATGCATTTATAAAGATCTTTAGCTTTCATACAAAACAATTAATAATTATTATAGCATTTCTAAAAAAAAAAGTTATACTCTGCAAATCTTTAATGCAATTACTCTAAAATAAAGGGCATTTCACTGTATAACAACTGCTGCATGTGACAGTGGTAAGTGATAAATCAAACCTCACAAAAGCTAATACCTTAAGTCAGCATAGCCTACATCCTGCACATCAATGATCAGTTTATAGGCACCATCAGGTAATGGTGGTAGGTAGGCAGCAATCCTTGTTTCATTGTAGCTTTCCACAATCAGATCTTTTCCTCCAAGCCTCACTGGCATTATTTGATTTCTAAAACCCTGACCATCAATAACGATCTCTTCTCCACCTGAAATGAAAGGGAGAAATGCTTAAACTACTTTAACACTAACTTTACACAGCATTTTTTTTATAAACAGAGGTGCAATGAAAGGGGAAATCCTTCATAAATATTAAACACTGGGACTCTAGATTCTTGTTTCAATCAAGAGTTTCAGATTTTGTGTCTAAAAATTTACTCTTTTTGTGAGCCAGAGAGATGTGTTCATAGACCTGCAAACTAAGGTGTCAACACAACATATTACAATTTCTAACAGACACAGTAGACCTGCAAACTAAGGTGTGAACATAACATCTGACAATTTCTAACAGACACAGTAGACCTGCAAACTAAGGTGTGAACATAACATCTTACAATTTCTAACAGACACAGTAGACCTGCAAACTAAGGTGTGAACATAACATCTTACAGTTTCTAACAGACACAGTAGAACTGCAAACTAAGGTGTGAACATAACATCTCACAATTTCTAACAGACACAGTAGACCTGCAAACTAAGGTGTGAACACAACATCTCACAATTTCTAACAGACACAGTAGACCTGCAAACTAAGGTGTGAACATAACATCTTACAATTTCTAACAGACACAGTAGAACTGCAAACTAAGGTGTGAACATAACATCTTACAATTTCTAACAGACACAGTAGAACTGCAAACTAAGGTGTGAACATAACATCTGACAATTTCTAACAGACACAGTAGACCTGCAAACTAAGGTGTGAACATAACATCTTACAATTTCTAACAGACACAGTAGAACTGCAAACTAAGGTGTGAACATAACATCTTACAATTTCTAACAGACACAGTTGACCTGCAAACTAAGGTGTGAACATAACATCTTACAATTTCTAACAGACACAGTAGAACTGCAAACTAAGGTGTGAACATAACATCTCACAATTTCTAACAGACACAGTAGACCTGCAAACTAAGGTGTGAACATAACATCTTACAATTTCTAACAGACACAGTAGAACTGCAAACTAAGGTGTGAACATAACATCTAACAATTTCTAACAGACACAGTAGAACTGCAAACTAAGGTGTGAACACAGCATCTCACAATTTCTAACAGACACAGCCTCACAGGTCACCCAATAATTTCAGATAATTTTAAAATAGTTTTTTTTGCCCCACTCAAACAGCATGAGGTGGTGGTAAGGATTGCTTTGCTGTACATACCCCATATGTTGCTGGCTGATGTTGAAATCGCTGTCACAACTGGGGTATATGATGTATCAAGTTCATAAGTGAAATTGCCAGCAATCAGAGAGCTACCAGGTTGAATCACTGAGATTTCCACGACAGTGGAGACCAGTGGTGAAGACTGTTGAAACAGGAATATAATTACACTAGATACAGCCCGCCAAACATTGGCCACAGCAAAGCGTGATCTTCCCATCTACTAAAGTTACTTGACCAAACATGAACTCAAGTAACGCACATTTAAGAATCCCAATTTTTGCTACAGCCCTTCCCCCCATGATACGTCACTGCACAATTTTTATTTCACCCCCATGAACTATATTAAATATTTTGATGTCCCAACCACTTTTAAACCGAATATTTTTTACACTATACTTAAATTGGGACGATTTCTTATTTTGAAAAGAAAATATTACTCACCAAAGGCAGTTGCGTTATTTAAAAAAAAATCATTTAGCATAGCAATCGGGAATTATATTTTGCGCGCTATTGAAGTCATTATTGAGCCATACTTTCTTTCAAACATATAGAATTATTTGTATACCAAATACGCTGAATAGAAAGCAGCCAGCTTGTTAGTAAGCAGCCGGAAATGGAAGCAGTCCACGAGTCACACCAGAAGCATTTTATATATAAGAGATAACACTACCATAAAAAAAACTTGGCTACATTTATTTATAGATACCCAAAGAAATCCCAGTTTGACAGACATTCAAAATTAAAGAAATCTCAGTTTGACAGACATTCAAAATGAAAGAAATCCCAGTTTGACAGACATTCAAAAATTAACCTTTAAATTGACCATGTCAATAAACTTACGGCTAATGGAGTTCTGCAAGTAATTTGAGATTGATTAACCGTCTCTACTCTGCAGTCTTCATCCTCAATCTTCACTGAAGCATCTGGTGTAAAGCCATATCCGTTTATGGTCAGTAGTGTACCACCTGAGAATATGATTAATGAAATGGGGATGATTTTAAAAGATCTAAACATGCATTATAAGATCATGCATTATAAGATCATGTATTGGTGTTTGCCATAAAAATCATCTGCTGAATTTTAGTCTTTTTTGCTACCTATAAACAATTTTTTGAATATAAAAAAAGAAAACCTTACGTTTAATAAATAAAAAAATCCATTTCTTGTTTTAGCATCCAGATGATGCTCTCTCAATGACCTACCTCCGATACTACCAAACTTTGGTGAGAGTGAGTTGACTCCAGTTACATAGGTAAAGTTCAAAGATCCCTTCGCCAACCCTTTCTTGTCTACTCTGACCTGTACATCAGCTGATCCAGTTGCCCCATTACCAACAGTGCATGTTATGAGACTGTCTGTTGAGTTTGTTACAATACACGAACTGTTTCCAATGAAAACATAATTGTTTTCATTTGCACTGTCAAAACCATTACCACTGATTTGAACTGGGTTTCCTGGGGTGCCTTTTAGAAGTTTCAAGTATTAAAAATGAAAGAAAAGTAAAAGGTTCTGAAAAGATTTTTTTTTTAAAATTTTTAAATAAATTGAAAAAGGCATTTTGAATGAATGGCCATCATAACTACTTAGTGAATAGGATATCACTGTTTACTGACTGCTAATTATATGCCTTTAAACAATTATATTATTTTTTACATTCTGTCAAAGCACTTAACTAAACTAAATGTTGGCTTCTTTTGAAATAATTCCAAATTTATCTTTTAATTATGGAAGCATTGCTATTCCTATTATCATTGTTAACTGAATTATTTTACATTTTTTCTATTTTCAAAAATAAATTGTGCTTATTGTGTCTAAGAAATTTTTTAGCTTGAAAAATCATAAGAATTTAAGATTTTTAAAAATGTAACAAAAATCTATCGCAATTTGTATAGGGAACTAACCAGAAACAGGACTAATTTGAGTTATAGTTGGAGTTTTGTCAGCAGACCAAGTAAAAGCACATGAAGTTCCTTTCTGACAGCGTGTTGGAACTCTGTTAATAAATGTAATCACTTGAGGCGTGGTGTGATATGTACGCAGAAGGTCTCCCATGATAGGATCAAACCAAAGGCCACCATCTGTTACAGTTTGGACTGTGACTTTGACATTAAGTCCAGTTACTTGACTACCGACCACCTGTAATTATTTTAATTTTTGCAATAAACTTAAAATAGTTAAACTAGTTTGCATAGTGTTTGGAGCCAACAAAGAAACAGCTCTAGTATGAAATGTTAGCAAAACTCTGTAAATGAAATGCCTTTAATTTCAGTTTTGTCTTCATTCTAAATATACACTGGTTGAAGTATCATTAACTGAAAAGGGGGGGGGGGGAGGAGAGAACACAGCTGTTTAAGTTGTCAGCAAGATGTAGAATCAAATAATTAATGTTTAATTTTATAAATATTAAAGGCACCATTTTTCCCACCTCCATCAAAGGTTGGTCCCCGGTCTGTGATAACATTGTGACTTTGTAAGTAAAATCTGAACATGTTCCCATTGCTACGACATCACTAAAGCCAACAGACATTGTGTTCAGTCCACCAATGAGGTTGTCGGGTGTCACTTTAGCCGGGATCATGACAGGATCTATTGAAATGAGGATCCCAGTTGATAATAAGGAAACTTTTCATCAATAAGGCTTCTTAATATTAATTGATAAAAGTCAATTTGACTCAATATCATTACAATTTGAGGTGTCTAATTTCCCCCTGTCAATATAACTTAAAGATCTTATTGTAAACACATAGCAAACTAATTCCATACCTGGAGTGATATCCCCTTTGAAGGTGACAGAAAAGTTTCCTGCAATTGGAGGTGAGGCTTTTTGTAATGATGCTATATTTACATTTACTGATCCTCCATTATTGATGGTGTAGGTGGAGCCAGATTTCTGAGGAATTTGGGTATAAATAAATACATGAGCACACTTTCCAGCTATAATCATTAGAACAAAACCATTTTTAATTTATTATATTTCGATAGTGTTGGTTATTTCATTAAAAACATACCACCTCAACAAAAAAAAAAAAACACCAATACTCACTGTAGCTGAAGCAACACCAAAAAGGGGGATATTATAACCACAATTATGAGGTTCTAATAGGATTGTAAATTTTGGGTTGGAGCCTTGCACTGAGATGGTTTTTATCAAAACTCCATTAGGTTGGGCCTGAGGCATTCGTAATAAGTTGACATTTCCACCTACAAATTTTAATTCAGAGTTCTTCAGATTAGAGGAATATAATGTATTTCATAACAAAACAAAAATTAATTAACTTTAAGTATGAATGAAAGCTTTTGAATGCTAGTAGCATTTATCTCCCCTTGAAAACCAAGACTATTACATCTAAAAGGCAACTGAATTTTAAGATCAATTGAATGATTTTTTTCCACTTTATTTCACATTATAATGTTTAACACATTCATTCACCTTGGATTGCTGACAATACAGAATATCTGCTAAACATCAGTTGGTCAATGAAGAGATCTTGGGATAAGTCTACTCTGCTAACCTGTACATATTCAACCCTTATCCCTGTTCCTTTGCTGGACACAAATGTAAACCGGTTGTAGATGTCTTCACACCAATAAGTCCAGCTGCAAGTATTTTTTAGTTCAATACAAACTTAGTCATTTACTCAAATTTTTGTAAGGTAACAATAAAAACTTGTGAAATAAAAAAAACATTATCTGAAATATTTTTATTGACTTTTATAAAATGAATTATTAAAAAAAAATTTGTAGTAAATTGATTGCTGCTTCTTCTCATCACTGAATTTTGATTTTATAAATTTAATTGATTTTACTTACTTATCTGGTGCATCATTTGTCACTGTAAAGGAAACAGTTGTGGCAACATTGTTGTTATTGGTGTCCTTAAAGGCATAGCTGACTGCAAACTTTTTCACCTTGCCTTGTCCCTTGTATGCCAAGCACAGCTGTGTTACAGAAGAAAAATCAACCATAATTTAGAAATAAAAAAAGACTGTAATCAAATAAATTCTTGATGGCTCAACAAAAACTTTTGATGTGAAAATGGATTGGCTATATTGAAGTTACTTCTGAGGAATACTTCTTTATTTAAGCAGCTTGACGTTTGAAACAAGACAGTCATAAGGCAAAAAAAGATAAATAAATATCAAATGATGTAGAAAAGTAAATTAATATCAGTGTGATGATAACCAATTATGAATATTAAAAAAAGTAATTACAAATCTGTTGCTAGTTGTGGAAACACTAATTCCACTGCCTGTTCCTTTACTGTAAATATAATTTGGATTTTTCCCGGAGTAGCGGCCACAGAATGGTTCCACATCAGAAACTTTGGTGTTATCTGATTCAAAGTCCTGCACATATGACCCTGAACTGAGCAAGGGATGACATCTCACACCAAACAGATCTGTAACAGCTTTCAACACCTGTAATCATGACAAGCACAACATCTTTTGCATTTGTGATGGGAAAAAAATCCTTTAGTAACTTAAATTATCATCATGTGTTATAATCATAAAAATGGATCAATAGTTTTTCTCTATTAAAAATAGGTGGAGCTAAGAACTGTTTTCACAAGTAGGAAATAATTTTTTTGGTCTAATGTTAGATCCTTTCTGGAAATTTGTACGTAGGAAAATTTTTAACAAAAGTTCGTTCCAACTGAAGTTTGTGTTCGAACTGAAGTTTGTTCAAAATGAAATAATAGGGAAAAATAATTTGTATTAAAACGTTTACATCTTCCCCATTTGCGCTTGTTTCTTCCCTTATAAGACAAAAATTATAAACAGATTTAAGAAATGGAGAGTTAAAAAAATTTAATTTCAAACAAATATCCATTCAAAAAAATTTCCATCAAACACATTCCCATTTGAACAAACTTTTGTTAAACAAATTTTCCTTTTGTACAAATTTCGTTCATACAAATTTCTGGTAAACTTATGCTGCATAAGTCAATCAGGTATTTTACAATTTGTACATGTAATAACTTTTTTTTCTTCAAAAAGTCATTTAAACAAAGGAAAAGACCAGTTTTTGTATACATCACAACAGATTGAATCAATATCTTTTTAGTGAAACTTACTTGATTTGGAGATGCATTCACTGGAATGGGGCCAGAAGGGATACCATCCATGGTGAGAGTAAAAGTTGCCAAGTTTGGCTTTCCAAGTTTTGTCCTTTCAGTATTAAAAATAATATCAGTTGAATTTTCCTGAACTGCTCTCGCTTGATATGAACTGATTGACCCTAGACAAAAACAAATTAATCAAAATATTATATTTCACACTGAACAATATTACTTAATTATCTTTAAAGTGTATTTAATCTGTTTGTATTTGTTTTGAGCATCCTTTATTCTGACCCAAAGAATTAACATTACATATGTGCTATTGCCACTTACTTTAAGCCTGAAAACAGTTACCTTGTGAGGAATGTGATGTAACAGTCAAAACAGCAGAGGAGGAAGTTGTCACTGCATTAACTTCTACATTAAATAAGACATTTGGTAAAGAGCTCAACTCAGTTTGGACAGATGCAGATGAAAGCTTGACAATTTGCATAGGGACTGAAATGAATGTACAGCAACAACCTTGATTAAACTTTTATCACTGAATAAAATGAATTTACTATAATGGTATAAAAATTAACTACCCTATATACTTTGGTAAAAATTGCACTTTTTTTTTTTTACATAAAATTTTGATAAAAATCGGGGTGTGACTAATCCATTCATCAATAGTGTCATTCAGTGTGGATTTTTCATTTATACAAAAAGTCTGAGAACTGTTTTTGCCCTTGTGCTTTATTACACTTACACTGATACAAGGACAATCCATTTTTTCAAAAATGTTTATTAAAGACCACGAAGTTTATGACGATTGCTTTTCCATTTTCAAGTTGTCATGGAAACATTTGTATGATATCAGTTTAACTAAATCATTTATATTTAAGTTTTAAAAAAGGGCCATGTAACTCAACAAAACTAAAGGTGCTACCCATCTGTGGGTGAACGGCAAATACTTTCTTTGACAACCCCAAAATAAAAGTGTTGTTTTTATGAAAATACTTATTGAAATTTTCTTTTAAAATTAAGTTAACCTGTGTATGCTCCATCAAGCCCCAAAACAAAGTAGGCATCTGGGTTTCCTGATATTGTAATTGTCTGAATATCTGCAGTGACATCACTTGGTGAACCAGTGGCAGAAAGTTCAAGTGACTAATGGCATAAGATAATTCAATAAATAAAACTATCATTATAGAAGAAATGATAATTTATCTAATTTTATAATCAAAACATTTTGAAATACTGTCATCTTGGTGCTTAGCTTCATAAAATTTGTGTAGTAATTATTATGGTAAAAATATAAACTTTTTGTGAACATAAAATTTCTATTGATTTTTTTTAAACATGATCAAATTATGCAATGTCTGAAAGTTAAAAATGTTTAAACTAACTATTTCACTACAGATTCATTCATTAAAATACCCTGAAAATATAAGATTATTGCATTGGCATTAAAAAGATTTACATCCTCAAATCCTACCTGTGTTTCAACAAAAACATCTGATGTTAATCTTATGTTTTGTACTTCTTGCTCAGCCATGCCTGTGTCCTCTGATGTCAAGTTTGTTTCCATTAAATGAGCAGCTAGTGTCACAAAGGAATTTGCTTTACTGCTCCCATAATTCACTTCAGTATAGTACCTGATAGGATGAGAATAAAAAAATTGAATTATAAAAAGTTTTAATTTCTTTACTTTAACTAATGTATATGGTTTTTGATCTCATACAGGGCATTCAATGCATATTTAGTTTTTCAATTATGATACTGTGAAATGTCTCACATTCTTATTTCAGTTTTCTCCCTTATTGATAAAATGACATTAAAACAGGAATTTATTATTTGAAAGTTTATAATAAAATATAAAAGCATTATCAACAAAACATTAAACTTAAATTTTTTTACAATTTCTTCTAGATCTCCCAACCAAGATTTACCAATGGCTTATATGAAAAAAAAGACCTAATAAAAAAGATAGGAAATAAAATTACAGATCCATTAATATACAATGATAGCTGCAGAAAAAAACCCATAGTATTTAATGCAAATTTACAAAAATAGTTGAGCGTTCAAAGGATACCCACAATCAGACTATGTTGTACCCAGACTGATCATGTGAAAAACTCTGCAACCTCTGTGGGTTGATCTGCAGTAATTATGAAGCAGAAGTGATAGCTATTGAATCAGCATTACACCCTTTATCTGCAATCTTCACAGTTGCTGTCTTCTCTAACTGCAAATCTATACTTCAAGCAGCTGAGCATCAAGATCTCAAAACACTAGTAAAATCATTACTTATGAAAGTAAACACTATCCTTACAATGGATACCAGAATACCACAATATACCAGGAAATGAAAGAGCAAATCAGGGAGCATCCAATGAACAGCCAAACTTACCAACATCACTCAACGCTGATGATGAAATTTCATCTAGATCTACATGAATAGTTTCAAATTACTTCATGAAGCTGTTCACTGATAGCATTTCCAAATTTTAAGTTTAATTTAATTGAATAGGACAAGAAAATTTAAATTTGATATAATGCTATAAATGTATTACTTTTTAAGGGTTGAAGATGATTTAATGATTTATATTAATTTTAAGTTCATTGTATGGCATATATTCTTTCTCATTTAGCCTCTCTTAAATTCCTTCTTGAAATATCCAGCACTGGGGTGGCCAACCCTATTGGCTTCACGGGAATCAACTCTTCCATGCTGCATGTTATTAAACCAAGAAAATAAATAAATACCAAATAAATGATTTACACTTTTCGCTTAATGCCAATAATTCTCAGATGATAACACATCTGCTCTTGCCACCTTACACATAAATAAATTGTATTGATTTAAATTGAAATATAACTTTTTTAAATATATAGATTTCATTGTAGATAAAAAGGTGCCAGTTTGATCAACAAAGGTGGTTGAAGAAACCAGGCCACCCACCAAAGTCTCACAAGCGAAATTGGGTGGAGGGGCTGAGGGGGGAACTTTTTTTGGATCGTATTTTTGCGTATATAAGATGCATCTTATACAAAGTTTAACGCACCTCGCACCCAGGATGCGTCTTATATATGGGTGCACCTTATGTAAAATATGTTTTTACACAAACCATCAAAACCCAAATCTTATATATGGGTGCATCTTATAATTAGGTGTGTCATATATGCGCGAAAATAAGGTAAGCATTTTTTAACATGAACAAATGGTACAGTGTGTGATATTGAAGGAAGATTATTGCGGTCGATATTCACTATTTACATTCCTAGTTGTAAAAACAATTGTGTAGGTGTTCAGTAATTACCACGAGTATTAATCCAATGCAGGCAACTTCAAATTTAAAATCCTTTCGTTTCAATGGTTTGTATACCGTAATTATTGCAGATCTAAGTTTAGTCGGAAAAATTGCTATAATTTTATATAATATAGTATGTTTAAATAGTTTTGTTTATTATTAATATTCACAGCAAAAACTACGGCGGCTATATTACCTATACGTCCGGTTGGGTTCAAAGATCCTAAAAATGTTTGTATCTTTGGTAAGTGCATTTGAAAACAAGTAGTTCAAAAAGAAGAACATTGGACAAAGTTTCATTTATAATAAAGGAAAGAAAACCACTGGACAAATTGCTCAGTGAGGCAGATGGCTTGGCCGCATGCGTCTTATGAAATTTTTGTTTACGCAAATCGTCAAAACCGGCGTCTTATATATGGTTACACTATAGGTAAAATATTATTTACACAAATCTTCAAAACCAGTGTCTTATATATGGGTGCATTTTATATGCGCAAAAATACTGTAATTTCAAAATGCAGAGATGCATTTTGGAACTTACGTGCATTTACTTTTGTATCATTCTAGACTTAACTGTACAACAACAAATGCTAGTGGAAATTTAGGTTCTCTAGAACTATCTTTTTATATTAACATTAAATTTTCAGTTGTTACTTCATAATAATATTGTCTAGCTTTTGTATTTGAGATAAATAATTCAAATATAATTTTTTACAAATCATTCCAAATGAGGGGCTGGTACATCAACATGGCACCTTCCGTCACATTAAAGTTCTTTATATTTATTTTAAATGTGGGTTTGTGCCAAGAATGAAAATAATTGGTAATTGAATAAAGAAATAAATACATTTTTTATACATCCGGAGGGCCACAATATTTAATGCTGTGGGCCTCAGATTGTTCATTCCTGGTTTAGCAGATACTATGTGGGCTAGAATTCATGATTTTATCACTTACTTTTTATCAGCCTCTAAATAAATAGCAGAGGATTCATGTGCACTGCAGTCCAAATAATTTCCTTCCAAGATTTTAGTCTGTAATTAAACAAATTAAATTACAGATCTGATAACATGTGAGTGTAATTATTATTACTGTGTTACAAATAAAATGTGGACAATAATTGACAGATTTTATTTTTTAAGATTCAACAGCCTGCATTATGAATGTCATATACCAACACATTTAAAATACATTAATAATTATTATTCATTAACAAAATGGTGTACATTTGATTGACTTTACCTTATTGTTTGGATCATAGCTTGTGCTCACAAAAAGTGTAGCGCTAGATGCAGATTTTACACAGAACTTGTAGTTGCCAGAGTAGACAGGAACAAAGTACCCAACCATTTGAATAGCATGACTTCCCCAGTTTTGGCCTGACCAACTGCTTTGATCAACTTGCACCATTTGAGCTGTGGTTCTATCTATTGTGCTTGGGTCAGTGGTTCCATTAACTATATATATGTAGAATCCACGGTCGCCTATGAAATGAAATTTTTGTTTAAATTTAAGTGCTTGTTTCCATTCTCTTTAAATCCAGACAGCACCATTAGTCGTCTCAATAAAATGCATGTCCCCCATTAAATAAATAATTAATTATTTGTCATAATTTCAGTAGCCCACCTGAAAAGTGTGGAGAACTCCTGATGGTTTCTGGTGGAGTGTCACATACAATACTGTTATTAGCAATAGGCTTCACAACATGGCAAACACCATCTGTTGATTTAATATTTATGTATTAATTCTAAAATGGAGGACAGTTTGTTTTTAGCATTACCAAAGGTGCTGAAATAATTATAAGATCATTTTATATATATTATAAAATATATACATTCAATACACTTTTAAACTTATCTATTTCTATTGCAAATACTACTGAAACTTTTTCATCTGCTAATTTTATTTTTTAAGCAATAGTTATTTTAGGATTAACCCGTATAAAATATGATATTAATAATCATATTAACCTCCAACTAGAACTTCAACTGGTGAATCAGTCTCATCAAAATATTGTCCACTAATTGTGAGTCTAGTACCACCTGATGTACTACCGCTGTCCTGAGACAAACCAGAAATCTCTAGAAAAAAATAAAATGGCAAGATTGACCAAAAAATCATCATCGTAAAGAAAGATCTTTCATTTGAGGAATTTAAAAAAGATCACTCAGTTAAATATTAAGAGTGTCTACTCTTATGATATGCCTACCTGTAAAAGTCTGATACATTCCAATACCATTTCTATGAACATGTTTTATATTGGAAGCTGGCATCGATCTGAAGCATAGATGAAATAAAGTTATACCACTGATTTAGTTAGGTTTTATTTAGTGATTGTTTTTTTTTTTTGTATAGAAAGTTTAAATAATTCTTGTAGGTGGATAATTTTTACTAACAAAAATATAAAAAGCAACAAAACTAACCGGCCATAAGCATTGCTCACCAAGAAGCTGATGATATTATTGCCTGTAATAAAGTTATTTATCAATGAGTTTGCATAAAAATCATAACTGAAATAGAGCTAAAAATTAAGGGGGATGGGGGGTAGGGGCGGCTTTTAAAAAATAAGGGTGGAGATGTAAATAGCAATTGAACCATTAATTATTATTCACAGTTTAAAAAAAAATCTTATTAAATATCATTGTTCAATCCTAAAAAAAATCAAATGTTAAGAGCCCTTACGTTTTACTAAACATACTGAATAAAAATTTGATATAATATTTTCCAATGTGCTCAATTGAAAATATAAAATAATACCTATATATGTTCCTTCTGTTTTACATTTCATGTAACCTTTAGAGTTATCAAAGGATATACCGTACCTGTAAGTGTAAAACATTTTTAGGAATAAAGAATTTTAACACATTTTTGCTAAGAAACAATCTTCATTCAAAATTTGAAAAAAAAAAACAAAAAATTTTTTTTGGTTGTAATTACAAATGATAATTTTAGGCAATATTTTTATAACCCCAAAAGTTTTGTTCTTTAGGGTCCATCCACAATCAGCTGGACTGAAAGAATGATGTTTTAAATCTTTAACAATGGTAATTGTTGAGTAACATTTTTATCACTAGGGTATATTGTTTTTTAAGTGTTCACTCCAAGAAAATGAATTCTCACATTGAATCATTTGCTTCATTCCTAAGGTCGCATTTTTGTCCTCCAAAGTAAACTCTAAGAAATAAAAGACAGATATAAAGTTAAATAAATTATTACTTATTTTGAAGATAAAAGATATAGCTTAATACAATATTAGAATTGGTAACTGCTGTTTGAAATAGACATCTTGGTATTATAATGATGACTATCATTCAGATGTCTTTTCTTTGTTTGACTAGCTCCTTTTCTGATTTAATCCATTATTCATTAGATTAGAAAAAAACATTACCTCTCTTTGTTTTAGTTGGGTTTGTCTCTCTTTCCTTTTAAAAAACTATAATTCTAAAAAGTAATAGGCCTACTTCTGTTAATACTGTATCTTTTTTTCACTTTATGAATAAAACTTTGGGTAATTGAGCTAAATTTCAAATATAGCCAACAGTCTTGTCCATATCGAAAAATTTAATAGAAATCATTAAAAGTTTTAGCAATAAAAATCCTATTCAAAGTATAACAATATAGCTATTTGTTTTACTGGACAGCTCACCTGAGTATCATGTCTTGAGTTTCATTTGGCTCATTCGACCCATACTTTGATGTTATGATGTTTCCATATATTTCAATAAAATCCCCTGTTTAATTTCATGAAATATTTAATTAAGCTGGCAACAGAGTTACCTTTCATAATATTAATTTTGAGGTTATGAAAGTATGAGTAACTCAAACACCTTTTTACATAAATTCTCCTAAGCCTATTCAATAAGTGCTTAATGGATTTTTAAAAAAATATATAATTAAGTATTTTCAAATTTAATGAAATACACAAAAAACATTAATGACATAAATAGTAAAAATAATAATATTTAATAATTCAATTAAAAATGGGATTTCGTTTTATTTTGTTTCTGAACTCCACATAAGAGCATACAATACATAGTTCATTTGAAAAATGTTAGCAAATAAACTGAATAAGTACACAGCAGAAACTATATTATCCAAACTAAATGTGACCTTTGACATTCTGGCTTATCAAAGTCCAACTACAATCATGATATATACTTCTTGTTCATCTTATTTATTTCTTGCAATGCATAGGCTAATTAAACAATTCTTTCAATTTATATCTTTTCCAGCTCCTTTCACTTCTGGTGGTTTCTTTTACTCTGTGTGTTGCAATCCCTTCCTTATGTGTTCTATTATATTCCTTTCTGTAGACTTGTGGTTTGCTTAATTGGATTTTAATTTCCTCTTCTTATGGCCAATCCATCTATAGTTCCTTCTCTGTATACTTCTGCTCCACAGGATCACTCCATCTTTCGATAAGATTTGTTTGGGGAGCTTTTATCAAACAATTTTAATTTTGTAAGCATTCCATTTCTTATTTAGTGTTGAATGTTCTTTTCCCTTTAGCAATTTTGTTTCTGTCTTTTTAAGGCAAACCTTCTTACTAATGAGATGGCATACTAAATGTTATAATATAAAAGTAAGCTTTTAATCAATTAGAAAATTTATTGTTTAACAAATTTCATAATGAACTTCAAAGGTCTGTGTCTTGGTTTTTGTTGTGTGCTATCCTGTGATCTGACTCAAAATAATATTATAGTTCTTCTCTACCTGGATGTACATAACTAAAATATTTGAGTTACTACATGAAATAATACAGATGATAAACAAATAGGGTCAATGTATTCCTTACCTGGCAATCCTGAGGTTGGACTTATTGTTTCTATGGTAGGTGTACATGCATCTGATACCTGAAAAAAAATCAATGACACTTACTCAGTAACATTAACATGTTCTGTAGTTCCTTACCTAAAGTAAGAAATTTCACTTAATGTTTTTAAAAAGTATAGCCTTCCATATTTTTGTGATGTATTTATATCTCAATAATGTTTCATGTAGCTGGTTATTTGGTTGTAATGTGTAAGTTGGGCATTTTTGAACAACTGAAGACTTTTTTCTTAGAATAGGGGGCAGAAAAATTGCTGCCTTGCCCAGGACAGCATTTAACCTAGCTACACCACTGTGTAGCACACTCGACATTAATTACCATTTAGTTCAATCTTTCGACAAATGATGTTACTGATGGTGAATTCCATGTAAAAGTGAACAATCAAAATTAAATTGCATAAAATTTGGTGCTCAATAAATTAATTTCATTCATCTTGGTATGGTTTAATTTTTAGTATCTTTGTTTTGTATAACACATGACCTGGTGGCCATCCTGAATTAAAAATATGGTGTGTGCACATTATAATAGAAATTTTGTTGAATTTTATTGTGTTTACATGTAATAAACACATGATGTTCCCTTAGGGTCACCAGGAGAGAGAGTTGATTTGTTGTCTAGGGAACCAGCTTATCCTCCTAAATAAAAATCCCATTCTTGTGATTTCGACCTGCGAATTCTTCACTATTGTTACATTGTTATTGACGGATGCCAAAAACAAAAATCCAAAAAATATAATATAGAGATAAGCAGTAAGCAGACAATGTTCATTGTCATGGACAATGTCACATGAGGGACAAGCATTTAAACACTATCATTTAAGTTTATTTAACTGCTAGAGTGAAGAGTTTATTATTCTGTAAGAGAATTGACATTGTTGTTCTATTTTGTATTGCTTGTATTCAGATGTGTTACATTATTTTGTTTATATTTTTGTTTTGTGATATCTAAGTAGTTTTTTAAGGGTTTCTTAAGATAAGTAAACACTGTCTGTAGATCATTTGTCTTAGATATATATATTATATATATATTAATTATAGCAGATTTCAGAGGAAATCAACAACACACACAAAAAATGTTAACTCAAATGTTATGACTTTTTCATGTTATCTCAGTTACAATTCCAAAATCGGCTAATGATAAGAGATTGGCCCATGACGTCATTTGCGTGTTTTGTTAAGTTGCTGTTTTACTATTATGTTGCTGATGACTTTAGGGTTCAGATTAGGTTTAGGGATAGATTTAGGGTTCAGGTTAGGTTTAGGGATACATTTAGGAAATTTCTTCATTATTTTTAAACCTTTTATTCTTAATTTTACGGGTCACGGCAATCAAGTTGGCGGCCATGGTCAAAAACGCGGGTTGATCTCTTCGCATTTAGTGATGATTCACCCCAAAATCTATTATTTTTACAATTTTGATTTAAATATATATTAAAATTTATCAATACTATTGTTTTTACAGTCTACCATGTCTTAGGACCAAAAACCATATATGGTTATATTTAGCATACTCAATGAACTAAATGGCATTTTTCATTTATACTGGGACTGGATGCAAATTTAAATTATTTTTCTGAAAATTACATCGGTTAAGATGGAATTCACCAGATGGTTGTATATATGGTGAGCGTACACGGTTAATGGTCTCAATAGACTTGAATTTCCCTGAAATGAATTATTCATAGCCACACTTGGAGAGAATTACAAATTTTCACAATTTTTAATGAGTTAACTCAAGACTGACTGGAGTAATTCATCAATAATTGCTAACTAATCAGCTTTTCGGAGTTTTCGGGATTCAAATTTGCATTGGATCTGCTCACCAATCACTATCTCAATTTTTCTGGTCCATTGCCAAATTTTGTTCTGAATATATAATAACGCTATTCACCCCATTATTATTATGAGTATGTTCACTTCTCTGCTACGTTATTTTATTTATTTATAAGATGGTATCTTTCTTTAATTAAATATAATATTACCGTGAACTCGCAGTCATCACTATTTGCACAATAGTTGTTGTCAAGTACGCTTTCCCCATCTACGGATACCTTGACTTTGTAGGTACCTACTGGCATTGGTCTGCAAATTCATAAAATAAGTGATTAAAAAGTAGATAGTTTTTATTTAAATATTTCAAGGCAATAAATGAATTTTTAAAAAATATTCAATATAAATTGATTTATTTTAAAACAACTTTTGTTTAAAGTATAAAATATTTTCTTTGATACTATTACTGAGTTATGACTGAATATATTTTTTAAACGATTTTTTCGCATTTCTGATAAATTTTAATGTTTGCGTATATCAAATCAACGCATGTTGCTGACCACGCCCCCAATAGTGTTATTGGCTATTCAGTAGTCAATGTGTTGCCTATTTTATTTTATTTACGTATTGCGTTAATTTTAAAAATAAAAAAAACATCCTACAATTTTAGAAAAAGAACGCATCGTTAGAAAAACAATCGCAAAGACATTAACGGATTCTTTTTCTTTTAGATTTCTTAATGCATTGCTGTAGCTTCACTGGAAGGGGTTGTGCAAACCACACCGGGTGAACCCCCTTAGGGAGGTGGCACCAAATCGGAAAAGCTAATTTGACGGAGCTCGCTTGATCCGATTATTTAAGAGATCTAAGCTCAATAAATGAGCAAAGGACCACCAGATATACTTGAAATGGTGCCACCAGATCATGTTTCCACCCAATCAGGGGTCACCAATCATAGTAGTTTACCACCAGAGTAAGCAGACTCGGACGATCTCCATGGGAAATTTGAACACTACGAGTCTACCACACCGTGAGACACCAACCCTAGTGACGCCCCTGTGCCCAAAACGGTTTATTAGGTTTGAAAGGCAAATTAAATCACCAGTTTTAAATGGGAAAAATGAAAACACTGATATAAATTGAATTTCTACCAACATTTTGAAGTTAAGTGTCCATTAAACTAATCGTAGGCCTACTGAATGCTGTTGCTTTAAAACGCTTAGTCCATCCCCGCTATGTAACCAGCAGATGAACGAGAGTAGGCTATGTTATAGATTCTTTTGATACAATACAAAGCTGAGGAGTCACTACTAGTTATATTACTGACTGATGCAGTAGCTCATGATCGCTACCCACCCCACCCCCACCCAAAAAAACACATACAAATAAAGTATAAACAACAAAATTGTATGTCACATACAATGCCTAGTTTTAAGAATGATATTATATATATATATATTTATATATATATATATCATTTTAGTTTAAAATACTATAAAAATAAAATTATCGTAACAGTTAACTTGGGAATATCTCCATACTAAATTAGGCAAATACATTCCGGCCGTTTTTAAAACAGCCAAAATACACAATTGGACACAAATGCGAGCAAACAAGTGCGAAGATTGTAAACAGTGCCTGATATTCTAAAGCAGTGGTATGGGCAAAGTGGAAATGTACCCTATCCTGGTCCAAGGCGTAACACCCGATGCCGAGAGGCCCAGGCTACGAGGTCCCCACATAGGACCGTCTGCGTAACACTGGCATGTTTTAAAAGTAAATATACTTTAAAATAACGTCATGTGGAATGTTTTGACAGTTATGTATCTACAAGCTTATAATATGGGGCTTAGTGCATCGACTTTAAAGATCTCCCGATCAATAATATATAGACAAAGAATATACAGTATTAAAAATATAGCCCCCCCCACCCGCCGACCCCAATGATTGTTCCCTGTGCCCGTGAATCTTAAGACCTTTATCCGGCAATAAATGTAGGTTATAATGAACTAAAGCCTTTTTTATTTTAAAAAAACGAAATAATCCCTTAATAAGGTCCCTTCGAGCCCACTTAGCATAACAAACATTTCTTTAACTCTCATTTTTCTTGTGTCGACAGTTTATTAAAATACAACTTGAATGGGCCAAGAAAAAACTCTTTTGGAAGTGCCCTTTTCTAACTAATTTTTAAATCCTTTACATTTACCCTGCTTTTGTTCGTGTGTTTCTTTCTGGCTGGGTGGCAAACTTTTGGACGATTTGTTGACCCACTTCCCGTTAACCAATCGAGCTGAAACTTGGCACACAGAATCGTTGCCGATGACAACACATTCTATCAAACTCATCGATCATTTGCGCAGCAACATGCTGGAACTAACTTCAGCAATCATCGAATAGATACAGTGGTCCTTGTCGAGTCTACTGATGAATGAATATTTCCTGTTGCTTTCCAGTGCATTTTTTAGAATTAACATTTTTTCAAATAAAGGCCACTCCCGGGTATCTCTTTGCTGTATGGAGTCACTTTTGGATTGCGCAACTTGTGATATCCTTTAATTACATATTCAGATTTGGAGTAATTCAGTTTTAATAAAATCAAAACATGCCTGATGTTGTTTTGATGGCTTTTGACGTTCAAGTTCACTATGCCACAATCATTGCAATTTGAACCCCACCTTCTGGTTTTCTTCTGGCTGAGGCGGCCATTATTGGCCAGATCTCTTACTAGCGTCTCCTCTAATCTGATAGGTCTCTCCTACTGAAATTCCACATTCATTTGAGTCGTCAATAATTATAAGCTAACGCAGTGGCGTAGCTAGGGTTGGTGTAACCCGGATGCTGTAAACTCATGGTGTCAACCCCTCACCCCGACTTCCACAATGAATTTCTTCTTGTTAAAATAAGTCCAAGGTAGAACAGTGACAAGAACAAAAACATATTAATTGAATGTCAGGAGGTCAATGTATTTAAGAACTGTAACGTGTACTTAGAATCGCACGACCACATCGTATTTCCTCCGCAGGCACGCTTATTTTTTCTGTTCCCAGAACACGCACTAAAACATATGGTGAACAATCGTTCTCTTCATGTGCCCCAAAACAATGGAATTCTCTCCCAGCCCCAAAACAATGGAATTCTCTCCCATTACACATCCGCAATATAACGACCATCACAGCCTTCAAAACTGCCTTAAAGACCCATATCTTTAAACTGTCTATACTGACACATTCTCACCCCCCTCTGACTGATAAAAAACGCTCGATTCTGCTGGGTGCTGTCCATGGCTGGACAGGGGTAGATAGTACTTGGGTGATGAGGTCAAGCATTTCACCAATTTGTATGTGAAGCGCTGTAAGCCTAGCCTTAGGCTTGGATACTGCGCTTTATAAAACCACCTAATAATAATAACAATAATAGTTTTTAATACATTACGTATTTGGATTGGTTACATGTGTGGGAAATTTCCATGTGATCAGTTATTCTTTTATGAAATTAGACCGAGCTCTGTAAATATGCAATTTTTCAATTTTGTGTCACCCCCCCCCCCTTTGATATGGTGTCACCTGGTGCTGTCCGCTACCACCGTACCCCCTAGCTACGCCACTGAGCTAAAGTAGTAAGAAATGTAAACGTCTATTTTTATAAAAGTCAATATAAGATATCTTTAAAAAATTAAAATATATAACATATTACAAACAAATTAGTAATATATTCTACTCTACCGCGAAAACAGGGTTTCTTTCAAAAAATTTGATCCGAGGCTTTTCAGGTGTTCGGGGGTTGTGTGTGGGGGGTGTGGGGGTGGATGCATCTATAAGTGCCAAAATAAGGCTTAAAGACGCCCAGCTGTCACTCCTGCGCTCCCGCTCTACAGAAACTGAATTCATTTCAGTCATTGGGCCCCCGTGTCTATGCTTTTGGTCCCAGCTTAGTTTCTATATGGACAAATATTGACTGAATATATTGTAAAAATTGAAGGAAAATGTTTGTTCGTTAAAGAAAATAATTATAATTACTAAAAATCCAGAGATTTTTAAAACAGATACAAAGTAAAAATCCAGAGATTTTTAAAACAGATACAAAGATGCCGGTTCTGTCACTTATAATGTTAGGCCTTAACATCAGTGGGATGGGGATGCTATTGCAGTCAAGAAGATTTCAAATAATTAGAGTGGAATATTGAGATTTGCCTTAAATATCATAAAATATTGATTTTTTAACATCATATTTGATCGGTTGCGCTATATGCTCATTTTAACTGGTGGCAGTCCTACCAAACAACATATTTGATTGGTTGCGCTATATGCTCATTTTAACTGGGGACAGTCCTACCATTTACTTGTCTTTTAAAAAATTATATAAATTAAAGATGAGTTAAACGTTTTCGCTCTACAAATGTTTCTCCTGTGTGTACTTGAATTGGACCACTGGGGAGGGGTGGCACAATTTATACTTTACAAAAATAACTGAGCTCAAATGTAGTATCCTCGCGAAATAGCGAGACGATTAGAGGAAGATAGGGAGCTGGTATGCAAATGCATCGATCTTTATACAACAGTGATTACAAGCTTATCCAGAAAGAAAGTCATATCTTGCAAAAAAAACTACAATAGCTTGAAGAGTTTTAAAATCAAGATGCGTCTTAAAAACTTTATTTTCATTATAGGTTACCATCCCACCCACAACATAACAGGTAGTTAAGATCAGTTCAAAGTAATGACTGAAAATTATTTGACAACACTTGACACGCTTGCGTCTATTGACTCAGGCCTTCCAACCCCAAATTCCTAATAGCATCTCCGAGTAGCTCTTGCAAATAGAGAAATCCTCTTCAAAACAATGCAGAGAAACATTGCGAACCCCCTATACAAAATAGGAGCCAGAATGATCAATACATTGATCGCGGGCCCTCAAAATATAGAAGAAGAAGAAATGGGTGTAAGTACAATGTAAAAGTCCAATAGGAAAAAGGCATTGCAGCTCAGTAAAACTGTGAACGTGGTTTACACATAATGGATTCAATGTACCAAATCTTTTTATTAATTTTTATATACATTCTATAAGGTGTATTATTGCATGTAACTGCAATGTCTAATATTCCATTATGGATAACACTATAGTGAAATGTTTAATAACGGGACAAATGTAGATCTGTTGCTGTTTTTTTGAGATAAGAAACTATACATTAAAGCTGAAAATATTCATATTTTATTTACTCAAATTGTTTGTGTCTCCTTTTAAGAAGATTTTGATAAAAGCATGCTTCTAGGTCGGTTATAAAATGAAATAAGCATTCTAAATGTCATTATGGACAATATTGATGTGACCTTTTACGACAGATGATGGTTCATTTTTTTGCGCCTGAGAAATACTTTGAAATGTCTATTTTTTTCAATCTATAGACTACTAATTTGTGACAAAGACGACAATGATATTTTCAATCTATAGACTACTAAGTTGTGGCAAAGACCACAATGATATTTTCAATCTATAGACTGCTCATTTGTGACTAAGACCACAATGATATTTTCAATCTATAGACTACTAATTTGTGACAAAGACCACAATTATATTTTCAATCTATAGACTACTATTTTGTGACAAAGACCATCATTTTGTGGCGGGTTACGTCCAACATGTTTTGATGCCAGTGTTATATTTATCAAAGAGACCAAAACAACCACACAAAGAAAAACAATTTTGACATACATTTACTTATTTAGCGTCCTTTCATTCTTAAAAGTTTCATTCCATCGGGCGTTATCCCTTCTTAAATGATGTGGCCGGCAAAACCACCTCTCTTTTGACGCCGCCAAAACTAAATCCCTTTTACCCGACATGTGTGCAAGGACGCCATTTGGGTATGGCAAGGTGTGGCATTTGCTCGCCCCCCCCCCCTTTGAATTTGCAGGTTTTATTTAAATTGCTATGTACTTTCGTGCCTCTAGTAATAAATAACTTAACAGGCCGATCAAGTTTTGGTTCCCCACCCCCTTCCGAAAAGCCTGAAATGACGCCCCTGCATGTGTGTCGTTTAAAAGATCAGTGTGCTTCATATAATTTATCCGGCTGTGCAGATTGATTCCAGTCTTCCACCGTATTGTATAATCTGCAAACATGCATCTGTTACTACAAAGTAAGATAGGCTTTTGTTTATTTGTTGTGAGGGGGTGAGGCCCGATCTAGGACACAAAATAGGCATCTATGCACGATCTAGGACACAAAATGGGCATCTAGGCCGAACGGATGTCCTTTGGTGCGGGCGGTGGCTATAGTAAAGGGAATTCTTCAACGTGTCGCTTCGCGGCCCGATAACTCAGACTTGGGGGGGAGGTGCTTTGGGGAGGGCATATAGAGCTAAAGTACTAGCTCGACGGCTCACTGACACCATTCCTAAAGTACATTTTCAGTGACATAAATCAGTTTTCAAAGCAATTAACTTTATTTTTTTCATTGCAAATCTCATCTTTTGTGGAACTAAGTTAAAAAAAATTTGTGTGTGTGAATTTTAAATATAAATTTATCTATTAAGAAAAAACGTGATTTTTGGCGGCTGGCAGATATTTATAGCGCAAAATAGTTGCTGTATCCCGGTAAATGTTCCGAAATATTGACAGATGCGTACTGACATAGGCAGTCATTAATGTTCAAAAAGATATATATATATTCTTTCAATTATATGAAATCCCTACAGCTGTGTCATGACCTCATAGATTGAGTGTACCATTCTGTCGTCGCTAAACCCTTCTTCACGCATCATTGACCGCCACTTTAGATTCCATCTCGCTTGATTGCATTTCTTTCTTCTGCTAGACAACAGCCAACCAGTGCTAGCTCACGTAGGTGTCTTTGATAAATCGATACAGTTGCGTGGTGTTTGTGAAGTGTCATTATGTAACGGCATTAAATTGCGACAAGGGCCCATGAAGGAAATCCATAAATCTAATCGCTCACCTAGTGTAACAGGTGACCTGCGTCTCGTGAGAACCGTCTGGATGGAGGTCACAATCGTAGGTTGTGAGTGCAGCCAAACTGACCTTGCTTCCAAGGTTGTCGTTTCCAGTTCCATAGTTGAAATAATTACGAGCGAAGTCTGTTAAATAAAAAAATCTTTGTTAAAAATAAAGTATTGGGTAAACCCAGTGAGTTCTAAATAACATTATCGATCAATTCAATCGTATTCACAATTTCATAGGATCTACAGAGAAACGGCTTGGTGCCCAGCGCCATCTTGTATGATCAAAATTATGATAACAGTTATCCGTCGTTTTCTGTTTAAGTCGTAACAAATGTCTGCGCGACATTTTGAATTCGGCATTTATGCGTGGGGATTTCAATGGAAAAACTATGTTGAACTTTTTGCTCGTGGGGATTTCAATGGAACAACTAAGTTGAACTTTTTGCTCGTGGGGATTTCAATGAAAAAACTAAGTTGAACTTTTTGCTCGTGGGGACTTCAATGAAAAAACTAAATTGAACTTTTTGCTCGTGGGGATTTCAATGGAAAAACTAAGTTGAACTTTTTGCTCGTGGGGATTTCAATGGAAAAACTAAGTTGAACTTTTTGAACGTGGGGATTTTTAATGAAATACTAAGTTGAAACCGAAACAGTTTAGAATTTAGTAAAGGTCAGTAACGCCACTAAAGGTCAGTAAAACGACTAGAGGTTAGTAACGCCACTAAAGGTCAGTAACGCCACTAAAGGTCAGTTACCGATTACACAACAGGGTAGAAAAAGTGGGCAAAGCGGGTGGCGTAGGGAGGGGATTTTTTGAACCCAACATAATAAGATGGCGAGTTTTTGGCCAAGTGGAGAATTTTTTTTTGTTGAAAGGAGGGAGGGAGGCAAAAACAAATAGTGTTGGCCCCTGGCGGCACTAACTCAAACCCAGGTACTCCACAGCGACTACAGAAGATACATTATTCCTAATTACTGTCAGAACACTGCATACAGTTTTTAACAAAAAAATAAAGTATGATAGATACACGTAACCAACTGAAGGGTTAATTTAATGAGCAATTAATTATTATTATTTTATTTTTTAGAGTTACTCTGTATGTTATATCAAGAGTATTCCGAGATTATTAGGGTTTTAAATTATAAGCAGTCAAAATATTTTTTCTCTCCATATACTTATAGTCTCTTTATTATAAAGAAATTTTAAGTTTAACTTTTCGGCTTCGTTGACTAACTTGCCTTGCCCAATTTTTATCTTCCCGGTTTACAGTGGCGTAGTGAGGGGGGCAAGCGGGGGCATCATGCCCCGGGCGCTACTCACAAAGGGGCGTCAAATGGTATATTTTACTATAATATTGTATGGTTTTCGAATAGGGGGGGCGCTAAAAAGGTATTGGGGGCGCTAAAAAGGTATTGTGCCCCGGGCGCGAGTTAAGCTCGCTACGCCACTGCCGGTTTATAGTTTCATTGTTCATTGAATTGTCGTTATACTCACTTTCTCCTGTAACGGTGATTCGGGTACCGCCATTTTGACTGCCACACTGAGGGGTGACTCCATAAACTTTAGGGACTGAAAGAAAAAAAAACAACTGAAGATAATATCTTTGCAACATAATAACTATATGAAATAAACACCATGTTTTGGACGATTTTTTTTACTTTTAAGTAGTTTGACAAAGATTCATCGTGTAGACATTTTATATCGTTTAAAAGACAAGCTTTAATATCGTTCTGTTGAAATTTGAATGAAAGATAAAAACAACAAAATATAGGAGTAAAAACAACAAAAGAAACTAGCAATGTGTAATAGACAGTGCTGGGTAGCTTTGAAATGCTATTCAAATAATATATTTTTAGTTCTGAAATTGATTGATGTTAATACATTTTTTAGCTTCATTCTTATAAAAAGGGCTGTTGACAATCATATTAAATTTTAATCCGTAGAGCATAGGTCTCTATTGTTGACCCTTTGCCCATCTGGCAAGCCTGACATTTAGAGGTAAAGAATGATTGCCTTTAGTGGACTAAAGGTTCCAAAAGCAACAGTTGAGGCGACTACACTTGACACATTTGCGTCTGTTGCCTCCTGTCTTCCAACCCCTCAGTCCATAACACCATTGCTGAGTTACCCTTGCAACCACGCACTGTAACATCGCGATCCCCTCTGAAACATAGGAGCCAGAATGATCAATTCATAGATCGTGGGCCCTCAAAATATAGAAGAAGAAGACCGAATGAATTATCTGACCAATCGGATCAAGCCCAATGGTCGAGCTGTGCGTATTCTAAGCATATACCATAATTAAACAATCTAATTTGTAGGTACTCGTTTTAAAGTTTCTGTGTTAGATTTATGAAATGCGTGACATTGGTTTTTTTTTTCAAATAGTTTTGTGGGCCTTTTCAAAGAGTCGTCGATGCACCACAGTCCGTTGTGTGTTGGGGCGCACAGGTTTAGAAACACTTGTCCCAACATATATATTTGTTTTTGTTGATAACTTTATATGTTTATGTAAAAATAAATATCTTATTTTAATTATTTTTCATAAGCCCAGTAGCGAGACATTTCCTTGTGTAACAGATCCCAAGGGGCGGCATGAAATCAAAACATTGAAATTATAATTAAAATACTAAAGAGATTTATTGAACTTAGACTAATAATAAAATGGTGGCTTCTTCTGGGTCCTAATTTCTGCATGTGGATGAATTCTTAAATATTTGTTGTTGTTACATTGTTGCTGGCATACGTCCGTCACAATGTGACGATGTGTGGAATTAGCAGGAGGAAATTATTCTTCTAGGATTATAAGCTGGTTCCCAACAGCAAATCGCCTCTCTCCACGCCGCTGAATAACCCCAAGGGGCACCAGTAGCGTCGCACGAGTTGTCGGAATGTTTCACCCAGCACCCTGTCACAAATGCCTATAGCATTCTAACGGTCACATAGGCCAGGATAGACCTTATTATTTAAAGTCAACTCGTGTCATCAAAAGAAAATATCTCTCAAATTCCGCCCTTTGATGAGTATCTCCTAATGGGTGGGAAAGCTACAGCCCGCGGGTCGCATGCGGCCCGGCAACTGATATTATGCGGCCCTCGAAGGCATTTAGAAGGGAAAAATTGCTTTGTTTTTATGTTATTTTGTTGAATTTTACAGAATTTCATGTACCGTTAAGATTATTTTAAAATTTTTGATCAAATTTCTTTCTAATTTTTTTAAACAGTCCTTGACTATGTCATTTAATGCTAAAATGCGAATTTACCTATTTAAATATAGAGAAATGTTTATCGACATTTTAAAATTGGACATACTATACATGCGCCCTCCCCCCCCCAAAATAGCTTTATATTTGTCAATGTAGCCCTCCGAAAAAAAAAGTTTGCCCACCCCTGCCCTAATGGATGGCTTTTTTTTTTTTTAATCTACTTCGCTTTTTTTTCCCAACTAATATTTTTTCAATTTAACAGCCCGAATAAAGGATAAATACAATGTATAGAATTTTGCCAATTAGAATTCCAATATCTAATAATAATGAGTAGAAGCTGATAATAAAATTAGAATAAATTTATGTTTTGTGTCGTATGTTTAAAGTTTCCTTTTAAAATACAGATTCCAGCTAGATGAATTGAAAAAAACGACTTACCTGCGGCCGATGCTGTCAATACTGTGGCTGACCACACGACGAGGCCTACATAGGCCTGTACACTTCGTAGCATCGTTGCCAATATTGTGCGCCAGAGCTCCTGCAGTCTTTGATATTTATAGTGAATCACACTTAAAGTGGCTGGGAGCTCCTACAATCGATCACATGGAGAAACTCCAATGAACTGTGACCGTTCTAATCATGAACACAAAAGGAATAGACGTGTCTTGTTGCGGATCAGTCGTTCACAACAGAGCCAATCTTTTGTGCGCAAGCCGTTGTCAGAATCCACAAAGTCAATAAGGTTATGATTTTGCTAATTAGAACTAAATAATAAGACACTGGTCAACTGACGTTGGTACAGAGTTAGAATTTTAGTGACGTCTTCAAATCTGTGAGTACATTCCTTCGAAAATGTATATTTCAACTCATCAAAGAAATGTTTGAGACCCGTTCAAACCACTTAATCCACAGCCAGGGAATAAATGAGAGAGAATTTTGTGCAATTTTTTTTCTTCTGATTGGCTAGCTAGGTGATACCGAACTTGGTTTGCTAAGTCTGATTTAAAGTGATTATCCAATCAAATGCTTTAAGATGTCTGTTTTTTTTTTTTGGCGGCTTCTTCCACAAGGGGTCGCGGGCGACAAGTTAAACGGCACACAGTATATTATCTATTCAATACACTGAGGTAGCTCGGGGATGCAATATGATATTGTTATATTTATAAACTGTTTTTTTTAAAATTGTGATATCACAAATAAGCCTTGGAAGCCAAATTGATTGTAACTTTGGTTTAAATATTACGCTGACTGAGAACACTCAAAGTTTCTTTAAGATGAAATATTCTGTAACTAGATATAGCTCGCAAAAAATTGGCGACAGCAAAACGTGAACTTCCCATCTACTAAAGTTACTTAACAAAATATGAACTCAAGTAACGCACATTTAAGAATCCCAATTTTTGCTACACCCCTTCCTCCATGATACGTCACTGCACACTTTTTATTTGACGTCCATGAACTTTATTAAATATTCTGATATCCCAACCACTTTTAAACCGAATATTTTTTACACCAAACTTAAATTGCGACAATTTCATTGTTTTGAAAAGAAAATATTACGCGCCAAACGCCGTTGCGTTATAATAAAAAAATATATCATTTAGCGTAGTTATTTGGAATTAGATTTGCGCGCTATTGAACTCATTGAACCATACTTTCTTTCAAACATTTAGAATTATATAATTTGTAATATACTCTCAATACCAAATTCGCTTATTGGGAAGCAGTCAATTAGGAAGCAGTCAATTAGGAAGCAGTCCATTAGGAAGCAGTCAATTAAGAAGCAGTCTATTATGAGGCAGTCCACGAGTCATACCAGAAGCGTAATATATACATAAGAGATTGGGTTTTAGGCTTGCGTTTCACTAATGAATAATCGAATTGATGTCTTTTGTAGCATTTCAACTCCTTGGTGCTACTGACGCCATTATATCTGAATGACTATTGTAATGATTAATGGGGGATGGTGATACCTGATTTCAAGCAAAGTGATGTAGATATATTGGGGAAGTATTGGGTATTATAAATTATAGATGTCCTAGTAAGACAAAGGGTGAACTCTAGATATCCTTGTTTATTAAAGCACATTTGCTCATTTAGTTAAAAGTCATTCTTTAAAGTTAAAGAAGTCTTATGAAAACGATTTAATAAAAATGAACCACTGAAACAACTAATTTAAAACAACCCCCGCCCCCCCCCCCCACAAAAAAACAGCTTTAAAAAATATTTTTAAAAATCAAACAAATATACAAATGATTCACTGTTTAGTATATATATTATTTTGAAAGTCTTCGGGTTGCATTTATGATTGGACAAAATATTCCTTCAACAGGATGTATTGTTTTAATTCTTTATAGTCTGTTATCATCACCGTAAATGCTTTATGGTTAGCCTATGGTTCGATATTACAATTCTTTTGAATACTATACTCTTATGAATCTTAAAAGCTAGAGGTAGGCTATTTACAGAGCAGCCGCGTGGGCCCTGCAACCCTTGCTGCTGTAAGGGGACTCGGATAATTAAGGGGGGCCCATTAATTGTGATATTTAAGAAAAATTAAACAATCAACTCTGAGTTACGAGGGCGCAAAACCGAAAATGACCAGGTTCCTCCAAAAGTCATACGACGGCTCTGACCATTGAAACAATGATTCTGAATTTAAAATGTGAGCAATACGGCGTCGTTTATCTCCACAACACGAAAACTGTGACAAGTGAAGACAAACATGTACACTGGCGTACCTTCTGTGGGGCGATGGCTGCGCCGACCCCCTCCTCCCGGGTCCTTTATGATTTAATTTATTTATAACATCACTGGTTCGTGCACAGTATAAGGATGTCGCTGTGACTTAAAACCATTTTAAATTATTTATAGCTTTCATTCTAAAAGAAGACAGATAGGCCGGCGAAATATGGAGGACACGCAGCTTCGTTTGTTTCACAATCACGTTTCACTGTTTCTACACCAAGAAAATGTCGTTAAGATTTGAGGGAGAAGCCTCCTGCATTAATAATTGTTTGTTTAGATGCATATTGTAGATATAGCATAATAGCAGCCGTTGACGTCGGGGGCTGTGCGTACCAGCCCCGGGGCTTGGATATGAATGGAATAAATAGGCTTTTAGAATCCCTAACATAATAAGTTACTGCATATCTTATGAACATTTTTTTCAAAATATAGTTCTTTTATCCAGACAAGTTTCAAATTACGTTACTATTAATTAGCAATAAACGTTGAGTGAGAACTTTTTTTTTCTTAAATAAAGTGTGCTGACGACTCCAGAATACACTGAACTCTTCTCAGCATATGCGAAATAAATAAAAAATATTTGTTAAAACACGTCATATTTAACATAAACGGAATAACAAAATCCTGCATATCAAGAACCAGACAAACATATTGTCTTACTCGCAAGGTTGTAACCACAGAACGAATATGACGCTGGTAAAGTGCACAGTACTTGTATTTTCTCACTGGTGATTGTATTCGATGATAAACGCTTTCTTCTCAAGTTAAAACACTTGCTTCTCGCACGACACCGCATAAGTTGGCCTGCAGCGAGGGCGTATGGCAGTTGGCAGTTGACAACTTACATATTTTATTTGTCAGTTTTTTAAGTTTCATTACCAAAAAATCATTTTGCATTAACCAGTGAGGGATATAATTCTAAATATTTGGTTCCTATTAATTAACAAATGTAAACAATGCAAGTTTGTTGTTGTGTGTGTGTGTGTTTTTTGTTTGTTTTCTTTTTGTACAGTGTTTTCTACATTATCAGACTTTTTAAGAGTTTAAATTTGGTTATTTCCTTCTTATTTTAGTGGGGGGGGGGGGGGGTTACTTCCTGTCCCGCAACCGGTAGGAGGTGGGGGATAAAGTCAATGGACAAGGGCAGCGCCGTCGCGTCGTTTTGGCCACCGTCTGCGGCTGCATGGCAACTCGGATCTATAAGGGTCCCAGAGTTGTGATGTGGGGAAAAGAATTCAAATATAAACCTTTTATGTAGGGGGTGGGGGCATTAACCGTGGCAGGGGCCTTAAAAGTCACGTGGCCAGTGTGAGAGGAGTGTGTGTGGAAAAAATGCCTTTTTTTAGTACGTCCTGATGAACACCACTAAACGCTTTCTACTCAAGTTGAACACTTAGTTCTCACGTGACATATACAGTCAGAGGCGTGGCTGAGGGGGACAGGGGGGACAGATGTCCCGGGGCGCTAGACTAGTTAAGGGCGCCAAAATGTGCTTTGATATTATTTTATTGCTGAAAATGTGTTTGAGGACTGAAAAAAGAAATTTTAAGTAAATTATTATTTACCATAAACCCAGTGGTTCTCAAACTTTCTACTGCCGCGACCCTTTAATACAGTTCCTCATGTTGCAGCGACCCCCAGCCGCAAAATTATTTTCGTTGCTGTTTCAGAACTATAGAGGATATGTGTTTTCCGATGGTCTGAGGTAGCCCCTGGAAAAGGTCGTTCGACCCCCAAAGGAGTCGCGACCCACAGGTGGAGAACCGCTACATTAACCAGAAGGGGGATTGAAGCATCTTTGCCCCAAAGCGAATCTATTTATTATTTGTATATATGAAGGGCTGAGTAGAAAAAGTACTTAAGTTACAATTTTTCAAAAATGAGTTAAGACAGGCATTATATTTGAGTACTTTCCTTGAATCATTCCTGTAAATTTCATTCATGAAAAATGTGCACAAGTGTTTGATACAGAGTTACCTGGAACACATTTTAATGTATCTAAATAAGAATTTAAAAAATTTAAACTCAATTTTCTCAAAACTTCAAAACTACACTTAAGTACTTTTTCTACTCGGCCCTTCATATGCTTTCATATTTCGTTATCAAAGGTGATCAAATAAAATGTACGGGATACCTTAAAATATTCTTTAAATTAATTACCGCAACACAATATTAATAATATAGGCCTAATTTGTAACAAAAACTATAAATCATCAGTTAAATGTAATTTTCCCGTTATTATTTACACTCAGTTTCTATTATATTTATTTTGGAAATCTAAACGGCTTGGTATCGTTTTGGGTTTTGAAACATTAGGCTAGTGGTGTTAGTGATTAAAAATATGAATTTATTTTTACGTTTTTAAACTCAAATTAGTCTTAGATATTACAATTTAGACGTTATAAATTGCAGATATTACAATGTAGACATGATATATTGCAGATATAAATACATATGCTTAAACTGAAGTAAATAAATAAAGCATAATATGACAACCTACCCAACACTATGTGACAACCTATGTGAAAACATACCTCACACTATGCGACAACCTACCTAACACTATGCGACAACCTACCTAACACTATGTGACAATCAACCCATACTATGTAACAGCTTACCCAGTACTGCTAGTACTATGTGACAACCTACCCCGTGGGCTACACACGGGAGACCTTATAGAAACGGCTATATCTTAATATTGGTATCCTGTATAGCTTATTTCAACAACTACTTTGTTAACCGCCAATAATTTATTTACCACCGAGCTAAATTCAATTAATGACGGGCAAAATGACTCAAGTGGGATAACCCAATCCACTCTCTCTATTGAAAAATACAAAACTTGCACAGCAATCAGGAAGTCGTTAAATCTAAACGTTGGCGCAGGCCTGCACAACATACGGCCCGCCAGCTCCCACTTGGCGGCCCGCCAGCACCCACTTGGCGGCCCGCGAAGTAACGAAACATTCTTTATTCTTATTCTTTTCTTAATAGCATTCTCACATGTCCTATTTTCTTTTGGCCCGCACTCGTTTTTCATGAAGCATTATGGCCCGCCTTACATTTTGAGTTGTGCAGGCCTGCGTTGAATGATGATTATTTGTATGGAAAGTAAAGATGGCGGCCAATACTTTTGTAGATAGAAATAGAATGAAAAATAACATAGTTTTACTTGAAAGATTTAATGCTTTAAAATAGTTAACATTGGACCTGAAAATTGTGTGGACAATTCAAGGGAGTCTCCGGCATCTCTCTTTGCATCGTAACGTGACCTAGTATATTTGTTACACAGACTACCTTATTTATCAGGCGTGTAGCTGGTTAAGTCCTTCCACTGTGTGTTTTAGTGGGGTGGTGCAACCGTGGGGGTGTCAGTTGTCAAGGAGGTATTATTTTCAAATTTTTTCCGCACTACTTTCGACGAATACAAACAGCTCTGCAAACACCGCCCCTAAGTATAAAGAACAAAGTTCAACCTGAGGGGATCACCCATCTATTCCCATTATTACGCAACTCTAAATATCATATATAATTATCTTTTTTTACCCACCCCCAAGGGAGCCAAATCAAGTTAATTTTGTATTGACTTCTAAGCTGGCTTCAAACACAAAATTAGTTGCCAGGCTAGTAACGTGCATACATATATAGTGGCAGGGGTCGCTCCTAATTAAATTGCTATGTATGTATATGATATATGATTTATGTAATGTAATTTAACAGTAGATTACAAGGGACGGTTGTATAAATCTTTTTTTAAACATGCTTTTGTTGTCAGGAGAAAAGAGACAAAAAAGAGAGAAAGAAAAAGAAAAGAACTAATTTTTAGAATGTAGTTTTTGGTTCAAAAATTTCTGAGCCTTCGAGCCGTCTAACTTAACTTTTTATTTTGTTCTCTATCTGTCAACCTGTCAACCTGCTGGAGTCTGATGCCTTACATTACTTACATATAAACTTTCTAGTCGTAGCTGCCGACTGCGCTGGTTTCTCACGTTTTAATGAATGTAATGGTTGACATCGGACCTGTTGACAACCCAAGAATACCCCCCCCCCCCGGTAGTTTTCATTTGCATCGTAACATGAACTGTAAAGTGTCTTATAAGCGGATATGCGTTATATGTCAGGCGGGAGGCGGGAGGCGGGGGCGGTCGGTTGGGGGGGGGGCGTGTGTGTGTTCAAGTGGGCATTCTATTGCAAGGTGAAAAAAGACGTGTGAAGGGTGCAGGGTTAAGTCATTAGCAATCAAATATTTAACTCACCGACTTCTATAGAAAATAAAATAACCATTAAACCTATAAAATTAGGAACCATGCACATATTTTATAACGAAAATGGGGTAGTGGTGGTTTATCATTTTGTTATAGCGTGTTATATGGGGTGGGGTGGGGGTAAAGAGAAGTGTTAAATAAATATTATTTTAATTTAAAAAAAAATAATTATTATTTCTTCTAAAGTTGTTCATTTCAAAATATGAAATTAACCTAGATTATTAAAAACTAATTTTATTAATTTTTTCTTCCTTTTTTGCCTACAATTAGTGTAGCACATTTAAAAAAATAAAAAATAATGTCTGGCTTTTTCCTTGTTGCGGCACTTTTTATTTTAGGGTGGAACTTGCTATACCGGTACATGTTAATTGTTATTTGATTAATTGTTTTTTTAAAAGTATCTTTTATATATATATTTTTTTTGGAGGGGAGGGGGTCAATGAAATTGTTATACGACGTTATATGGGGTAGGTGTGGGTAAAAAATGTCATATTCTTGTGTGACATAATATGTGGACGGCCCCTTAGAGTACTTAGACTTAGAAAACATCAATTGTTTATCATGCGCAGTATGTTCGGTCCATGCTTCTCTGTCAATATTATATCTCTCTGTCGATTCTTCATCAATTGATTGTTTGCCTGCACTACCTTAATCTATAAAATTATTGGCCTGTAGTATATTGCAATGATACAATTTTTGTATAAAACCACATGCATTTAAAGATATTGAAACGATTTGTTTAAATAGAGGTCTTCTTATTTTTCAAATATTGCCGGGAATCCATTTGGTGAGCGTCGTCTCGGAGAGTAAGAAGAATATTATTATATTATTATAAATATATTATTGTGTTCGTGTTTGTTGTTTCTTTCTTTCCCCCCCCCCCCTTCTTTTTGTCGTGGATTCAATGGGAATCACACAGCCCATATGTCATACAATACGCAGCGATTCAACGTGCGTCCAAAGACGTTAATTGCTTTAATGTAACCGGAGTCCCTCCGCATTGTGTCTTGCCGCCCAATCGAACATTCATTGAAAAAAAAATTATTAGAATTACGTGAACAAAGGCTGCAACAAATCAATAAAGTTCTTAAAATTAACAAGTCGGTGTATTATCTTGAAACTGGCAGCCAGTGCCACTAGACATTTTTTTTCTTCCTCTTCTCCTTTGTCGGCGGACCACAAACAACGTGAATGGCAATCAATGACATTAATGTCATTTAAGATGAGGTCATACACCTCCACAAATCACTCGAAACACTGACTGAAAGCACCGTTAAATAGGTCATAATCGATTATTTTAAGATCACAGTCAACGACCAGCGCTTAATAAGTAAGGTTGACGTCGGAGATGAACTTATACTCCTGTATAATGTTAGATACGTCAACAGTAGGCCAGTAGCGTAGTGAGGGGGGCAAGGGGGGCATGATGCCCCGGGCACTACTCACAAAGGGGCTCCAAATGGTATATTTTACTATACTATTGTATGGTTTTCGAATAAGGGGGGGGGGCGAGCTAAAAAGGTTTTGGGGGGCGCTAAAAAGGTATTGTGCCCCGGGCGCGAGTTAAGCTCGCTACGCCACTGTAGTAGGCCTGACATCAACCATTTTAAAAAAAACAGTTTTCAAGTATTGGGTACATTCACGAACGAAAAAAACGTTTTATTAAGAGTCAAATGGGTTGTTGAATATCCTTTCCGCTTTCATATCACGTGTTGCCATGGTTTGGCTGCAGTAAACATGGATCGGATGAAGATTCATATCATTTCCGCTTTCATAATCACGTGTTGTCATGGTTTGGCTGCAGTAAACATAGGGATCGGATGACGTCACAGTGACTTGGGAGGAAAGAAATTATTCAGAGTAAAAGAATACATTTGATTGTTTAAAACTATTGTATTTTGTATTGGTTCAGTTTATAAAACCCTACTTAACTTACTGGAATTGAGTTTAGAAACAACAAACATGATTTTTTGGAGCCAACCAAAATTCGCAAAAGTAGGCGGCAACCACGGGCAAAAAGCTACTCTGTTGTACACAAATTTGAAGGTAGCCGATGGCTGCTTCATCATAGTATTCATAGCGTGCAAACATAACTTACGTTGATTTGTATAAAGCTTATAGAATGTCCCCGGGTCATCTATGGCAAGCTGATATTTTTTCAAGTGACCTGACGTTTTAATGTAAGCATACGTTACACAAGTGGTATTGTTGGGTGGCAGTGGCAAATGGTGGTATACCATTGTTGGATGGCAGTGGCAAATGGTGGTATACCATTGTTGGGTGGCAGTGGCAGATGGTGGTATACCATTGTTGGGTGGCAGTGGCAGATGGTGGTATACCATTGTTGGGTGGCAGTGGCAGATGTGGTATACCATAGTTGGGTGGCAGTGGCAGATGGTGGTATACCATTGTTGGGTGGCAGATGGTTTTATACCATTGTTGGGTGGCAGTGGCAGATGGTGGTATACAATTGTTTGGTGGCATATGGTGGTATACCATTGTTGGTTGGCAGTGGCAGATGGTGGTATTCCATTGTTGGGTGGAAGTGGTAGATGGTTTTATACCATTGTTTGGTGGCAGATGGTTTTATACCATTGTTGGTTGGCAGATGGTTTTATACAATTGTTGGGTGGCAGATGGTTTTATACAATTGTTGGGTGGCAGATGGTTTTATACAATTGTTGGGTGGCAGATGGTTTTATACAATTGTTGGTTGGCAGATGGTTTTATACAATTGTTGGGTGGCAGATGGTTGTATACCATTGTTGGGTAGCAGATGGTTTTATACAATTGTTGGGTGGCAGATGGTTTTATACAATTGTTGGGTGGCAGATGGTTTTATACCATTGTTGGTTGGCAGATGGTTTTATACCATTGTTGGGTGGCAGATGGTTTTATACCATTGTTGGGTGGCAGTGGCAGGTGGTAGTATACCATTGTTGGGTGGTAGAGATAGGAGTATGAGACGTTCAATGACGCTTTATTTATAGTCTTGTTGAGCCGATAATAGTAATACTATTGGATATATATTGCTCTTTAGGCATAAGGTAAGAAGTATTAATAATGGGAATAATTTTCTTTTGAGATGTCATTTGCGGTCCTCGGGTGGTCGTAAAATATTTTTTGACTCACGTTGTCAAAAAGGTTGGACAGCACTGCTCTAATGGGACAGTCCGTCCAAATTTTACCTAAAATAACCTTAAAATATAAGAAATTGTCTTTAGACTTTTGAAGCGAACAAATATTGGATTTAGCGTCATATGACATCGAGTTATATAACATAAACTAAAAAAACGCATAGACTATTTTTTATTACTTTTACTGTTAGCTCCATTCTAGTTTTAACAAATTTTTATTTGGGAAGATGAAGGCCACTGTCGCCTTCTTAGAGTAGAGTTTTCAAATGCATATAATATAATTATACAAGAAATGAATACACTTCCCATCTACCACTACCACAGTTACTTGACAAAACATGAACTCAAGTAACGCACATTTACATTTTTGCTACACCCTTTCCCCCATGATGCGTCACTGCGTATACCTTTTATTTTTACGCCCATGAACTATAAATTAAATATTCTGATGTAGCTACCAATTTTAAAATGAATATTTATTATCCCATATTTAAATTGAGACGATTTCATTTTCCGAAAAGAAAAGCATGGTAGAATGACCGGCCAACATAGCTGGTAGAATGACCGGGCAACATAGCTGGTAGAATGACCCGGCAACATAGCTGGTAGAATGACCGGGCAACATAGCTGGTAGAATGACCGGGCAACAGAGCTGGTAGAAGGACTGGGCAACATATCTGGTAGAATGACCGGGCAACACAGCTGGTAAAATGACCGGGCAATATAGCTGGTAGAATGACCGGGCAACATAGCTGGTAGAAGGACCCGGCAACATAGCTAGCAAAAGAATAGGACAAGATGAATAAACTATTATTTTTTCATTTTAAAGTAAAGTTCCAATTAAATGTTATTTTATCTAAATTATTTTATTATTTTTTTAGTTTTGGAGCTCGGAGCAGTAAGAAATTTTACCAGCTCCAGGCAAAAAGATTTTCGAGCTCCGCTCCAAATACCTTTGTAGCCTACAAGATCAACAGCGTTTGCATTTCAATGGTTGAAATTACTTTGCAGACAATAAATATGTGTTAATCGCCAGTGGTAGATGGGGTTAAGGCAGCCCTTAGCAAGCCAAGATTTTAGCCACCTCTCCCCACAAAAACTCTGCCCCTTTACTTAATATATAGAGAAAAAAATGCCGCCCCGTGGCGAACCAACCCACCCCCCCTCCAAACCCCTTCCTGCGACAGCGCTTATTGCTAATGTACTTATTCAGCGAGGCGGTAAATTGTGTTTATGTGTGTGTGTGGGGGGGGGGTAAATTTCGTGTATAAGAGCAGTTGCCATGACAATAAAATTACAATTAATAGCATACTTGATCAACTGATGGTGCGCCATCAATGACTGGCTGCAACTGATGCTTACTGCTTATCGTCAGATGGATTTATTAATATTGGTGCATGGTGACGAGATGTAGAACGTAATATCTTGCGTTCATCTAACCTTTGATGTCAGATGCTCACGTGTGGAATCATATATAGTCCCTTACTTCGTCACACGGACCAGTGCAACTGATAACAATAACCAAAAACTGAATGTCTCGTTGCACGCTATAAGTTTATTATTATTAATTCAAATAGTGAAACAAATCAAGGTAGTTCCTTTACGATTCATCCCACCGAAATCCTCAACACACAAAGCAAGCCACACCGTGAATATCCTACAACGGCCATCAATCCACAATATCGACAACAAAACTCTCACGTCATTTCCCCTTACCCAAATACGTCACAAAATAGCTCACACAATAAATACAGCTACACACATAATCTCTAAACTAAACATCTTTTCCATACCAAACTTATCAGCAGTGATTCTCATATCCTTGACAGGTGGCATTCATCGCCAACATCTACTTGTTAAAAAAACTCATTAAAAAAATAATAATAAAAAATCAAACTAAACAAAAACTCTCAGTGATCGTCATTAGTGCATGGAATTGAACTGAATTAAAGCACAGACTCTCAACTATTGGCTATTTCTGATGCCCTTTCTTGAGAACTATGCATTTTTTTGCTGATCCATTCTGACTCTCGTTGGCACAAATGCTTCACTTGGTGTTGACTCCAAAGCAACTGCAAAAGGCATAGCTTCTATATCAGAAATATTGGCTAAATTCAAATTTAAAAAATACATGTGCAGTTTCGGGAGGGGGGTGAGATCAATCTTTTAAAAAAAAAAACGTGCGTTCCTGTAGGGCTCGAGCCATGATCATCATGCATAGCTGCAATTTGAAAAAAAAAAGTACAAGGTTTATTCCATTGGAGTATAGCTCCGGTTAATGGTGTCTAAAGCAGCTCTCAGGGTCTACTGCTCAAATCCCCTGAGTTCTTTGCAAGATCGATATGAGGCTAATGAAGGTTTAATCTTCCATTTAACTAGAACAATGTTATTATATTATGATGCAAACGTGGCTAGCAGCGAGCCTTTTTTTTTTGTTCCCGCCACTTATTATTGCCTATAAACAAAACGTCGCCATTCAATTCTAGCATTTAAGACACAGTTCTTATGAATGACCGTGCGCAGAGATCCATTATCAGTTTTCGTGTCAGCACAACTCCATAAGTATGGTGTAATTGGCAATTGGAATATATTTTGTTCATTTATTATAGATCAGCTGTGCTAATCGAGAGAAGGGTTTTTCATCAGTAAAGATTAGAATCAATAGATTATCATTTGATACATTCGTCTCAGATAAATCATTAATTAGTTGAAGGAATTTTGTCATGTGCGTCAGACGGCCACGCTATAGTAGCGTCTTTTCCACCTCTCAGGGGGGGGTCTTCGCTTGATTAACTTTGATATTTCACGCAATGACACGGCTTAGTGTCTGCTGTCAAAAGAACATCGCACCAAGATTGTGTATTCGCTGACTTCACGCTGCTAGACATGATCGACGCCGCGGTCTATTATTGTAAAAAGCGCCATGACTCATTAGACATTCACAGATAGCGAGCGATGTGCTGGTATTTCAGTTATCTTTTTTATATGCCGAACATGCTCAGCTATGTGATAAAACGTTTAAAGTAAAGATGCTCTTTTTTTTGTGTGTGACCATGGAATATAGAGTATTGACAGTAACATACGTCTCTTAATAATTAGGCAAACCAATGTATTTCCTGAACAACAAATAGTGTCCACCTTCTCTATACCACACACGTGCAAGCACCAGGCTCTCCAGTATAGTTTTAAAAAAAAAAAAAGATTTTATTAACGAAAGCGTAATGGAAGGATTAGAGTTGACATCTATCTTACTGCCTCGTTGTACCAGCGACCTACTGCCTTGTTGTACCAGCGACCTACTGCCTTGTTGTACCAGCGACCTACTGCCTTGTTGTACCAGCTACCTACTGCCTTGTTGTACAAGCTACCTACTGCCTTGTTGTACCAGCGACCTACTGCCTTTTTGGTACCAGCGACCTATACTGCCTTGTTGTACCAGTTACCTACTGCCTTGTTGTACCAGCCACCCTGGAATATCTGGGTTTGTTTTTGTTCTTTTTTAAAGTCAACAAAATCTTGAATGTCATCTGACGTACATTACATTTAAGACCATCAAAAGCCAATGTCATCTGATGTTGTGATGTACATTAAATGTAAGAACATCGCTGGCCAATGTCATCTGACGTACATTACATGTAAGACCATCGCTGGTCAATGTCATCTGACGTACATTACATGTAAGACCATCGCTGGCCAATGTCATCTGATGTTACATTACATGTAAGACCATCGCTGGCCACACAATTAAAAACAAGAACCATGATTAACGACCCTAACGCAGTTGACAAAAAACACGTGAGATCGTGACGTCCTTTCAATTTATTCCTTCAATATTGCTTGTGTTACTGACAAAGAGACATGATTTCAACAGATTTCTTGAAATGTAGATATACATGTATATAAAAGTAAGTTAAACGAAAAGTCGATTTGGTGAACCTCTAAAAGCAACGGACAGTGGTTTGATTAAGCGGCAGAACCGATATCTAATTATTTTATTTATTTATTTTAGTTTTGCATACCAGTTGCTCAGATGGTCCTTATTGTAAAACTCAATATGGAAATACAAACAGCTTCATTGATGTCGCAGTTATTCTTTAGTATTTTCCATATTTCTTCATTAACATTTTACAACTTTATCTTATACATTGACCTGTCAAGTCTAGCGTAACTCTTTCATTGTTCCAAGTTCTATACATCATTAACCTATCTATTTATAGCCTAGCGTAAATCGTTCATTGTTCCATAAATTGTCCTATCAAGTCTAGCGCAGCCTTTTATTATTCGTATTTTTATTTAAGTATTAACTGACTGAAATCATTACCTAACGTTTGCCAGTTTCATTTGTATGGTTTTGATCATACTTAAAATGGTCATCAGGGCGGCGAACCAGGTGCTATTTTATAATCAAATCCCACCACGCATTTTAGGCAATGCACTGATGCTCAACCGTAATAGTCGCAAAGGATATCTATAAATCGTGAGGTCCGAGACCAACTGCACAGTGTGCCAGTGCCTTAAGTCTAAAGAAGGCACTGATTGGCGATGATTCCGAATGTCCAAACATTTTGAGACGCAAAACTTGTGAGCTGTATGTGCTTGGAATGATAGGTAGTCTTACAATACACATTTCCCCGAGCAGGTATGCGATTCTTAAGAGGCTGTCTACGACAGTTATTTAATAGTTCGAGTCCCTGGTTTCCAAACCAAATAGAGTCGTGGATGGGATTCTTTGGGGTCGTGGATGAGAGTCTATGGGGTTGTGGATAATTTTCTATTGGGTTGTCGTAGTAAAGTAACAAAAACATATTTTTTTACTAAGTTTTTGTTCGTTGTCTTAAGAAATTTTGAATCATTTCTTAATATCTTCACCCCAACCCCCATTTCGAAACATCTATTTTCGATGTGTTTTCTTGACGTCAACTGTGATCAAAATCATTAGTGCAACAACAAGTTGTGCTGATGCGGCCCTGGTGAACTAGCTCTTCTCGAGGCCAATTATTTAGACAGACAATAGAATACGGTCAGCAGAGCGTAAAGAGATAAATACTTTGTTATGTTACTGTATAGTAAATTTCCACTTGAATCACTCGGGCGTAAACTTCTACTTGAATCACTCAGGTGTAAACTGTCATGTGATAAGCACGGCTTAGTTTTTGTCAGTTTCGGATCAAGTTACCTTTTTGTTGCCGTTGGACGTCATGAAACCTATTCAAATTGAATTTACTTTGCCTACAAGAGCCGCGTTACTCTAAGGCCTAAAGACAAAGTAGGCAAGTGCCTGGGGGTCCAGCGCCTATTAGGGGCTCCGCAATAAAGGATCGATTTTATATATATATACATATATATATATTACATTTTGTGATCTTTAAGACTTTAACGTACATATGTGAAAAGACTTAATGTACAGAAGGGATGGGCATATCGGATATTTTTTATTTCATAATAAGTTATGTAAATTAAGGGGAGAAAATAAAGAAGCATGGGAAACAACTCTTCAAAACCCGTGAAATGTTCTTACTACGGTAATTAAAGGGCAGCTTTGGATCAATCGCCACCTTTGAACACACAGTACGGTGACATTAAATAATGAGAGCTGGAGTTTGGAAAGTTACTGTATATGGAAAGTTACTGTATATGGAAAGTTACTGTATATGGAAAGTTACTGTATATGGAAAGTTACTGTATATGGAAAGTTACTGTATATAGAAAGTAAATTCATGAGGCCTAGTACTTAAATTCTCAGCTGGTTGATTTGACGCAAGAAGTAGCTTAATGGGAACACCTGACTTCAGTGCATAGATTCGGATATGTTGGGACGTCGGATGGTGAAGTGGCAGAACTTGTTCTCACATTCATCCACATAACAAGCCCCATTGCCGAATCGCTAGCCGCCGCTGCTTTAAACTTCTTAAATAACAGTTGCATTGACATCAGAACATTGAGAGGACAGTCTTATGAACATGCAGAAGTATGCCTTGTCTCCAAACTCATTATTGTCAAATAAATGACACTGCATTGCTTGCAGCACATTTACTCAATTTATTGTTGTATGTACTGCAGATGGCTGCAGTTGGGGCGATCTCAACATTGGGGGTTGTTAATATTCTGTACATATATTCTCTATATATATAATTCCAACAATCTCCCAAAAATATTAAGATCAAAATAAAATTCGATTTTGGACGGTCCCTTTGACAACAGTGCTCTATTACTTTGAAACACTGTTGGTAAGAATAACGCTATGGCGCCGAGGTTGTGACGTGTCAGTAGATAGAGATCGCTGATTAAACTCATATGGATTAAATAAGTTCCCAATTTTAAGAAACTATTATGTTAATTATATGGTTTATTTTCTTTGGACGGATCGTCAATTAGTTGTGAGCAATTAAAAAATAAAAATGGAAGTGGTGGGAAGTGAATGGCATAGGCTCAACTATGCCCATGTGTACGCCACTGATTTCGCTTATTAACCTATTAGTTTATAAAGCTATTTCTTATATTATCAACAATGGCGATTTCCTATATCTATAAACTATAACCTCAACTTCTGCAATTTCATTTTGTTTATAACCTTAGGTGTGGCAAAAATCCTCTTAATAGCTTCTGCTTGACGTCAAATATAAAGGCACTAATGTTATTAATTTACATTGCTTTAGCATTAGCCTATTAAAAATTATTTTCATTATAACAAAGTAACACTTTGTAGGGTAGCGGTTCTCAACCTGTGGGTCGCGACCCTTTTGGGGGTTGAACGACCCTTATGCAGGGGTCGACTAAGACCATCGGAAAACACATATTTAAGAAGTAGCAACGAAAATAATTTTATGGTTGTGGGTCAACACAACACGAGGAACTGTATTAAAGGGTCGCGGGATTATGAAGGCTGAGAACTAATGCTGTAGTGCATATATAAATACCGGTATTTAAAAATATTAAATTTTGAAAGGGGAAATAATTCAAAGATTTTTTCAAGTGCCCAGTAATTAAATTTTATAACATATACTATACCGGTATACTAAATTTTCGTAATACATGTACTTTTCATCAAGATCTATAATGTTTTCCTACAGGTCGGAAAATGGCTACCCTTTCATAATATTCACCGACAACGATTTAATCGGATTAAAGGGATTTATCTGTAAATATTTTAATTATATGCTTTAGAATGTAGGTGGGGTGGAGGAGTTATTATTATTATTGGTAGTGTTCCATAGGGTGGTACCCCAGCATAGGGCTGGGCTCACCACGCTGTACATACTATTTAACAAATAAAATCATGAACTCATAAATTTACTCAATGAACCGTTTAAATTCTTTTATAAAGAAAATGATTCACCAGCACACCCCACCCCATTTTTTTTCTTTCCAGTGAGAACAATGAGATTGTCTTGATATGTATTGTTGTTGTAGAAAGAATGGCTCTCAAGTTGTTCAATAGATCTACAATCCACATAGTTGTATAGAGATGAGCATTTTCAAACTTATTAAGGCTTTTAAAGTGATTGAAAAAAAGTTTTCGTAGCTTTTTAAAATATTCTGCTGCCCTTAAGAGCTGTTTGAATAAGTTCCAATGACCAGGATCACCTATGACTCCACCCCCTTTGCCCAAACATAAAATGTCAAATTTAGACTGCAGATACAATGATCGTTGATGGCAAAGGTCTTTGCAAGACATCAGATATTGCTGCACAGCTTAACTCTTCAATTAAAGAAGTTCGAAGTTGTATGTAACCATGCTATAAATAAAGTTAAGCAATAAAGTAAAGTATATTTCTCCTGAGTCCAGATGGTGCATTTTTTTTTATTTGAAGTGGCTATTTGCACCCGGGTACCAGAAGTGAGAGTTTGGGATTAAAAAACTATTTAAAATATTATTGTTGTGTTTGTAAGACAACATGAGGTATCAAAGGAAAGATAATTGAATAGACTATATGTTTGTAAACTTAATGCTTCTTCTTCTATATTTTGAGGGCCCACGATCAATGAATTGATCATTCTGGCTCCTATGTTTCAGAGGGGTTCGCGATGTTACAGTGCGTGGTTTTGAAGGGGATAATTCACTAGTTGCAAGGGTAACTCAGCAATGGTATTATGAACTGGGGGTTGGAAGACAGGAGGCAATAGACGCAAATGTGACAAGTGTTGTCGCCTCAACTGTTGCTTTTGGAAGTTTTGGAATTCTTCATTTATCTAAAATAAACTCCCACAAATGACATCCTAATAGCACCAGTCAAAATGAACCCGGCCATTCGCACCCAGGTCCAATTAGGCTCAATGCTATTCGGATGTCATTTGTGGTAGTTTATTTTAGTTAAACTGAAGAAGTAAGTTTACAAACATATAGTCCATTCAATTATCTTTCATTTGATACCAAATTTTGTCTTACAAACCCAACAATAATATTTTAAATAGTTTTTAAATCCCGACATCTCACTCATGGTACCCGGGTGCGAATAGTCGCAGCCATTTTTATTACAAAAGCCAAGTAAGCCATTTCCATGGCAACATAACCAATAAAATACACTGAATTCATTGGAAACATTTTTTAATTATGAACTGGTTGACATTCAAATTCAAGTTGTTTTATTATTTGTTAATTAAACTTTACAAATATAGTGTTTAACAATATTTACCATAGAGCAGACGTGCAAACATGGCCATATGTTCTGTAAGGTCTATTAGAGGCTAAAATCTGAATGAAGAACTTTAGTTCAGTTAAACCCAATTCAAAATTTGTCTTTTTAACCCAGCTGGCACATTTGTAAACATGTTCGAAAGCTTTCGCTGATCATCTTTTAAATTTTATTTTTAAAAAACAATAATATCAAACTACAGTGCCGACAATCCAAAATCATAACAAACCCTACAGGCCTTATTTTTTCCATCCCTCGGCTTCGAACAAAGAAAGATTTACAAAAAGTACTATTGCCAACATCAGGGGGTAATTACGTTGGCATATTTTTCATGTCAAGGATTATGGACTTTATTGAGTCATTGGAGTAAAGAAAATCAATGGCAGTCTGTGATGCTTGCTTCTCATCTTCAGATGTTTGATATTCTCCTGTTTAAAGAAAAGGTAAAAAAAGATATGAACTTATATATAATTATATGAACAACAAAACATAGAAGGACATACTCTACAAGATAGATATAATTATTACTGCTTTCACAACTTGCAAAATGTCTTAAAGTAATGTGTCATTATTATTTTGAAATGCAACTAAAACAGCTATAAATTTATCTTTAAATTTAAATGAATAATTTTTACAAAAAAGTAATATCCTGTTTCCACCTATTAATTTCAAAGGATAACTTAACAGGATAGTATGTAAGCAAAAGAAAATTATTTAGAAACTTAGAAAGCAGGCTTAATTTTATCAGAGGCTGTCCCCAGATACACAATGGGGGGGGGGGGGGGGGGGGGGGGAGAGGGGGGGGGAGAGGGGGGGGGAGAATCTCTGGGTAAAAAAACCTTCAAATGCTGACACATGAGACTGAAAGTCCTCTGTTAATCCAAAAATAACTGTAATGTTTGTTTGCAGATACGGGAATAAAATTCTAGAGTAAATATGGAAAGGAAGAAGACAAATTATCTTGAGAATTGAGAAGCCAGAGAACTTACCTTGGGATCTTGCTGTCAACAACTTCAAGACAAGTTCCAGTAAGGCAGAATTCATTGTGAGACATTCAATGATATCTGCCTTGATCAGCCACACCATTTCTTCACTAGGCGTTTTATGAGCAACATCACGACAGAAGAGACTTGACAGCACAGAGGCAATGACAAGTGAACCTTCTTGATAAAACTCGGTGCTTGGTTTAACAGTAATATGAGGGAAGGATATTTCATACAAATATTTGATCAGACTGTAGGCTGATAAAATATGAATGCGTGGTCTATTAGCCTGAGGGAATGGAACAAAAATATCATTAGTTAAATGGCTTTAAAAAAAGTAATGAAACAATTCCATACATCCATTATTTCACAAAATACAGAGACTGCTGATTTATAAATAACTTTTAACAGTTTCTTTTAAAAAAAATTAAAATTTAATCACCAACAATCAAAATATTTGTAAGTTATTGAATAAAAATTGACATACCAATGTTGACTTCCAAAGTTGTTCCATGTTACTTGCAAATGTAAACACCTGATGATAACCATTTGACAGGCTGGCAGGAATGTGAAAATTGGCCAACTCTTTAGACACAATCTGTGAAATAACCCAACAGAATTCTTTTCAATTTTACAATCTCTCCAATCAAATATATATATTGAGTGATTGAATGACAGATGAATATACATCAAGTTGTCTTAAACAAAGGTCTCTTAAGCTTTATTGTTAATCCTGCAAATGATGGGGATATAAATTTAATTTTCTGGAATATTCTAACGGTATAACTGTAAGTGATGTGTGGCCGAGTGGTCTAAACTGAGGCAATCTCAAGTTTGTGGTCAGAAGTTCAATCCCCACCAAAGCCAGGTCAAGCAAAAACATCACCAGCACCCCCAAATGTGGATGGGACTCATTAACCTTCCATGGCAACTCATCCATTAATCTAAGAAAAGGTAAACTCTGAATTCAAACCCAGAGATGGAGTCCTGTAGGCAAAGAACATTGAAACAATGAAACATTCCGACAATCTCTGCCTCACTCCACTGGTGCCAAGTTATATCATCCACATGACGTTCCCTTGAGTTTTCCAGCAGCATTGAGAGAGGCTATTTGCTGAGTAGGGAACCAGCTTATAATCTTAAATAGAATAATCCCAGGATTTTGTCCTATGAAGTCTACACCATCGTCACATTGTGACAGATGGATGCCAGTAAAAAATAATTGTTGTGAACATTGACAGCCATTTGTAAGGACATGCAAATAGAAAGCGACATTGTCCTTAATAAGTTCAAAAAGTTTTGGTGTTAAGATAAAATAATAACACTGTGCTGAAAAGCTATAAAAAGCGTGTATATTTTTTGTATTTAAATATGTTAGGTTTTTCTGTTTTGCTAATTAATTTAGTTTTAAGGTGACTCAATGATAAAAAAGTGTGGAATGAACAGTGAGAATGAATTGAATTAGCATCACTGAGTTTTAGAACAAACTTAAATTAATGTAGATGTTCACATGACATGGGTTACCGGAAATTTGATCGAAAGAAATTTTGTCGACGGAAAATTGATCGACGGTAATTTGATAGAACGGAAATTTTGAAGAATCTTTTTTTCAGTTCAGATGTTAAAATTTTCATCAAATTTCTTTTTGAACGCACTATACTATACAGTAAAACAAAATAATGCGTCGATCAATTTTCCGCTGACGAAATTTCTTTCGATCAAATTTCCGGATACACATGACATGATGCTGACTTTTTTTTTCAGACACCAAATGTCTTAAGCAGTCTTAAGCCATGCACCACTAGGATCTAATAAGACAAAAAGAGAAAAAGTCTTAAGTTGAAAATTCAGATGAAGATAGATTTATTCTTACATTAGCTATTTCAACATGCCTCTCCCATTGGTCTCCTTGAACTGTAAATTCAAAACTTAACCATCTAGAAGTTGTACTCAAATCAGATTCTGGAGGTGAAAACCCGTCCATTTCTTCTGCAATCATACCTAAAAAACAGATGTGAAATATCAAAGTCATCTTCTAAAACCACAATTAATTATGAGGTTTTTAAGCCCTTGTAAACAATATTTATTATCTTATAATGCAAAAATAAAACCAACAACATACTAACACTTGCATACTATAACTATATCAGACATGCTTAACCTGGGCGTACTTTGCTTGGCTATTATGTCAAAATCAAAGAAAACTCTTTTTCTACCAATGCCCCATATGCTGGTACGTCCAAGCAGACTAGAGCTTATTTAATATTTAAGCTTATTACTTTGTTTACTTTTCTCTCCGCCTTTATTTCTGTTCACTGTATTAGTATTTCATATACATTCACATTTTCAACATTTATGTACAACTGTCTGCCACATAATGCAAGGTAGCTAAAAGACGAAATAAATGTGGGATCAAAAATAAAACTACATATTAAGCCTGTTTAAATAAAGTAATGTATAAGGAGATTTATAAATACAACTTTTTGGGCTTTTCAATGAGGCTAATTTTACAATATGAGAATTATAGATGACAAAATGTAAATAAATGTACCAATTTGAAGTGAAAACATGAACCGAAGGTAGTCTGATAACTGATTGTGCTGATCCTGAGACATCTTGTTGAAGACGACCTGGTTACTTAGAGGCACTTGCTCTCTGAATGAGATAAATAATTGATGCATTTAACAAAAAATAAGAATACACAATAAATTTATAAAATCGATATAAATGTAAAGCTCATAATGCCTCATTTTAACTATTAATTCTATTTTTAATTTTGAAGAGTCTGAAACTGTAAAGATATCTCACTTTATGTTTGAAATCACACCATGAATAAGATGAGCAACAATACTCCAGGATTTCCTTCGCAGTATAACTGGTTTATCCCGTGGATGTCGTAGCAACTGTAGTAGCTGTTTAAGTTGTTCTCTACTCAGTGGAGCTCCAAGTGACAAAAGAAAGCATAGACGCTGCTGAATCTGTTCATCTTCATAGCAGAAAATGCCAGTCTGTGAATCTAAGACCATGAAACTGTTTACACTAATATCAAAAGAGCTTCAGTACTGGACCATTTTAAAATGGATTTTCTTACTTTTAAAAAGCAAATAACATTAAAGGATTTAACATTTCAAGTCTATAATATTAAAGTTAACAATTCATCAGTGTGGGACAATTTAATTATCTGAAGATGTGTGAAAACAGAATCTAATTTGTCCCTATTTTTTTTGTTATAAATATTTTTTTTTTTTAGAACTTTATGATTTTAATTTTTTGGTGATAAATTTTTTAAGAGATATTGATAGTAGCAATGCATTGCGTGTTGATATCTAATATTTGGCATACCTAATATTTCAGTTAATTTACTATGAAGAGCAGCCTTGAATGTTTTGCTGCTTTTCTGTACACATCCACAGCACATTAATGTTAAGATCTCCATCAACCAAAGCTTATCTTCTCCTGAATTCTTAACATCCAACAAAAGACCAGGTAAACTTTGAAAAAATTCCTCAAGGATGGCTGTTATTTCACCATTACATTCATATCTGTAATGAGGTCTTCAAAAAAACATGCAAAAAAATTATGTGGAAGACAATGCTCATCCTTCAACTATTTACATTCATGTGCTATTAATGTTGGACATATCAGCGGAGCAGATTTTTCCTGACTCCCATGCCCAAACTGTTTGCAAATTAGCTCTTTTGGATCATTCCCTACATTTATTCAGGTGCTTAAGCACTCATCCTAATTAAATCAAATATTCTGTCTTTTTCTCTCACTGCCTAAATTTGCTTTATAACTGTATACTTACTGAGGCCCATGATCACTTCTTTCCCATCCATCCCATGTTTGTCCCATGAAGGCAAAGAGGTTGAAGAACATCCGTTTCTGAACCATTTTTTTACATGTCATATAGTGCTTCAACGTGAACTTGTAAGCTTTTGTGAAATCAGCTTTTTTTAAAAAAAGGGGGCGGGGCCAATATAATATGTACAGTATGATAGGCGAGTGTATTTCAGAACAATTTCAATGTACAGAAACACTAAGCATATAAAACAAAACTCCTATTCCTGTGCTAAATGAAACAGCAAAAGCATTTAAATAAGATGAGTGTGCTTTTATGTTTTAGAAATATATTAAGCCGGTAAAAAAACAAAACAATTCCTTACTACTTAAAAGTTAATACAATTTCTATTTACACCTCAGAAATGATGGAAATAAAAAATAAGCTTTTTTTGCTTGACACTGTTTATAATCGTTCTAAAGCCTGTTTTTTAAAATTCATAATTAAAAGAAAAAATCCAGGATAATAAAATAGGTGATTATTAAATTAATTAAAATACACACCAAGCATAATGTCCATAACAAACTTAAAGCCTAACAAAACAAAAAAAAAACTTTCTGAAGACTTAAAACTATACAGGTATGCATAAACGTAACTACTTAACTGGCCTCTAGTTATAAAATGTATTCAAGATACATTTAAAAAAAAAAAAAAAAAAAAAAGATTTTTAAAGATATGATTTCAAAAATATACATTTCTACATTTTTTTCTTTCCCCTCCCAATTTGAGGGTAATATAATAAAAACTCACCATATATATGGGGGTTAATGAATATATTTTTCATTACTCTGATGAGAGTCTTGCTCTGCTCTACACTGGGTGATCTTTGAAAGAATTGAATAACATAGCCCTGAAGTTTTTTAATCCAAGCTTGACCAGGTTTGAGCGTGAGGTCTGCGCAAAAACTAGACATGACATCACACACTGCAAGATTCAGTGCCAATAATGTTGACTGAAAGATTACCAAACATGTTTCTTTACAAAATTAAACATTTATGATTTCCACAAAAAACTTAGAATTAATGAACTAATAAAGTATATATTATTAATTATTATGCTTACCACTAACTGTTTTCAAAGCAATTTTTTTCCATAGGTTCTAAGCTTTTTTTAAAGCATATGCAAAGCTTTCAAGCTTACTTTCTCTACTTAGTATTTGAAGTACACCTCTCATATGTCATATCAAAGTTTAAATAAAAGATTGACAGCTACTGAGTAGCACAACTAAGAAATCTTGAAATCTCATATATTTTTTTTACCAACCTGATTTGTATTGCTATCCACACTTTGGGAGTCCTTGTTCTTTTTCCTCTTCTTAGTTGTCTGAGGAAGCACTTGTACCGAGTAAGGAAAGTTATTCATAAATAACTTTACAAAGTCCTGCAAATAATTCTTTACCAGAAGTTCAGGAGACACCTATAACAATAAATAAACATATTACAGTTACAGAAGCTTCATTTGTATGTGTTCTGTCACTAGGTTTATTCTTCTTATCACAGCACCAGAATCCTATTGCAGTATTGCAGCCTAGAAAAAAAATTTCTACAAAACTGAAGCACTATTTTCAATATTAATCAATTTTATCCTCAGCCTGTTAATTTGATTACAAGGTGTGAAGTCAAAGGAAAACTCACCTGGTAAAAATAGCTCCATTATAACAAACCTATCTTTTAGCAGGCTATTTTTACCATTAAATATTTCTTATCATAAAATGAATTTCTGATTATATTTATTGTACTGAGTAATGGTACAAGTTAACTCCTCACAATAGGAACATCTGCCATCTGCAAGACTGAGTTGTTTCTCTGGCTTGTTGAGCAAAGGACAAACATTAGTTGAATGATGCACATAACCAACGACATCACTTCCAAACAGTCTGCTGGCACTAAATTATCTGAAACATTATTATTTTAACAATTTATTAAAAATGATGCTGCTGTTTGAGTTTTAAAAAAATTCTTTAATGGATATTTATTGGTCAAGATGTTATGAGATATTTATAGGACATATTTACCAGAAGAAGAATGCTCATCGACACTTGCACGTGCCTCTTTCCAGCACTGTAAAAGCACCGGAACAGACAACTTAATGAAGGATTCAAGACTAGATGGTTTTGTAATGTAGTCATCTATATCATGGCTGTACAATTTTTTAAAAAATATTAAAAAAACAATATAAGTTTTAATAAGCAAATACCTTTTTAAAATATAGACCAAATTTTAAAATATCTACACCATAATTCTGATATTTTAAAATTTTAAGCAGAAATAAACAGCCGGAACTGGTGCGACATAATAAAAGGACTGTGTCTGCAAAAGAAGAAAACAGAGTGGAAGAGTGAAGGGTTAAAAATCTTAAGAAAATTTAATTTATGGCACTATACCCACCATCCTCCAGAAAAAAGTACAGAAAATTTATTCCCAGTGTCTTGTGAAGCAAAATATGTATCATGTCTTGCTTGACTGACTGGAAAAGGGCTCCATGTATCTTGGCTGTTTTCTAAATTGTTTGTGACCAAACATCTCTTTCTTGTATCATCATTCAAAGCTTCCTATGATTTCAATTTAATTTATAAACACATTTTAAGTGTTATTCTAAAAATATAAATATATATACACATTAAAAAAGTTTTTTTTTTAAACCACGCAAAGTAAGTTAATAATTTAAAACAGGCACTAGGCTAAAACAATCATTGCAATAATTTTGAATACTTCAGCTTTTGACTCATTAAAGATCATATAAAATGCATTCCCTAGTAGTGATGGGACGATATCAAAATTTTTAACGATTCCGATTCTACCCAATTATCCCTATTCCCGATACGATTCCGATTCCTAGCAATTATTACATATATGTATTACTGTGCCCAGGTATTAACATATTTAATTAATATAAAAGTTAAGAATTGATTAGAAAAGTTTATTAACTTGCTATTGAAGCTTTACAATATGCTAGATAACAATGTATTGGAAAGGTTTTATATAAACACATCTATCAATAATTCCATTTTAATAATACAAAGATGTAGTATTGAGTTCAAAATAATATAAATAATTCCATTTTAATGAGAAAAACTTCAATCAGTTGATAGTAAGAATATGCACTTAATCATAGTTAAATTGAAGCACTCGCAAATCATAGTGCAAAAACATAAGCATCTCTCCAGTTGTTGGTTCTAAACGGTTTCTCTTTGGCGAGTATATATTGCCACCTACACTAAAAATTATCTCGCTCTCTACTGAAGAAGGCGGAGCACATAAATACTTTCTTGAGAGGAGAGCCAAACTTGGAGTTCTTCTTTGTTCGCTTTCCACAAGCTAAGAGGATTCTCATTGTTTGCAATCAGTTTAAATGTTAGATACCTTGATATTTCTGTTCTAATTTTAATACTTGCTGCTGAAAATTGACTCTTTGTTAAGAATCGTTTTGGTATCGGAATTGGGTCTGAATTATTCAGCTCCAATACTGATTCCCGATGCTTTGGAAAAATCCAGATATTTCGATTGTTCCGATTAATCATCCCATCACTATTTCCTAGTATAGGTCACATATGGGTGTTGGGTGGCTGAGGGGTCTAAAGTGAAGCCAAACTCTGAAATCAAACCTGAAGATGGAGTCCAGAAGCAGGTTAAGACATTGAAAAAATGAACATTCTGACAACTGCGACGTAGAACACACCCTGGGCCATTTCCAGTCATCTTGACTATGTCTTGCCATTGGATCAAATATGCAAGAAAGAGAGAGCGAGGCTGGCGAAGTGAGGCAAAATTCAGCTCAAGTCAAAGCTACTACTTAAGTCGAAAATTGCCTTGGTTATCTTCATGTGGGAAGGATGAACAGCATAGGTCACATATAAATGTTTGATTAACAGACCTGTTTACCCTCAAACTCTTAAAATCGTACAATACGTTATCTTAATAGTAAAAAAATAAACATACAGTATATATAATGTATACACCTCAAAATCGTACATTGTACGCCAAAATCGTAAGAGTAAACAGGTCTGGCGGTCTGGATTAATGATTTTGAACAAATATTAAAATTACAAACCATAAATGCTTTCTTCATTCTCTGCAGAACTCTTGCCCTAAACTTCATTGCAGGAAGTTTACTGTCTGGATTCAGACTCAATCGCTGTGTGGTAGCATTTCCTTTTGTTCCAAGATAAACAGGTGTGGATATTAATCCAATCAGATTTTTCATCAGGTCACCAGTTTGCTGAACCATCAAGAGGGGAAAAGTATCAAGTAGGGTGTCAAATAAAAGGAGAGCATCCAGTTTTATGTCCTCATGGACATGGTTCATTGCACAACACAAAAAGGCGTGAATGTGTGTGAACAAATTTCCAGCTAGTCTGTTCATATTATCTTCAGTACTCTTGACAGCAAGTCTGTTTAGTATCAGCTGAAGATTAAAAATAAAATAAATAGTTATTTCTAATACTTTAAAGGTATCATTTAGAAAAGGTAGCTACAAGTTAAGGAAACAACAGTAGCGCTCCATTATTAAAATTCTAAGTAGGGAGATGTTAACCAGACAAGGACAGATGAGTATCATATATATATATATGGGGGGGGGGGGGAGAGGGGGGGGGGGTTTCATTACATTGATAAAATGTTAACATACCTTAAACAAATTAATCACAGTATGTCTAACAACTGCTTCATTGTCTATCAGAAGAGTTGATAATTTTTTAAGAATAACTCCATAACCATTAACATTAGTAGGTATCAGCAGATCACTAGTGTTGTTCAGCCACAACTCCTTTAACCCACAAACAGCATTTACACGAGCACTGCTACTATGGTGATCACACTGACGTAATAAGTCCTGAAAAATATTAAAATACTAAAACCTGTTAAGACAGATTAGCTTTGATACATATCATATATCAATATCTTATATTAAAAAGGTACCAAAAAAAGTGTTTTATTTTAAGCTACTTAAAAAATATTAACATTATTAATGCTTAGCCTAAACCTAATTTTAAATGATTTCAGAAATCATACCTGAATACCCAGCTTGTTTTTAGTGACTGGTTTCTGACCATCGTCTTCCTTGATTCTCTGTGTCAACTTGATTTGTCTTGTTTTGAAACTTAAATTTGTAACATTGTCACCTTTAGGAAGTTTTTTACCTACTTTAAATTTCACTTTCTGAAAGTCTTTTTGTCTATTTTTCTTAGATTTTGCCATTGCTTAGATTTGAGCCAGAAGATTCACCAATTGAAAGTTCCAGTAATTTATTAAGGCTCAAAGGACTTGCCACACTGATGACACAGTCACATGTAAATATGTCACACTGTGAAATGCAAAAATCAAAAGGTGAGTCAGAGTCTCGAACTTTTGAAGTTTAAAATGTTATTATTATTAAAGTCAATTGTATTACTTACTATTACTATTAGTAGTAAAAGTGTCATAATAGTTTTATTAATTATAGATTATAGAACTTATTTATTAATTTTAAGTCATATTATTATAAGAGAAGATAAGGCGCAAAGAGTTGTTAAGAAGTAACATAATTCACTGAATTTGAAAATTAGTTTTAGTTTTACTTTTAGATTTCTCTAGCTAAGTGTGCTTTGAGTACTAGGGTTTATTTTTAATGCCATCTGCGGCCTTAGCTTAACCTTAACAAAAATGAAGGCTAATACTAATGACTAATGCGAAGAGATATAAAACCCTGGTCCAATAGGGTCAAAACCCAGGTTAGGGATAAGTTTAGGGTTCAGGTTAGGTTTAGAGTTTAGGGATAGATTTAGGGTTCAGGTTAGGTTTAGGGATAAATTTAGGTCATAAGTTTGCGGCAGCCAAGATGGCGGCCATGGTAAAAAACGGGGCGATATCTTTTCACATTAACCAAAAAGAATTATTTTTGGTAAATTCGAATAGATCGTACCGCGTTTTGGCTGAAATTGAGTAGTTTATCCGTGACGTCATTTGCGTGAATTCACTCCCCTTATTTTTTAAATATTTTTTTAAATAGAGTTACATTTTCATTAATATGACGGTGGCAAATTTTTATTGATTTTTATTGGTTTATTAATTATAATTTTTAAAATTTCATTGGTTGGCCTATTAAATATGTTAATAAGCGCCGCCAAGCGGCGCCATTTTTAAAGATAATCTTAGAGGGTGACCACGCTGTGTTTCATTAATTTTTGGATATTCTTTTCGTTGGAACCTGAAATAAAGTGTGTAAAAGTGTATTTCATGAAAATGTAAGTTGGGTTTTCATTACTTCTTTATTTTATAATTAATTTTTACCACTTTTCTTTGTTTTTTTTTAAATTTTCCTACTTTTCATGGTCAAAGCCCAGCGCCACGTTAGGTTAAGGAGAGTGTCAAAATGCTGGTTCCGATAGGGTCAAAACCCTGTTAGGGAGAGGGTAAATAAAACCCTGTTAGGGAGAGGGTAAAAAAAACCCTGTTAGGGTGAGGGTCAAAACCCTGTTAGGGAGAGGGTCAAAACCCTGTTAGGGAGGAATTTAGGGTTCAGGTTAGGGTGAGGGATAGATTTAGATCAACTTTTTCATTTTTAAAAACTTTTTATTCATAATCTTAGCAAAAACATGAGTTATTTTATTTTTCCACGGCCGCCATCTTGGTTGTCCCGACCCGTGAACACGTAAAAGTTCGCGGGTCGGGGCAACCAAGATGGCGGCCATGGTAAAAGACGCGGATAGATCTCTCAAAATTTACCAATTTTACCATGGCCACCAACTTGACCCATAAAATTAAGAATAAAACTTTAAAAAATAATGAAAAAAGTTCCTAAATGTATCCCTAAACCTAACCTGAACCCTAAATCTATCCCTAAGTTACCGTAAGCCTAAACCTAAACATGCCTAATGAAATGAGGTACGATCTATCTTAATTAGCCCATAATTTATAATTAGATGAATGAATATAATGTCTAGTTTTCACTAAAGAACAACCCCCCAACACCAATCTAAACCCCCCTAAAAATGTAAATACAAGTACATGGGCAATGCGGGTACTAAAGTTCCACATTAAATTAAATTACATTTCTTTAATCATGTAAAAAAGAAGCGTGTTACCGTTTCCTTTCGTTTTCTGTCTCAACACTTCCGCTTTCATACGGACATGATTTATAAATTTCTTCTTCCGGAGAGTGCCACAAATGTATTTTACTGTATTGCTGCTCACACTCACTGATCACTGTTACTACTCTTAAATAAGTATGACATCACGCTAATTTCGCAGACCCCCCCCCCCCCCAAATTAAAAAAAAACACACACAAATTGTAATGTAACACACATTTTGAAATTAGACACATTTATTTTTTTATCACTTGTCCTCGCTTTTACCCTCCCCGACGCATCTGTGGACGGCCCTGGCACTCCTCAGAACGGCGGTCCCATATTATTTGTACAGAAATAAAATAAAAATGAACTAATGAGGATGTGATTATTATTTATTTATATTTCTGAAAAAGTTCAAAAACATAATTTTATAAGTCAAAACGGTTTTTTAACACTAATATTAATACCGGTAATATAATGCAGGGGTTCGCCACCTAACTTTTATTTTATTTTTATTAATTATAAACTTTATTTAACTAAAATTAAGGCTCAATCTATTCTACTTACACTTCTACTTCTACAGACTACACCAACTATAGACTTGATAGACTAAGAAGGGGGTGGATTATTAATATTATATGCATAAGTATAAGCCTACAATTTATCTTCTATTTATAATATTTATGTATTATATGTTGTAATTGTTTTTGTTTTTTTTGGGGGGGTGGGAAACATTTTTTTGTTTGCAAGTACTCCTTTTTTATGTTTATATAGACCATATAAAAAAAATTAGTACTAGCCTGCATATATTTACTTATATTATTTCAGGTACATAACAAAATAATTATAATTATAACATTGTATGATTGTTGATCTCATTTTCAGAAATAGAAATGGAGTGAATTGTACCTTACACTTACACTTGCACTCTTATGGATTTGACATCAATTATTGCTGTTACAGCTACTGTTACATCATTCTTATGTCAACTCATAGGCATGTATGTGACCTAACTTACTTCCAATTTAACTTTTCATTTAAATGTGACAATCTATAAAATAAAGAATAAAAATATTTAAAATTAAGGAGATTATTGTAAGTCCTTCATGAGTGTTAAATTTTAAATAGCTTTTTAAAAATTATTTAATCTGCTTAGTTCAGTTTAATTTTTAAAAAATATTTTTTGTTTTTTTTATTTTTTGTTTTTGTTCCTATATGTTGTTTTGAAAATTTAACATAAAATTAAGTAGACTCATTTTTCACTGTCTTGTATCATATATAAAAGTAATGATTGTATAAATATAGATTAGTGATGTCCAACCTGCAAGCCGCCTGGCTGATTTGAAATGGCCCGCCACTGTTTGAGAATTTTTTAATGTATGTAAAAAGTAAAACATTTTAGGGTAAAAATATGTTCAAACTACATTCATTGGTTTAATTTTGTAGGGAAATTACGTGATAACACAGGAGAAGTTTTAAACTTGTAAAGGGGGAGGTCACAAGCTATGGAGAGGGATGGCTTGACAGGTACCGGGTAGCAGTAATTTATGTTAAGCACAGCAGCAGAGTAAACATTTGGGAAACAGTGTGATATAAAATCGGATACTATAGTTTACTTCTTTTTGGTGCTGGTACAGGAGAGGCGTCCTGGGGGTATTGGTTATAATTACTAAAGGTGTTGAGAAAGATAAATAGTGAAACCAAAATTAACTTGATGTATTGCAGTTTGGTCATTGTAAAAATTTTTCATGCCCCACCAGCTGTACCAATTTAGATGATTTAGATAGGAGAGTATTGCAAGTTAACTACTGCGCTTTGTGGGGTGGTAATTATATGACTCAAAAGTCTTCGAGTCAGAGTAATAAAGATGTGAGCCGGAGTACTAAATGTGTCCCAATTGAATGGCTACGGTTGGCAGTGTGAACCATTTATGGTACCTAGTTATTTAAACAGGTAGTCAACCAGGTATGGTAGAGTGTGTGTCCATCCTATATTGTTGTGACTTTGGGGACAAGTACCTGGTATTCAGAGTTCTGAGTATGAGATGTTCAATGGCTAAATTACAGGATACAAGCTGTATTTGTTTGTAGTTAGTGCATTCAGCCAGGGAGGAATTGTGAGAGACAGTAGGAAAGTTTCTTGAAAGTATTTTTTAAAATAAACAAACATAAGAATGCATGGCCAAATATATTCTGGATGATGTATGTTTCTTCTGATGAATTTTCACAACTATCGAAATATTGTAACAAAATTTTGACCATATTTTTGGAAGCACCCTACATCAGTGAACTTGGATTCTCTGTAATGACCAAAATCAAGGAAAAAAAACACTTTGTTGAACATTTAGAAAATCATATGAGGGCAAGTGCTACTTATAACTACCGGTATCTCAAATTAAGAAAATTGCAAGTAAAATTCAAAGTAAAATATATCGTTTAAAAGGGCTACAGTTTTTACTAGCTTTATTTATATTCTTAATGAGCCGATAATTCTGTATGATATGTTTCTTTATGCATAAGGTAAGAAGTAACCAATATTAATAATGTGAATAATTTTATTAATCTATAAAGTAAAATATAAAATCTTTCTTTTGAGATGTCATGAAAAAATTTTTTTTGGCCCACATAGTCAAAAAGGTTGGGCACCACTAGTAAAGATGTACCGGTATTGTAAAAGTTGATCTCTTCAATTTGTATGAACAAGTAAACCTAAAACTTGTGTCCCTTTCTCACATTAATGAAACCCTATCAGAATATTACGGTTCTTTTTTTGCCTGATGCTACTATAAGAACATTTTTTGAAAAATAGTATTTCATTAATAGGCCTCTTTTTTCAGTGAAATTTGTTTTCACATTGTACGGAGAGGGGGTACAGGTGAAATTTCCCCAGCACCATTCATTGCTTTCTTTGTAAGGTTTGTATCATATTATATTTCTTTCATATTCCCCTTGAAAAAAAGGTTTTTCTGATTATATAAAATGGTAATGAAATGCCATTTATTAGTTGACTTTAATAAAACATTTGAAAGGTATATACTATTTTATCAATGATAATGAAAAACTGAAGACCATTAGTTACTCCAGAGCTTACAATGATCTTTTTGTGAGAGTAAAATGTATTAATTGTTTTATCACAGTTCAAATACATGTAGTAGTTTAAAATTACAAGTCTTTACCAATATATAATGAATTGCATCTTTGCATAACTCAATACCTGTTCCCTCTTTTCCTCCCATTATTATTTTGACTTTCTTCAAAGCTTTCCTTTATTTGAGAATCAAATTAAAACTTACACTCAAAAACAAAATTGAAAAGAGCTTCTAAACATAAGTTACACTATAATCTTTTACAACTTTTACAAAATTTATATGATGTAGAAACAAATGAAATAATTTTACATTTTTTTTATTTTAAGCACATGTATTTGGCTTAAGTATGGTCTGATGTTAAAGCTCTTTAATGTGGTACTTACCAGTGGACTGGGAACTATTCTCCAATTCTCCTATATCTGTTTATACTATGTATACTCAAAAAAAAAGGTAAAAAAGATTAAACCTCAAAATGTAAATTCTGGTACAGCCTTAATTAACTTAATTAAAGAAAAAAGTTTTTTAATTTAATTATTTTATATCCAGAGAAAGTAAAAAAGAATTACATTACATTGCATTTTAGTTATATACCTTTAATGTGAGTCATTTTTAGGTTTTAATGCAACTGATTTATAATTTGTGTGTAATGGTAATTTCAACAAATGTATATGAGAATAGTAGAGGTAAAGTAATAGCTCAGCCTGGTGGTCATGAACAAACTTATTTAAATATATAGCCATTCCTGTTGGATTTTAGATAGTCATTCCTGTTGGATTTTTTAAAAATAAGCTTTCTAAATTTTCATTTAATTAAGAATTTTAATTAAACAACCCCTAAAAACAAATTATTTTTCATATAAATCCTTTATTTGCATTTTTTAAATTTTAATTTTAAAAATTATATTGTAATATCCCACCCCTTTTATGCCGCAGATTTATTTTACCAAATATCTGGAAAAAAAACCAATTGAAAATATTATGCTCCAAAGGCATTTGCGATATTTTTTTTTTAAAGAATCTAATTTAGCACAGTTATCTGTAATTTTATTTTGTTAAATCAGTGACATGATATTTCCTTCTTCCCCTTGAGTGTCAGGAAAAACTGATTTTTGGGGGGTTGGGACTGAAAATTTGATAGTATGTGTTGTCATTGGCACCCAGTCTATGTGCCAAGTTTCAGCTCAATAGGCTGATGGCAAAGCTGCCCGAAGATTTAGCCAGCCAGCCATGAACAACAGTGAAGTTAATATAAAGGATTAAAAAATATTTAGAATCCCCAGAATTTGTAAAAAGAAAAATAATCTTATCTCATAATTAATTTGTGGTTATTTTTTTTTATCATTGCAGCAACTTATCCATCACATGCTGGTCATTGGAATAATTATTTTATTGATTCCACTGGTGTATGTAACTTATTATGAGGTTGATGCTGATAAAGCTAAAAGAAATCTTGGCCTGTACTGTTCAGGTCTTGGCATAATGTGCAATGCTTCTCCACTCGCCACTTTGGCAAGTAAACTTTACTGAAGCTGAAAAGCATTTCCTATACCGGTAGCCATAAGTTAATTTGAAATAGCAATAGAGATACTGCTGAAATTAAATGATATTGAAAAATTGTTCATTTTGTCTTTTATATTAATACGTATCATAAAAACTAAATTGCTTGAATATATGAAGTCAACTTTTTATATTTGATGATTATTTTAAAAAATTGCATCACAAATTATTTACTAATATTTAATTAAATATTTCAGTCAAAAGTTATTGAACACAAATCTACAGAATCTATATCCTTTCCATTATGCTTTGTCAATTTCCTTAGTTCTCTTCAATGGACAATGTATGGTGCAGCCATTAAAGATAATGTTCTTTTGGTGAGTTTTTTGTTCTCATTTCTCTATAATCTTAAAGTTAAAGATGGTTAGGGTGGTTGTCAAACACATAAGGACTAATAATTAAGCATGTTACTGTAATTCAAACTACACCATTGCTGGGTTTACCTTCATATTGTCAGTGTATTTGTTTTTTACCATTACCAGGCTGAACCTCTTCCAGAATAAAAAGCTGTGCGTCATTGAACTCAAATATGCAGAATGTACACACTTATAATATCAAAATATTATATCTTTTTTTGGCCACAAAAATTTATCAGGCATATCATAAGTTCCTGATATTTGTTTTACTACAGTACATTATTTTAAAAGAATCATGAAATTATCAAAATCTTTCTTAAGTATATAAACTATTTCTTAATTATACATGAAGGCTTGTTTATCTATAAAAAAAATGTTATGTGTTGATTTTTTGTTGTTGTTATAAAAGAGATGGGATAATGTTAAATTAACCTGTTTTCAGAATTGTAAAAAATGTATTATTAGTTTTACAAAAAATAACATTTTATTTTTAGATTCCAAATGCATTGGGAATATTGCTTGGCCTGGCACAGTTTTATCTGTTTTGGAAGTATGGCTGCAAAGCTTCAAAAAATTCAGCTGTGCTAAACACATAGAACCAGTCATTAATTAAGGTAAAAATGTTACCAGTTCCTACAATTTGTTGTTTTTAAATCCTATTTTCATTTTTTACTTAGTTTCTTTTCTCTTCTTGTATAATTTTGGGTATTATGATGGTCAACAATAAAGATGGTGAATATAAAACATATTTCACAGGCACAAAGAATTAAAATGTGCCCAATTAAAGGAAGTTTAATAAAGAAATAGCTGTCAAATATAACCAATATAAAATATTAGTTACTTTCTATAGTCATTACATGTTTTAATCAAATACAAAATGTATCTATTATCTTATATGTCTTATGATAATTACGGTACCAGGATATCCCAAGTACCAAAGTTGCAAGCACTAATTTTTGTTGTCAAATTTTTGTTTGTTGAAGAATTCTCTTCACTTAAACTTACATTTTTACATAAAATTAAAATATTTTGCCTCCCATTACAATTGATTTTTATTGTTTGAAACCAGAAATATTTTTCTTATTTTAGAAGCTGAAAAAAAAAATATATTCTTGCCTAGTGCCAACAGCTACACACAGAGAAACTCCACAATATTTTCATTATTTTATAATAATTAGTTAACTATATTTCCTTACTTGTAGTGAATTCAATTAACAAAATATAGCACACTGGTTAAGATTGGGGTTTAGATAACGAGCATCTAAATGCTTTTATAATTGAGAGTTTTGTAATAATTTATCCTTGTAATCTTTGCAATGTGTAAATAACATATCTACATAGTTTTTCCATGAACCTTTCTTATGTGGATGTGTGTCTTTAACACTGATTTCAATATAGTTACATGCTAAATTAAAATTATGATATTTATACCAAATGGGATTGTACTATTTAATTTGTACATAACTACCGGTACTCAAGTATTTTATGTTTAACTTTTGTCTCACAGAAATATACTATTTAATGGGCTATATATGTAATATTGATAAGCAACTCTAATATATAATAACCTTGAATTTAATGATCTGAGGTAATGAAAATTTCTACCCCCCCCCCCCATTTATGAATGTCCCTTTATGTAACAACATTGTATAAATATATTTATAAATATAGTTTTGTCACATTTCTTTTGAAGTATCGGATGGTTAGGAATATTAGACCCATCACTAATTCAGGTAACTTTCTTTGTGTTATGTCATGCTCTCACTGTTCCTATATATATTTTGACAGATGAACCAATTATATTATGTATTTAATATACTTCCACACATATATTGACAGATGAAATAATATTTTGCATTTAATGTAACTATGGATCTATTGATCGCATAATTTAATGGTATAGGGTTGTTTGAAATTCATTAAATATTTGTATTTGAATGTAAGCATTATTTTTTAAATGCCATGGTAATTAAATAATATCTTTAAAACCTTGTTTTAAGATATTAAAACCTTGTTTTAAGTTACTAATGGTTTCAATAAATTCTTACTTATAATAATAATCATAAATATAGGTCTTGAAATATTTTGATATGGTTGTGAGAGTGAGAGCTTATAAAGATGAGTCAAACACATCCTTAAAGTTTGGTGCACTGTTACTGTATTTTTTTATTGGTATAGTATAAAAAGAAACATTAAAAGTAAAATTACATTTAAAGTCAAAATAAGTAAGAAGGAAATTAGTGTAATTTATCATTTAATGCCACATTTTAAAAAATTGTATTTACAATACCAAATTTATTTTGTGAGACACAAAGACACTGTGCAAATAGATTTTACATGTTTGTTAGTATAAAATTTTAAATAAAGTTTTCATAATAGGTTGCCCTCCGTACATCTGTTGGACAACCTCTTTAAGCATTTTATATTTTAAAAAAACCCTCCCAAGGCTTTTTAAAATTATATTCAAATCTTATTTAACATTGTTTCTAATCTGTAACCTCTATTTATTTTTTTTTTTCTTTTATTTCCAAAAAGCTGACATAAAAACCACCAATATTATTACTTTTGCTCTTAGAAGGAACATAAGCTTTATGTTATGTATTGATGATCACTCCTTAGTTTACTGTAAATACCGGTAATTAAAAACTACAAAAGCCTTAGTAAAAATTTAGGCAGATCTGGCTGCTGAAAATTGTTAACAAAAAGTAATTTTAAGCTATGACATCAGAGACCTGGGCTAAAAAAAATTCTGCTGAATCACTAGATGAAACTTTTACTGATTATTAACACTTTAATTTGACAAAAAAATCCTCAACTCATACAATTAAATGAATGACTAGAAAAGGGATAATGTTACTGTTACGATATTCTAAAAAAAAAAAAAGTAAATGATATTCTACTCAATTTAAAAAAAAATAAATTAGCAATTCATAAATTATATCGATTATAAAAACAAAAATTTAACTTCTGCAGATATATAGAAAAATTTAATTATTGCTTTCTAATGGGTAGTCCTAATTTATATATATATATAAAAGGTTTAATTAGCTATAATTTATTCAGTTGAAATAAAATAAAATTGTATGAAAATAAACTAATAAAAAAAGTACAGCATTGCATACTCTTATTAAACAGAACATTTTTTATATCAGCTAGAACTTGGAAATTGGTGTCATTTGAATTTTTTTTTTCCTTACTTAAGATGAACAAAACTCTTGATAGCCTGAGGTTTCCATAATGGAATCATTAAGCATATGCAAACCACCCAATGATAAGGAAGTGTCTGGTGTTTGCTCAAACACTATTCTGTCTTGCTCTGCGATTTCAGTTTCATCCGGTGTTTCTAATGGAGGCAAGTCCTCAATTAAATTGTCAAGATCAGTCTCACTAAACTGAGGCACTGTGGATCAAAGAAATAGAAAGCTCTCAAAGTTATTTTATTTAGTTTTATACTTACATTGTGAAGCATTTAAATGCAGAAATTAACAAACAAACAAAATTCAATATAATTTATATTCACAAATTGATGCTGACTCTATATAAATTTCATATTATTATACTAAAGATGGTTGCACTTTGAAACCTAAATGTAAGAACAATATTTTGAGTGATAAAACAAGTAGATAATAAAATGTAAAAACTAATCCCATGAAAGTTGAAGGAGACAAAAAGAGTTAAAAATGTTAACCTTCAATCATTGTAAGGGGAATATTTATTATATCATCATTCAGTAGATCGTCTGGTTCATTATCTGATTCACTGTCAGGTATTGTCCCAAACAGACAAGGTGGTCGCCAGGCAAGTAATTTGTCAACATAAGAGCTCAAACGTTCATGCCTCGGCATGATAGTGTCAGAATCATCTGAGGAAAAAAATTATTAGATCAAACTTAGTTTAAGGTTAGTTAACTTGTGCTTCAATTTGCTTTTAAACTTTTAAGCTATAATTGCTTAGAAAAGTCTGTTAAAAGTTTGTATGCAGATTTAATTAAGTTGCTTCAGGGTATTAAAAGGTGTATTGTAAAAATGATTTAAATGTTAACAAGATTAGCAATTTTAGTAAATGAAGTTATTTGATCTTATTACCATTATGTTTACCAATAACATTTTGTAATCTAAAAATTGCCTAAAGTAAAAAAAATAAGAGTCTATTAGTAAAAGAAAAGCTTAATAAAAGTACAGGGTACTTTGGTATTAAAAATTGCTTGTAAATAAGTCAAATGTATGCATTCCAAATATACAAGATAATTTAATAATTTAACCTAAAAAAAAAAAAAAAGATTTAAAATGGATTCAGGGCAAATAAAATTAAAGTGATTAAATTTTCAAAATATTTGAACCAAAAAGTCCAACTTAATAAGGGATAAAATGGTAAAACTTCAATACAATATACAAAATAGGAATTAAAATAGTATATAATGCCGAAAAGAAAACTTTTCAAACATACATTCTTCATCACTTATATGTATGGGTGGGTGTTGGCGTTTCTGTCGTCTCTCAGGTTTCTTTGTAGATGGCTGGGGCCCTAATTCTTTGTGATGCTTTACGCCTTTTCCATGAGGTTGCTAGTTATATAAAAATGTAATAAATGTTTGAAATCTTTACTCTCTTTCAGATCATATGTTGAGCATAATAATTAATAGCTTAAACATGTTTCTACAATAGAATTTTTACAATCAACATTAATAATATATTGTTTAACAAGTTTGCTTACAAATAACTATGCTAAAGCAAAATTAATATAGCATTTAATCTAAACTCTAAATGTCTGAATGAGACATAGTAGAGACCAAACAAATGGTAACCTATTAAAATATATCCCTCCCTTGTATATATATACAAAAAAACAAGAGAACTCCCTTGATGACAAAAAAATGATTGATCATTTAGATATGCCTCTTTATGCTAAAAAAAATACCTATCATGAAAAAGCACTAGCATCATCAAACAGACAGGGTGTCATGATGGTGTGGTATGCACATGATCATGTGGAGAATTTATCTCGATTGAGAGGGGATGAGAATAGCTTGTGAGGACATTGAGAGAGTGGCAAAAGACATCAAAATAGAGAGATGTCCTTGATGTCATATACCAGAGTGGTGGCAGTAAAGCATGATGATAAATGAACTTATGTCAATCTTAAACCAGAAAACACATTATATTATAACAAATTTAAAATTAGTCTTAATGATTAAGAAAAAACTACCTCAAGAAAAAGATGTATGTTTAAACAATAAGACAGTATTTAGATTTTAGACTTTTAGTAGTGAAGCTTTTGTAAATTTCTTTTAAATATGATTACAATGAATTAAAAAAAATATATAGTTCAAAATTCTTACTAAAAATACAAATAATAATTCATCAACCTTACTAGCTCTTCCCTTCACCCCAAACCAAAGATGAGAATTTTACTTTTTCTCTTTATTATGGACATAGTCTTTACCTTCACGACATAAATACCAATAGACAATTCTGTTACGAACATTAAAGTATTATTTATAGTTTTTTTTTAAAGTCAATAGGATATACCTGTAAAGATAATGTCTTTTTTGAGTCAGGCTTTTTCATGTGTGGACCATGTTGAAGATTCTCAATGCCTGTAGACATCTTTGTGCAAGGTTTAACAGAGTTAAAAAGCGTTTCCTTGGATGCATTAGTACCAAAGTCCTTTCCTAGTTGACCTCTAGCATCATTGTTTACATCAATTAATGCTTTACGAGGTGTTGGTTGAATATGTCTTCCATTGTTTACTGAAGAACAAAAGGTTTTGTTAAAAACTAAATTTCTTTCAAGGTAAAACATTACTAGATTGGTATACTGCTTTTATGACTTCATATACATTTTTGAATGCATTATGCTCCATGAAGGGGTGTGCCAAACCGTTTCATTATTCTGGACCTGTTAAAATTTTAACCAAGTCTTGTGCCCACTATAAAAGAAACAATGTATAAAAAAAAGAAAAAATATATTTTTATAAACATAATTATATCTACATACATACAGGGTGATTCATATGGCACAAGACCCAAGAAAATGTTAATAATTAAGAAAATTATGAATATATGATTATGAACTTTGCATCAAAAGAAAGACGAACATGTGAAAAAAGGGATAAAACTTCTAGCATCATTGGGACAATAGATGGCATCTGGTACAATGTCATGTGCGGCTGTGTCTACAATCCCTGTAGCATGGCAACAGATCCTTTGTGTTGTGCGGTAGTGAAAGAGAAAGGTTCACAGAGAAGCATGCACTCATCGTATGTAGCCATATGCATGTTCAAAATCTAATGCATAGTCTTTAAGATATATGCATTTTTCTTGGATATAGTGCCAAATAAATCCCCCTGTATAATCACTTGTCCATGCACCCCTGATTGGGTATTGTCAGTCAAATTGTCTGGTGATTTAATATGTATTTTGATATTTACTTGGTCCAAAGCTTTTCAATGTCCCGCCTTTATTAAACAAAGCCGCTGGTGTTGCATTTTCTTTATCAACATGAACTTCAAAACCTAAGGCAGACATCATGTGCTGAAAAAGAAAATGTATGTTAAAATTTTACTTAAAATCCTCATTTTTTTTTTTACTAAGTTTTACAAAGGGTTTTATACAGTTTATGGTTGTGATGTTTTTTTTACATAATTGCTTAGTTTTTAAAATTTAAACTAGAATCTACATTGAAGAAAATACTGCTTTGAAAAACTACAGGCCTATTTAATATAATAATATTATGGCAGATACTCTATCAATAGTCATCAAATAGTTAAGACCCCCACACATACAATTCATAAAAAATAACTGCAATACCGTAATAAATATAAGTTAATCCCTCAATGAAATTATATATGACACATATAAGTCAAATTATTGAGTTGATAGTCATCTGCCTGCAAGGTTTTTTTGCCTCTACCTGGCTCAGCGGACTAGTAGGGCCTTGCGAACTTCATCACGCCTGAAGCCAAAAAAACACAGCATGACTTGCCCCCAACACTGCTGACTTGAGTGGGTGACCCTCTCTTGCATTGGTGACGCAGAACAGGCTGATGCGAGGCTAACAAGCAACTATTTGTGAACAAAATGGTGCGAGGAGTCACAACGATCAAACCCTAGTGATCCTACAATTGAATGTATGTGGTATATGGCAAAAATCACACGAGGGAACCAAATTACTCCACAAAAGTGATGTGGACATAGCACTCTTCCAAGAAACCTTACAGCTATTGCAAGTGTGGTAGATGCCATGCCCAGTCACCCATGTGCGGTAATGTGGAAAGGATACATAGAAGAACTTGCACGTCTTTTTTCCAAAACAGTTATAAGAAATGCTGATAACAATGGTTTGATTAAATTCTCTCCTATAGTATGATTTTCTCCAGATTTAGCTATGAGTAAAGAAATTTCATAAGTAGCCTCAAGAGTACAATTGACAGTTGCAGTATGAGCAGAAAAAAACATAGACTTTAAGGTTGTTCTTTTTCCAAAATTTTTCTATAGTGTTTGAAAGTAATTTAAATCTGAAATAATATGACAACTGTTTTTGGCCTTCAAATGTGCTCCAGACTGTTTGTTTTCAAATTCTAGACAGCTCATTTTCTAATTACCCCCCTTCCCCAACAATCAAACTGCCCCCCCTGTGGGGCGTGGGCCCCTTGTTGGGAAACAGTCTCAACCTGTGGGTTGCGACCCTTTTGGGGGTCGAACAACCGTTACACAGGGGTCGCCTAAGACCATCGTAAAACACATTTTATGAAGCAGCAGCGAAAATAATTTTATGCTTGGGGGGGGGGGGGGTCACCACAACATGAGGAACTGTATAAAGGGTCTCGGCATTAAGAGAATCACTGCTCTAGAGGAAATCCTTTCCATACCCAAAATCATGGAAAATATGGGGTTGATCCCAGAACTGGGCCCGCATGAAAGCTTCAATCTTCCTGACATACATCTGACTCTGGCAAATACTGCAGCCACAAAAGCCATCCCTCCGGTAGACCCAAAAGAGGAGGGTTTAAGGGCGATAAATGCCTACCCAGACCAAATGGTTAAAGTCTTCACAGACGGCTCATGCTTTGCTAATGAAAACAGAAGCAGCTATGATGCACTCATTCAGTATCCAGGAGATGTACCTCCAACAGAGGAGATATTAGGGCCCAGTGGAAAAAACAGAACCAACTTTGATGCTGAACTCATAATAATATTGGTTGCCCTGAAAGGAATAGTTTCCCAGACACTGTAGTCTTCACCAACTCACTCTTTGCTGTTGAATACTTGGGGAGGAGCTTGACAGACTACAGTACCAAATAACATTTTGAAAAAACAGACTGCATCAATACACTAGGCAGAGAGGTTTTCCTGCAGTGGATCCCTTGTCACTGTGAGGCAGAATGACAGGGCCGATACCATAGTGCCAGAAAGTGCCGCCCAGCCCCAGCTCGACAGGCCCATGACTCAAATGGGAGTCAAAGCTTGGCTTAAAGACCACTTCCTCAAGGAGTGGTTCAGGGGCTCGGCAGCAGGTGATATGGCAAAAAAGCTATACCAGAACATGAGGTGACCAAGCAAGAGCCACCCCTGGAGAAAACTAAAATATGACGAACAGAGTTCAGTGACGCAGAGGACGGAAAACAGTCCGGCATGAAGCTACCTAAACTAACTTGACTTGCATGGGGAACTGAAATTTCGACTCAGTGGACTGGCCGACAAAACGGTCCTGTTAATCGGATGCCCCAGAAATGAGGATGGGGCTGGGGAGGTCAATATGGAGACAAGTGTTAATAATTTATGGAATGCCCAGCTGATGAGCAAAGACGTTGTCAAAATGACCAGGGTTATAAGAGCGTAAGCGCGACCCAAAAAAGAGAATGTCATATATTTAGTTGATAGACATAAACTCCATTGAGTGTTCACGCCTTATTTAAAATAATTTGCTGTTTCAGACAATCCAGACCAGAAAACACTTCTGTATTTAGTAAACGGAAAATCGCTTTTACTACCTAATGTGATAAATGACAAGGCATTGAGTAAATGCAGTGCTAAAAATGACATCTGGGTCCGAATTGTCTGAAATTAGCTAATATTTATAACAATTTTTTGTGTGAAGAGTTCTCCAACCAAATATCTTTTTGATAGATTCAGATATTATACACTGGGCTATAAGTTGGGTTGGGTTTTTATTATTTTGAATATTTTAAAAGTAATTTTAATAATTTTATTAAAAATTACAGTGTGTAATTGTAACACACAATCATTTACACATGGTTGAAGGTTCACATCAGGTCAAAGATTTTAGGTCTGAAGATTTATGCTCAAGTGGGGGGTGGGTCTAAATTTAGGGGTAAATATTGGGTCAAGTTGGAGGGGACTAAATTTAGGGTTGAAAACATGCTTTAATTAGGGATACTGACTAAGCATTCAAGTTACCGTATGTAGTTGTAGATTTTAGGTTTGAAGGTTTTTTCTTTTAAAAATTCATTAAATTTGCATGTTTTTTTGCTAATTTTTAACTTTTTTTTTATTTAAAAAAACCCATTATTCCTTATTTTCATTTGTCTCTGTAAGAAGTTAAAAAGAACACATTCTCTCCTTTTCCCCTCCATCCTTTCACAGACATGTTTTTGCCATTGTTGCCGGACATGTCTGCCATCTTGGAAACAAAGATGGCGGCAGTGGGGAAAAATAGAAGTGCAAAAACATGGGGAAATGGGTGGCGCAGATTGCACAAATTTACAAAAAAAAAAGCCTAAGCCAAAAATATGACGTATTAATAAATTTCTTATTCATAGCCTTTATTGGCATTATATTATATATTAAATGAATTGGTGGTATTAATAAAGGAAAGGTATACAAGTATATCCATGCCATAATAATGTGCGTAAGTATACCATATATGTATCATTCACTTACTAGACTACGTCTATGGCCTTTTTTTAGTGGCTTTAGTTACTTTAGTGTGATTTTAAGCACAAGTGATTTAGTTAATCATCATAATAATAATAATGCAGGCCCTAAGTACCTTAACATAGGTTATAGCAATGGTCGACAAACTCATTAGTCAAAAGAGCCAAAAATCAGCAGGACGATTAAAATTCTTTTGAGAGCCAAATTTCTTTTCAAGAACCTGTCCATAACCATGTATTTTGGAGTCAAAACTGATTTGTGGCGGACTGGCCGAGCTGCACTCAGGTTGCTAAAGAGCTGCATGCGGCTCGCAAGCTGCGCTTTGCTTTACCGACCCCGATATAGTAACATAGTATGATAAATGATAGTCCAGTTTAAACTACTAGTTACCGTACATACGTCTGATTTATTAGACTAGTAATACTAGGCCTACAATGACTAATTATTAATTAATATAAGCACATCATTAAGATTATGACATGACATCACTGTCATACATGTGTAGATAGTAATAGATTAGTTAGGGTTACCAGTTTGTATTTTCGACCCCCTTGTCATTGTCTGTACTAATTTTTTTGTCCGTTTTTGGCCATACTTTCCCCTCATCAGCTTCTCCGAAATTTTGCCTTCTTTTCATTTGTCTTATCTTATTTCTCCACAAAGGCCAGCGCAATGAATAGTTTCAGTGCTATTGTGCGGAACATTTCTCGTTAACCTAGGCATTACTGCTGCACCTGCATGAAACTATCAGAGCAGCCTGTGCCATGGTCTGTGCAGGAAGGGCGACTTGGTTTTCACGATCTGGAAAATTATTCAATGAATTCCCGACTGCGAGGGACTCCTGAAACATGTTTTTCCTTTCGAATTTTTTAAAATCATTTTGCCCAAACTTTCAAAGACTGACATTTTTTGCCAATTTTCGCAAACTTTATGGGCCCTGTAAATTTTATTTTACTTTTCCCAAACCTTCAAAGACCGTGCGGACCATGTCATTATCTTTGAGCCTTTGAAAGGAATTTAGGTCCTTAGTGCGTACTGCTCAAACAGTTTTTTTGAAAGCCTAACTACGGAGCTCTGGTTGTATTTCCTACACAAAAAGTTGCTAAGTTTCAGGTAACTGTCCAAAGGATTGAAAGTAAGACTGCAACATTTGTTGAAGTAGCTGAGGGATTAAAGTCTGCTTAAATGTCAGGAAAGGTTAAAATTAGAACAAATTTGTTGTACTCATTATTCGCGTAAGTTGAGATATTTGGAAGAAGGAGGTGAAATAAATGCAAGAGTAAGAGAGATAGAAAAAGCATTTCATGGTTTTGAAATATTTTCTTGGGTGACTGAAAGTATTCCCCTCCTTGGACAACATAGAAAGAAGCGTCACTGATGATAGTGATCTCTTTGATGAGCTAGCTCAAGTGAAACGATTTTTGTCACTGCTAAGCTGTAAGAATGGAACTCGTAAAAGATTTCTGTAGATAAAAAATGGGTGCAAATATGTCCACATTTAAAAGCAAAGGATGTACCTTCTGTACATTTGCAACTCAATCACTGCTTGAGTTTTCATTCAGCCTTACAGACAGACATGCACCTTTAGAGTGAGCTTCCTCTCAGGTAAACAATATTTGGACGCCTGAGAAATCGCAGCTGACAGTAACTACCGGTACTGAGTAACATTGATCAAATATGTTCTCAATATTATATTTATATGCTTCTTCACAATGGAAATTTGTTAAGAGCTATTCATGGGTCTGCAAAATATTCACAATAGTTTGTAACAAAATGATGTACAGAATCAGAAGGATATTACAAATCAGGCACAACACCGTTTTATCCCCCTCCCCTTATTTTTTGCCCATATGAGGAGACTATGAGTATGAGGCCTATGCGGATGCCTCCTGTTGCTGTGAGTGTGAGTATTTGTGTCCGAACAAAGCCCAGAAAATCTGGTAGGTTTAGATTAGGGTAATCTACCACTTGAGCGTCGGCCAAGAAAAATTTGTTCCAGTTTGAATGGCTAGTTAAACAATTATTCTTATATTGGTGCCCGTTAATGGTTCCGCTTCTGTTTAAAGTTATTTAGCACAATACATTTAAATAATTATAATACCAAGCCATCGATATGGCAGGAAGAAAAAGAGGAGAGACTACAATAGTGCTGATGCACGAAGTTTTTGATACTGATCAGATACAAAACTAAGAAGTATGGAGGTTGTTCACTATACTGCCGAATTTGTCAGACCCAAATCAGCACTACGATGGTGTGTGCATCAACGCCTGTTAAAAAACAGTATGACTATGACATATGGTTTCTGCAATGGGCTGTGCAGATTAAACAGATACGCTCAAGGACAGGACGGTTTCTGTGCTGCATGCAGGTACAGAAAGTCGCTAAGAGAAGGCTCTTGCTTTGCAGGAAATCACCTCAGCATTCAGCAAATTATTATTTTAATTTACTGCTGGTGTTGTGATATGCCACAGTTGCAGATGGCACACGAGGCTGACGTCTCAAATGTCACCATTGTGTCGGACTGGTGCAATTTTATGTGGGAGGAGTGCGAAACCTGGCTGGCTGCAAATGCATCTGAAACTGGAGGTTTCGACAATCAAGGAGAATCCATTGTAGTTGAAATCGATGAAACAAAATATTTCCACAGGGAATACCACCGTGGACAGTGGAGAGAGGGTCACTGGGTTTTCGGTGGCATGGAAAGAGAAAGTGGGTAACGTGGCGCTGTTTTCTGATCGAAGTGCCAGGCGATGTGCAACAACTTTACAAGGGTGCATCGAAAGATTTATACTTCCAGGATCACTGATTGTATCCGACAGGAGGGCGGCGTATGCCAATATAAACCAAATAAGAAATGGGATACATGAACACTCTGTTGTGGTGCATCAACATAATTTTGTTGATCCAGATGACGCTAATGTCCACACACAATGTGGAAAACATGTGAATAAGCGCAAACTGAAAAGACAATTTGCGTTTGGAACAAGCCGCAGTCTTTTTTTCATTTTTACATGAATTCATATTCTGCAACCGTTTTTGTGGAAATTATATTTTTAAAATTTCATTTGTCACCTTGGTGGAGAACTATACTATTATTACTATTAGTGACTATTACTAATTCCTACGCATAATCATTGCATTTTCACCATTAAATTGTTTACATTCTTCTATTAGCACAATAGGTAGATTACCTAGATTAGTAGTAGGCAATGTTCCCTTTAAGCTGCGTGGCTACCTCGCAGATGCCGTGCAGCAGTTTTGAGCATCCGCGCAGTAAATTTTTATAAAAATAAATTCGAACAGATACGTTGCACTATGCAATAAAACTTTGCACACAACTGTATGATTTTGCACTCGAACTAGCAAACCTTAGTCAAAGTTAGTCTAAGGTTTAGAGGGAACATGACATGACATTGGTATGATTGGTAGTAGGCAGCCCAATTTTACTTTTAGATCACTGACAACTTCTAATACTACTAATAATAACAACTACTTACAGTACTACTGACTACCGGTACTAATAAAGTATAATTATACAGCTTGGCTTGATGTAATTGAGTATTGACTAATCTAGTAATCAGTATCAGTGATTAGTAATAAATTAATAAATAATAGACAATAATATAGACTATTAAAGTCTATTATACTAACCAACTAATCACTAACTTAGTTGGCCCTTTAGGCCTAGGAGATAGGCTTAGTAAATTAGAATAAAAATGTCCTTTACGGCGTTCTATAAACATTGATAAAAATTAAATTTACTTTACATTCAGTTGGTCTTCCGTTAAGTTTTATACAGTAAAAACTGAAGAAGTTAAGTTCAATAATCAGTTTCTCATACGAAAATAAATTGCACTCGTTACAAGGCTATCAATTGGATAGACGAAATTGGCATTGACCAATAGAAATTATCCCGGAAGCGGAGAATATATACACCTTTCTATTAAAGAAAAGTAACATATTATACATTAAAAGACGATATTAAAATATCCTAAAAAAAATATTAAAGTTTAAGAATTATTAGAATAATTCAATTTTTTAATAAGTTATGTCATTTTCACTCAAATTTTTTAAAGATAAAAAATCACACATAAAGTAGTGTTTAAACAAGGGATGAGGAACCAACAGTCCGCAGACATAACCCAAATCGAAACAATCCACTTTCTGACCCGCAAAATTTCCTGGGAATTGATTTATAATTATAATAATGTTTCATAAATTGTACTAATTGCGAGATTATTTTTTTTTAATTATATTTTGAAAAAAAATAGTATTAATCACAGTTTAAAATTATCTTTAGTTATAATTATTTTATTCGGCTTAAAATATATTAGGAGCGGTAAATTTTCGGAACAGTGAACAGTTCAGTATGAGTATGACAGTATGAGACGGCATAATAATACAAATAAAGTTCATTTGAAAAATAACGCTTCATCCCCCAAAGGCTCGAAGCGCGGTACAAAACAAAGCTGGGAGATAATAACATCAAATATCTCGAGAGTAACGATATTTCATAGTTTCCATAAATTATAAATGATTAAAGGCACCAGTAACTATTCTTTTTAAAAAGTTATAAAATGACAATTTAGTAGTAGATTTTTATAAAATATATTTGCGTTTCAATGATGTACACATTTTTTTCCTCTGGGCCTGGGGTGGGGGAGTTGACTTTCTCCGTTAACCGGGGTAATAAAGGGAGAGACTGCGATCAGGTTAGCAAAAATGGAAATGAGTAAAACAGAGTATGGTCAAACCTGAAAAAAGGAACGAAACAATACAACGAATGTGTCTACAGGAAGCCTTTGTCAGCGAACAAACAATAAAATTATAAAATAGCCCTTATCTGAGAAGTGGTATCCGAGATGGCAGCACAATTCTCTGTTTTACTTATTTCCTTTTTTTATCCGGGGTAGGGGGCTGGGATCAGATACGAAACTTAAATATTTTTTAAAACAACCTTTTGTTTACTAAAAAGACTACTCTCTTCTCAGTCCTAATCAATCAACATATATAACTTTCCGGCTGATTTTGACGAGCGTACCCGTGACGTCATTTGCGATGTCAAAACCCTGTTAGGGAGAGGGTCAAAACCCTGTTAGGGAGAGGGTCAAAACCGGGTTAGGGAGGAATTTAGGGTTCAGAATGGGGTGAGGGATAGATTTAGATCATTTTTTCATTTTTAAAAACTTTTTATTCGTCATTATATCAAAAACAACGACCAAGATGGCGGCCATGGTAAAAATCGCGGGTATCTTTCTAAAAATTTACCAACTTTCCATAGCACTGAACCTGCTCTCTTGAGAGTCACCAATGACCTCTTCCTCGCACTGGGCAGCGGTGATGTCTCACACCTGATCCTCTTGGATCTCAGTGCGGCCTTTGACACTGTTGACCATGAAACCCTTTACAAAACCCTTGAAAATTACTTTAGCATTTCTGGTTCAGTTTTGGTTTGGTTTAGGTCCTACCTCTCCAATAGAGCGCAGGCGGTCGCTGTCAATGGCTGTCTCTCCGGCGGTGCTGACTTGGAGTATGGATTGCCACAGGGGTCCGTTTTGGGCCCGGTTTTATTTACAATGTATACCAAGCCAATGCTCCTCTTGCTCGAGAGGCATGATGTGGAGAGTCAGTCATTCGCTGATGACACGCAGCTATACAAGTATACCCATCCCGCTCTTGTCGATTCCACTGTCCGGACTTTGTGGGAGAGCATAGCTGATGTCAAGTCATGGATGACACTCAGGAAGTTGAAATTCAACGATGACAAAACGGAAGCACTTCTTATTCACGATCACAAATCATCCTCTAACTCAACTCTCCCCACCTCATTTCAAGTAGGTAACTCAGACATACATTTTACATCCGCCACTAGGAATCTTGGTTATATTCTGTCTAACAACATGTCTCTCGATAATCATATATCCCACATTTGTCGCTCTGCATACACGGTTATCCGTCAGATCAGTTCCATTCGCCACTACCTCACAGTTAGTGCAAAAAAAACCCTAGTCTATGCTCTTGCTCTCTCGTCTTGACTATTGCAACTCTCTTCTGTCAGGTTCACCAAAACACTTCTTAGAAAAACTACAAAAGGTTCAAAACTCAGCTGCTAGGCTAGTTTTAAAAGCAAAAAAAAAAGTGATCACGTCACACCACTACGTCATTCACTTCATTGTCTCCCTATACAAGCACGGATTGACTATAAACTCTCTGTTCTCTGCCACAAATTTTTCTCGAATTCCTGCCCTTCCTATCTAACCGAACTTCTCTCTGTCTATTCACCCCTTCGACAGCTTCGCTCCTCCGCAGACGGACGTATTCTTTCTGTCCCCAAGAATCGCACAAAAACATACGGTGAACGATATTTCTCTTACCTTGCCCCCAAACAATGGAATTCTCTTCCACTACACATCCGCAATATATCAACCATCACAGCCTTCAAAACTGCATCAAAAAACATCTCTTTAAACTCTACTATCCCGATTGATTACCCCTCTGACCGTTAAACGATGCTGCTGAGTGCCGTCCATGGCTTCACGTGTAAATAGTTATGGAATGGTTGAAGCGAATACACATCTATTTGTTTTTTTTTAAATTAATGTAAATTAATTTTTAAGTTCATAATTATGTTTTTAAATTGTATGTACATCGTGGTGAGCCCAGCCCTAGGCTGGGGTACCGCGCTATAGAAAACTACCATTAATAATAATAAGCGTGATCACCCTTCCCCGGAGAGACGCCTGAAAGATATACTGATGTTGGCATATCGTTTATTTGACGTTCCAGCTGAATGGTGTGGAGGGACCCGCAGCTTGGAAAATGATCGCTGAAAAACAAGCTTCGTAGTTTCGCTACAGACACTTGAAGCGATATTTCACCATAGTCACTTAGACTTAGAGTGCTTTAGATGGGCATATGCCATGCCTTAAAAAACGGGCGGACCCCCCCCCCCCCCTTTTTCCAAAAAAAAAGTCAAACTAATCTTCAGGAGGAGAGACCACCGCCAATGCGCACCAACCGTCAAAGATAGTGAGAGGTGGGTAATTTAGTTTTGATTTTTTGAGAGGGAGGGGTGACACGCAACCGCTAATTTCCCCCAAATTTATATGTGCGTATTATGTTTCTTGATTTAACACCCCCCCCCCCACACACACACAAAAACATACACTTTAAAAAAATGATTTACACAGCTCTATCACTATCATACTTTGATTTTTTGGTTTACAATTTTCAATCCAATAATACTTTTGTGTTCCTCTTATTACCGGTACGAAAACTCTTTAAAAACCTGGCCAATTTGTATGGTTACTTGGCGAAGCGTCAATATGGCGGTGCCAGAAACAGAGAATGGTGTTTTTAGACGTCATGTTCAGCAAACTTTTGCGGATCACTACTCAGTTCACAATGGTAAATATGTGGAAACTGTTAGATATCGGTTTTAAACACTTTAAACTATGGATAATCGGATTATCTTTTGTTATTATCAATAATTAATAGTAATAATGGTGTTCTTCTTCTTCTATTAAGGCATTATAAAAGGACCCACGATCAATTTCTTGATCATTATGGCTCCTATGAATGTAGATGGGATTTGCAATGTTTCTGTGCCTGATGTTGATGAGGATATTTCACTGGTTACAAGAGTAACTGAGTGAGGGTATCATACACTGGGTATTGGAAGGCCTGAGGCAATAGGGCAATCCTCCGAAGTCCGGTCCCAAATTATTTCCAATGATTACTACCTACTTAAAAGTCTTGGGTATCATTTTGTTTTGAAATACAAATGGCAGGTAGACCAGCCGCACCGATAACCATTAGTTTGGTTATTTTGTCAGCAGCGCAACTGGGCGAATTTGAAGTAACTCCGTGTGAGTTGTATGCTGTGATGTCAAACAAGCGTGAATGGTTGGAGTGGCTGGCCCGACACTGCTTGATCAGAAACAATGTTAATTGTGGAAAATGCAGGCGCCCAATGGCGTTAGTCGCTCGTGCTGAATGCAACAACGGTTTTTCGTGGCGTTGTCGCCCATGCAACAACCGCAGTAGTGTTAGAACCGGGTCATTCTTTGCCAACTGCGATCTAACAACTGTTGAGCGTGGTAGTGGATGATGTTGGATGGAGATTGTTGGCCGTCAATATGCACAAACACTGGACAGGGTTCCCGCGGCCTCCTGAAATTCCAGGAGCTCCTGGAAATCTCCTGGAATTTGAAAAAAATGATAAAATCCTGGAAAACTCCTTAAATTTTAAAATTTCTCCTTAAATGTCCTGAAAATTTTGTTTTCACAGGAAGGGTAAAAAAATTCTTGGTCGCGATGTTATTTTATTATTTTTTTTTATTCAATTTATAGTCTATTTTTAGCCCTTCTGTTAGCAAAACGATTTTGCCATAATTATGCTAGTGGTTTCCCCTTAACTGCGCATGCGCTTTACGAGTTTTAGAAATGAAATGTCGTACCCTACTGCTTTGATAGACCAGCATTTATTTTGTTCTGTTCAGTTCGCCATTGAACGGATTTTTTTGGGTAAGTATAGTACAGTGAAAAGATATTAAATGTAGTTTTTCAATAGTCAGGTAACTATTATGAATAGAAAACTACGCGTCCGATCGCTGTATAAATTTACTAAGCCGACTAAGCTTAGTCTAATTAAATTTTAAAGTTAATTTTTAATAGTTTTACCATAGGTTGTCCAACCTGGAGAAAAAAAACGTGTCTCAATTTTAAGGATCATTTTTCGAATGTTTAATTTTTTAAAATTTAAACCCACTTATAGTCATGTTAAATGAATAAAATTTATACGTGAATTAAGTTTAAGTCTTTATCTGACGAATTATTTTACTTTTATGTCTTTAAATTGGGTTTGAAAAGTATCAGTTTTGACATATTTTAAGGCGTTTTCGCGAGTGCTGGATTACCCAAGGCCAGTGTCCATGGTGTTTCAAACGCTCGCGGCTATAAATATAAGTTATCGGAAAAAGAGAAGATGCTGTTCTTTCGTTTTATGTATAGAAATGATTTCTATTTTTTTATTTTTGAAAGAGCCGGTGGAAACTTTCGTACATAACTTTGCATAGTTAGTCCTTTTTATACCGGCAATTAAAATTTAAGTAATGCCCCCCTTGTGTTCTAGGTTTACTTAGTACTTAACAGTTTATTAGCACAGTTTGGGGGGGGGGGGGGACACTTAAGAGATTTTTTTAAAAAGTGGTTGCTTGGTTGTCTAATCTAAGTAACAGTATAATATAGTTTATATTATGTTAGCCCTATTGTAGCCCTCATGATACTATATTAATTCTATTTTGTTTCACTATTCAGGGTCAAGGGTAAATAAAATAATGCCCAACAGTTCCTTTGATGATTAAGATAGCAATCCTGATTGAACAAGCCATCACTGTTACACTATGCTAGAAATTGAAGCTGAACTGATTCAATCCCAAGCTAGTGGACTGGAGCTCAATCCCCAGAAAATGCCTAGACAAGCAAAAACAACATCAGCACGCCTGTTAGCGGCGCTGTCTTAAGGCATGGGCAATTGGGCCTCACGCCTCTAGGGGGCATCACCCTCTAGTAACCCTCATGGTTATTGGCCCTCTCACCCTCCCCCCTTTTGCACGAGCCTAAGTATATAGGGAGGATAGGGGGCCTCAGTGCATTACTCTGCCCAGGGCCCCTTCTGCTGCAAAGATGGCCATGCCTGATAGATGGGACTTGTTAACCTTGGATGGCAACTCATCTTAGAGAAGGCAAACTCTGGAATCAAACCGTGAGATGGAGTCCCGTAGGCATTATGACATTGACTCAATGAAAATTCTGACAAACTCCTATGATGTAGAACGCATAAAGATCACAGTGAAGCACATACACACACTACTGGTAATCTACTGCATCCTGGTCTATATCCGGTCGTCTTGACTAAGTCTTGTCATTGGATCAAATAGGCAAGGACAAGAGAGGGGTTCTGACTAATTGAGCAACTCTCTCTAAATTTAAACAGCTCACATCAAGGCTACCGCTCAAGACTTAGTGATCTTCATGTGTACAGGACAAACTCCAATACTGGGAATATTGATATGAAGTATATTTGCAGGACAGTTCTCGGAAGCCATGAAAATTAGGAGAAAATGATTATTAAACGTCAGAAATCTGAGACTTCCTCTAGTTCAACTTCAATTTTTTGCCTTCTTCAGGTGTCCACTTTTGCAATTCTTAGTCAAGCTCCCAAGTTATTTGTAGGCCTATCTTCAGAAATAAATATTACGGTACATACTAAAAGTTAATTGTGATTATTTTACTGGATTATTTTATAACTTTATTAGTTGTTTGTTGTCAAACATCAAGTACATCTTATAAAAACCAAGTTACCGGATACTCAATTGTGTGTGAACTCGGGACCAGAGTATCTATACCAGTACATCCTTAAATCAAATAATTGCTATAGCATTAGAAGTTCTTAGATTAAGTACCGATACTATATTAGAGCATTTATGTCCTGTTACTACAAAGAAATTGTATAAATAAATGTTTGGGGTCTTTTTATTTTTAATTTTAAAAAAATGTCCTGGAATTTTGTATTTTCTCCTGGAAAAGCCCTGGAAAACTCCTGGAATTTGTTTTTAGATTTGGTGCAGGAACCCTGACTGGAGCGCATTATCACTAATCATGTGTTACCAGGGACAACTATCGTCACGGACGCTTGGCGATGATATCAAAATGTCACTCAACTTAACAACGGGATTTATGCTCACGCTGTCATTGTGCACGCGCGTCAATCTGTTAATTCAGTAGACCAGGACATTCACACAGAAACTATTGAAGGACTTTGGATGCAAGCGAAACGTAAACCCTGCTATCAGAGTGGTACTAGTCGCGGTCTGTTTGCCAGTTACTTGGGGGCCTTTCAGTGGCGCAACAGTTACAAGCAGAACGTTTTCGGCTGCTATTTGCAAATGCTATGCGCCAATTACAACATTTAGTATTTACTGACTGGTTTGTAAAATGACAGTCATTTGCTAAAGCTATGACTGACATTTCTGCTGTTTTCTAACAATACATACTGTGCATTGCAATTTTTTTCATACAAAATAATTTGGGACCGGACTTCGGAGGATTGCCCAATAGTAATAGACGCAAACGAGTCAATTGTTGTTGCCTCAACTGTTCCTTTTGAAAGCTTGTTCCAGTCCCTGATTGTCTTTGGCAGGAATGAGCAGTTCCTATACTGGTTTCTCGCTGGTATGAGCCGGAACTTCCTGTCATGGCCTCGTCGCTGTCTATGGGGGAGAGGGACGAGTTTCTGTTTAATGCCAGAGCAGTGGACTAGCCCATTAATTATCTTGTAAATCACGGAGAGCCCAGATAGTCGTCGTCGTTCCTCCAATAGTGACCAGCCCAGTGTTTCCAGCATGCTGCCAACACTAGAGGTATTCGTGTAGCGGTTCAGAACAAAGAGTGCCACCCGTCGCTGTACTGCCTCCAACCTGTCGATGCTCTTCTGGGTGAATGGGTCCCAGACTGAAGATGCATAATCTAAAAGCGGCCAGACAAAGGCTTTATTGGCTCTTTCTTTCACACTGGAGTTGCTGAGCTTTAGATTAAGCCTTAAGAACCTCCATTAGTTATTGCCCCGAGTCACTATAATATAAGTTAAGGGGCCATCCTTAAAAGACGTCATGCGTCTGGGGGGAGAGGGGGTCAGATTTTTGTGAGATGGGGGAGGGGGGAACCTCAAGCAATGTGATGTCACATGAAAAGTAGAATATTGTAAAGAATAACACTTAATAACTCTAATATATTTTTTTAAATACAAAAATCATCTTTATTTTATTTTTAACTCTTTCGCTGCGGAATATTTTTATCGAAAAAATGTACTTTTTTTTCGAAGAGCAAATAAGAGTGAGAGGCTGGGTTTATTAAAAAATATTTAAAATACTATTGTTTGGTTTATAAGACTAAACTTGGTATCAAATGAAAGATAATTAAAAGGACTATATATTTGTAAACTTATTTCTTCAGTTTAAATAAAATAAGTTACAGAAAAGAACCATAAAATGTGAGAAGATTATGTGCTAAACCATTTTTTACCCTAACCCTATAATGTGCGCATACCTCATCTTCACTTCTATAACTCAAATCCTATAAAACTACTACTATCGGAATCATGCGATGGGTCTAAATATAAATCATCTTCACTATCAAAAGAAATAGTATAAAACAATTCCAAAGCATTTTGAGCTGTTAATCGTCTAGGAAACTTACTCACCTACTATTGCTTAGGGTAGCCATAGCAACAGTAGAAAAAAATCGCGAAGAAAATCATTAAAATAATGTTTCAAATGACAACAAATAAACCTTGGTTTCGCTTATAAACAATGAAGTACCACTCTTCTATGTAAAAGTCTTATTTAAAAAAGCTCTTAAAATGTTTAACTGAGAAATAGCAGTGTGCGTTGCTCCGCAGCGAAAGAGTTAAACTACTATCACTGAGAGAATCAGTACAGGTATGCGAGGTCCGAAAAATGGCCTCTGATCAAGTTACAAGACGCCAAGGAGAAGGAGACTCAGGTGTAGTTGCAATGACAGTCGTGAGAATTTATGGCTAAATGTGGACACAGGAGTCATTTAATTCGGGCGACCAAGGGAAGTGGGATGGAATGATAAAAATGGTTCACGGGGGGGGGGGGGGGGGGGTTGTTGGTATCTTAGTAAATGCTCTAGGGCAGGGATTCTTAACATTTTTTGCAGCGCTGTAAGTCCACTCCGTTTTAAACACCCCCCCCCCCCCTTTACATATAAATTAGAGTGTAATTAAATTAAAAGCAATTAAACAATTTAGTTATCATAGTTTTATTTCTTTAATTAACTTTATAAACAAGGGAAAAAATCACACAATAAAAGCAATGCGCCAACAAAATTCACCAGAAAAACATTTACTACTGCTAATCAAAATGCATACAATCTAATTTTTAAAAAAAAGCAGCAACAACTAACAATGGCAGCAATTACAATCAGTGGGGTAGCTAGGGTTGGTGTCACCAGGTCGGGTAAGCTCTTGGTGTCAACCCCCACCCTCAACTTCCACGATGTAATTCTTCTTGTTAATCTTAGTCCACAATATAACAAAAACTAGAACAAAAAAAATTAATTGAAGGTCAGGAGGTAAATGTATGTAAGAACTGTGACATGTACTTAGAATCGCTTATTGTTATCAAAGGATAGTTTTATTTCTCCGAATTTAGATAAATATAGCTTCCTGTCACTTAAAAAAGTTACAGAACACTTCATTTGGCGTTGAAACATGGTCAAAACGATGTGTTTCTGACCTAATAACAAGGTAACCTAATTGCTGACGCATCAAGTTTGAAATTTTAATAAAAAATGCATTTTGATTGGTTACATGGGTGGAAAATGTACATGTCATCTGTTATCCTTTTATGAATTTCGGTTAGACCAAACAGTGTGTGCTCTGAAAATAAGCAATTTTTCAATTTGATGTCACCCCCTGAGATGGTGTCACCTCCGTGCGGTCCGCACCCCTCAAGCTACGCCACTGAAAACACTTTTCTGGTATTCCACACCTCAGGGCTGGGGAAGTACTTTTACCGCTTACCAAGAACCACTGTTCTAGTGAAATGTTTTTGACACAGGTGCAGTAATTTGAAATCCACAGGAGGTGAATTTCTTAAGGGTTTGTAAAGGACAATAGTGGAGACATGGACTTTTAATGGGGGGGGGGGGGATGTAGAGATTTGTGACATTATATTTTATGGGGGGTCTAACTTTTTGTGACGATTTGGGGGGGGGGTGTAAAAAATCAGCAAAATTTGCGTGACGTCATTTATGGATGGCCCCTAAGTATAAGTAATTTGTATATTAATATTATAATTATAAATTATACTCGCTCACTAATATGGCTGTACTATTCTGACCATAATTAATTACAATAATGGTCAACAGTGATGATGAATTGCTCTCACAGTTCTGATATTTATTTTGGGGGGGGGGGGGGGGGGTAATCTACCCATTGAGCGTCGTTTATGAAAAAAATCGTGTTCCAGTTAGAATTGGAAGTGCTATTTAAACCTTATTAAGTTATTGTATTATATTATTGATAAGATAAAATTCTTTTATTGATCCTACTAAATGGAAATGTTTTTTTGAGAATTTAGATATGGACTTAGGATTCTGTTGTGATGATGCATCTTTTTTTATTCTACAGATACTAATTTCAATGTCAATAATTCTAAAAGTGAAGAGAAACCAAAACAGTCACCTTATTGCATTCAAAATTTTCTTTGGCTTGGAGTAGCTGCAGTAGTTTTTTATTTCAGTGACTTTTTAAATGTAATTTTATTTGATCAACGCATAAAAAGGTAAACATATATTTTTTGTCCGTCAAAAAAAGGCTAATTCAAAAAATCTATAGCTAGCTTTAAAAATAATTAGTACCAGGTACATATATTTGAAAAATTACCACACTGTTTATTTGAAACATATTTAAATTATCTCTAAACATTGCTGTTCAAAACTGAGGAAATATTGGCGAAGGCCTTGAGCTCATAAATTTGGGAATATCAAAAACATTATTATTTATGCAAATTATATATACATACATAGTATTCATATTATTCTTTAAATAGTTTTGATGCACCGGTTACTTAACACGGTCATGTCCATAAATAAATTGATTGTTTTCTAATCACCTTGTACCAAGCCATTTGTAAGCCCATGCGAAGAGTTTAGAATAAATCAATTTCATCTTTTCAGAAATCATAAGCAAATGAAGAAATCACTAATGTTATCTAGAAAATAAAATTAAAAATGGCTTATTTTGTTAAATAAAAAATTTAAACATTATTATTATTATCTTTTTTCTAACTTTAAAACAAAAAAAAATATCTCAATATATGCTAACAATTATACAAAAATAAATTGGTAGATACTTATCATTATGTGAGATTGTCATATGTTGGATCCATCCAAATCTGAGAATGGATGATACTAGCTTCTGATTAAAGCAATACTACATAAACATTGAGTTGAAATGAAATTTCAACAGATTGTTTTATGTGCTACTCACACTGAATCCATGCACCTGATTGACATAGAATGTTGTTTTATATAATAATGTATTTAATCATATGAATTCCTATACAAGAATGTATCTTATCATATAAAATAAAATATATTTATGCATTTTTTTTCCCACAGTTCATGGTTTTGGTGTGGTTTTTTATCTTTTGGTGTTCATGTGGGCATTGCTTTATTCCTTGTTTTTTGGCAAAGCATTTGGAAAAAAGTCAGTACCGATGAATTAGAAAGGAGATATCCAAAGGCATATCCTGTAGCAACTGCAGCATTTCTTATTGGAATTTTATGGTAAAAATTCATCTCATTTTGTGTTTACTTATCTTTTGCTAAATATAGTAGAATATGGGGATGGCACTTTATAAGTGATAGGTAAATTAAGAATACTTTGTAACATTGGTTGCGATTTAACATTTGTTTATAAATTGTAAGCATGTAGTGAGAAGAGGTGAAGAAATTTTATATTTAAGTTTTTCACTTTAAAATAAAAAAAAAGCTTTACAAAATAAAAGTCGTTTTTTTACAATAACTCCAGTTTTTGTTATTAAAAAATAGCAAAATTGCTAAAATCATGGGTTAACAAACATCTTTAAATTTTGTCAATATTGAAAACATTTTTTAGAAATATGTAGTTCAGACGTGCTTACTCTTACGATTTTGGCTTACAAGGTACGATTTTGAGATGTCTTTTATGTATGCCGAAACTCATCAGAACTACGATTTTAAGAAGCCGGGTTGAAAATATATACATCCCGTTCGTTTTTTCTGATTAAAAAATAAGTAATTAAAAAGTACAAACTTTAGTTTTAACTTGCATTTGCATTCTACATCCAGCTGTGAATGGATCGAGAAATATGATTGGTTGGGGACCTTCCGTAATTATATTACGTTTACCCTGAGAGGGGAATTGAGTGGTATTGATTTAGGAGATTTTGTGTAAAGGGGCGGGTCTAAATATTTAAATCTAAACAATCAATACCACCACATTTTTGTAATGACTGTTTGGGGGGGGGGGGGGGGGTTCATTGGCAGAAAGTATGTGCGTTATTAAAAAATTCTACACTATTCATTCCAAAACTCTTAAAGTCCAAAAATAGTGTATTTATATCTCAAATGCTGTAAAATACCACCCAATGTTTAGTAGGAATTATTGTCGTGGTGTTGCCATGTATTTTAAAAACTGAACTCGCTAGCTATTCTCAGATAGTACTCAGTAGTAAAGATATTACAGTAATATTTAGTCCACTGTACGTTCATTTTGTGGGGCTGCGGCAGTGCTTCTAAGAATTTTTTGCCAAATTTATGTTTTCACCAGGCTTCTTGTATGAAATTCTAACAAGTACACTTCAAAATAGTGAATACATAAGCAAAATAAAATAAAGGGTTGGGTAAAAATAAATTTACTAGCTGATCTGACTTTGAGTTTGAACCACATTAAATTTCACCAGTAATTTTATTTTTACCAGTGACAGACTGATAAGGTGATCTGCACGTTAACCTAAATATTAATCAATATCTATAGCAGTTACAAGTATGTAAAACAAAGTGATCGCAGTTTGCAATATAAATTTCTGTTATCTACTTTTTACTGCTCCTATATTTTTCCAAGTAAAGGTTGCACCTTTTTCTCCTTATTTTAACTTTTCAACTTGGTGTGCGGCCTACAAATACTACAATCTGGATTTTGAAGGGAAAAAAATGTTTTTTAAAAATTGCTCCACACTTAATTAAAGGAAGGGCTTTTCATTTTCAAGAGCTGGGTAAGCTGCTTTATTCAATTAAAATCCCAAAATGAAAAATTTTAGTTACCTAATTTTGAAATGATTTGAAAAAAGTTTTAGTCTTAGGGATTTGAGCTATTAAAAGTTTATTTCATATTTAAAATTGGAAAGGAAGCACTGGAACAATACTTATTTTTAGAGAAGAGTCTCTTCTGTTTTAAAGTTTGTTGCACATATATACATTTTATTTTTGGTACTCCCTTATTGAATAGCTTAGATCAGGCCTGCACAACATACGGCCCACCAGCACTCACTTTGCGTCCCATGAAGTAACAAAATATTCTGTATTGTTATTATTTTCTTTATAGTTTTCCCCGCTGTCCTATTTGCTTTCGGTCCACACAAGTTTTTCATAAAGTATTATGGCATGCCATACATTTTGAGTTGTGCAGGCCTGGGTTAGATAAACTAATGGTTCATATTAGATCTGTAACACAAAAAGGGTAAAAGGCTGAAAATCATCAAACTATGCAAAAATAGCTATAGTCTTAGCACCTTAGCTATAGTTGCCCTGAGTAAAAAACCTAATATTAAAATGTTGAAAAAAACCTTAGTAACTTTTAATTGGATTCCTATTTCTTGTGACGATAGTTTTTTTAAAGTTTTAACCTATATAAATCTAATTACCAGAAGAAAAAATTAGAAAAGCTTGTTATTATTCAGAAGAAAGATTCTCGTGCATTAAAGCCTATGATTATGACATTTATTTTGAATAGCTATTGTACGCATTGGTTTTGTCTTAAAGAATGTCAATATGCCCCTTAATAATGGGATGTTAAAAGTATTTTTGTCCACTGATGCAGTTTCATTCTGTTGAAAATAATTATATACCATTTTTATTGATGTAAATTCATTCTTTTTGTGCATCTTTTACAGCATGTCAATCAGCCTTTGGCCTGTGTGGGGATTCTTGACTCCAGTTATCTTATTAATTTTATTTATGGGAGGCATAGTAATAATTGCAATGCTTGGTTAATATTTTCTATATTGAAATTAAAGACAACTAATTTTTCTTAACTGATGAGAGGAATTGATTTTTGCATGAACATTAGAATCATGACCAAAAAAAAATAAAGCAACTTATGCTCTAGGTATTTTGAAGAACATTACTGTTTTTAAAATCTAAAATAAAATACTCTTAGACAATAAACATTACTCATGCACTAAAGAATTAAATTTTGTTGTCAATTTAAATGTATTTTTTATTTACACACATTTCTGTAATCAAGTCATACCAATCAATCTTAGCCTAGTTGATTGTTAAACTAAATATGTGCTGAAATATACACCAAAACTAGAGGACAGGCAAAAATTGGATTTTTCTAGCAACATATTTAAATATATCTTTAAAACTTAAGGAATAAATTAAATCTACTTTAACTTTTGTTCATTGCATGTGTATTTATGATATTTAAACTATTTATTTGTTTTTATGTAATTGTATTTAAGTAAAGGAATTGTTCATAACTATGAAAACTGACAATACTTTTATGTTTGCCTTTGTGATGAAACTATATATTTTATAAGATGATTTAACCTACATTTAGATAGGTTAGGTTTAATTTGTATTTTCAGACTTCATTTATATTTTGTTTATGTGATAAGTAGATAGTTTCTATCTACAAAATTATGGCTACTTTGTTAATAAAATACAAAAACATTTTAGTCTTGTCCAGTAAATCTGAAATTAATAAACATGTCAAGTCAAAGTTACATACTACATATGAAGAACAAAAAGAACAAAAACAAGAAACCTTTGAAAGTATTGAAAACTTTTATTTATTAAGCAGAACATACAAAACTATAAATTAATAACCCACAAGACACCACAATATCAATTATAAAAATTAACAATGCAAGTTAAGGAAGAAAAATCATTGTTTTAAATTGAAGAAAACTATTAGCAGCAAGGAAAAAATCCCATACAAAAGCTTAATATGGCTATTAAAACTGGTTACATTGTTAAAACAAATATCTCTCAAAATTGGGGATGTGGGCTTTGGAAAGCTTGGAAAAAATGTTTTAAAAATACAATACATCTATGAATTGTAATATATCTAAAATGAGTCAATCCATCTACATAGATTGATCCAGGATAAATGGAAAGATGATTAAAAAATTACCGACAAGAGTAGAAAAGATAATACTGTACTTAAAATAGTAAAACAATATTTTAAAAAACACTTCATATATTTATCTAACTGCATTTTGAAATATGCAGTTTGTAAAAATATCATTTTTTATTGTGAGAGATTAACACACATTTATTTACTACTGAGAATATTAAAATTATTTCAACTCTTTTCCTGCCTTTTACTGGCACAAAATGGAAGATACATACAAAAATAAACATTTCCTGTTACCAAGTAATAAAGTCATGTAAGATCATAATCCTTGTTAATTCTTTTAAAAAAAAATACATTTCATCTTAACTTTACAAGTTAAAAAATACAGGAAAAAAAATAGCATTCTCTAAATTTTATTTTTAGTTGGAATAAAATATTTGTTTATAAGAAATTCTTTGGGACGTCTTGATCATAATCATTTTAACAGTCTGAACTTGAACAATAGTTTTGCTATTCTATATTATAATTAATATTTAAAAAAAAAAAAAAAACGTATACAGTAAAGGGTAAATAGTAAAAGTTCAAGCAAAATATGTAGATCAATATTTTAAAACCATATCTACTGCTAAAATTGTGCTAGTTACTTAAGAATATACAAGGTATCACAATAGTGATGAATAGAAAGAAAAGAATTATAAATTTAAATGATGCTATCGGAGTAGGTTTTAAAAAGAGAAGATAAATTGGATGATTAGGACCATATATTCAACCCTATAATAAGTGAACATTTTTATATTATTTTCCTAAAATTGTTAGCCCCTTCATTAATTCTGTAATTTATTGTGATTCAGCTAATTAAAATCTGTATTTATGTTTATTATACCAGACACAAATATATAATTTTAGACTCAAAAGTAATTTTGTTCCTTGCTAATACATTTTTTTAAAGAAATTAAATCTATAATGATCATTAGACATTTTCTGTTCAAATATAAACTTAAATTTGATTTTGTTAGAGGGGAGGTCAAAGTAAATTTTATTTTATCCTTTATAATACTTTTAAGAAATGGTCACATAATGTTCAAAATTAAATCAATATGAGATAAATTAAAGTTTCAGTCAGTGTTGCTACAGTGTATGTTGTGAACAAAACTGTTCAATCAACATATTTTAAAATTCAATGTTTACTTAATCTTACTAATCTTAGTTATTTGCCTTTGATTAGGATATTTAAACAAAAATTACCATTCATATTTAAAGAGAGTTTTTAAAAAAAATGTACACAAATAATACCTCAAAGCTCATATTCAGTATGAAGCTCCATAAAGCACAAAAAAAGCTTATAAAGAGAAAAAAATAGAAACTACACATTACTTCCATATCTGCAACCTTACTGTTGACACTTTGAATCTCATTTGTTAATGGTTGATGAGAAAAATAAAACAAATTAATTATATATAAATAATCAAATCACAGGGCTTTGTTTGCTAACCTAGTGACATTAAAAGTGAAACAACACAACTTTTAAATTGTAATCATTTAAGAGCATTAGAACACAATTAAACCTATCTGACATAAATGAAATCTAATAAATAAATTTTTAGATACATTCCCATTAAATTTAACTAACAACAGTATCCACACAAATAACCACAGTGTTACAATACAACATATAGATATGATCAGTTTCTAGCAATAATTGGCAATGAGAGTTTGGAGTTGCCCTGTGCACAAGTTTAAACTTAGTTAACTACATGCATTTTAATTAATGCTACATCTTGTTGAAAAAGAACTTTTTTTAAATTAAATCAAACGGTTGAAAATATTTTACATCAAATATCTTTGAAATGAAATATATATATATTTTTAAATATTCATCATATTACTAATTTTTTTAAATTCCTGAAATACTAATTTTTTTTAAATGTTATAACAGTCATAAAATTTTTACATTCATATATTAAACCAAAAGAAATATCCAACTCAACTTGGGAAAGAAAACAATATATGAAAATATATTGTAACAAGATATTCAGTATGATTAAATGAACTTCTAATAATTTATTTGATGACTATCAACACAACAAAGATATGGTTGGGTGATAAAAGAAGAATGTAAATCTGCATCTGCAGAATTTAGCATACATAATTTCATATATAACATAGTATAAGTTAGAAACATTTATGAGAATGCTAAAATCATATAGTTAAAAACTAAAGACAATATCACGAATATCAGTTAATTACATTGTACCGATACACTAAAAATTGTATGCTTAACTAATGGGGTTATAAAAATTGAAGTAGAATTTTTTTAACCTAACTCTTCTTTCGGATTATGTACACTTAATGTATATTATTTAGACCAACAATGAATCAAGAAAGCAATATGTTCATGAATAATATTTGTTACTTTTCCTAAATTATTTTTAAAAAATTCATATTACTTATATTTATCTTGTTGCAGCATTATTTTAATAGTTAAGAGTTTACTGCACTAATTTAAATAATGTGAACTAATGCCACCATCATAACAAAGTTTTAAATATATATATTGGCCCATTATATGCAGATACTTTTTAACTGAAAACTATTGCAAATATGTAATAATTTTATATACATTTTAAAAAATTGCAAATAAGATTAGACAAATTTCTTTAAAATCTTCTCAAAATGTGTTAGCTGCCATGCCAGTACATTCAATTTAAAAGGAGGGGTGGGGGTGAATATACAAATATTAACAACAATTCCATACAGAAAATAGGTAAAATTTGAATAGGGAAAACATGAATTTCAAAAAGTTTCTAAAAATAGTAAATTTGGAAGTATTTATTAAAGTACTACCTGATTCAACTTATCAATCTCCTGAATTTTTGTTTTTATTTTTAATATTTGAAGCTAAAGTTTGTTTTTTAATTTCAATGAAAAAATTAAACAAAAATTGAAATTGAACTCCTCTCCAAATGTTTAAAACAATATATATTATCATGAATATCTGAAAACCTCAGTTCCATTATTTTTTTTAAAGATATGAAATAAATGTTCATGGTATTTAAAAAAAATATTAACCAAATTTGATGTGTTTTCAACATGTCTGGCTTGTGCAAAGGTACTTTCAATAGTTTTGTGAACATGACTTTGGAAGTATTGATTTATCTTTAAATAAAAATATAAAAAATTTAGCTATAATGTCTATTATTAATCATAGGTTTGGTAAATAACAATACAAACAAAATATATTTCATTATTTTTTTCAAATATCTGAACACATAATTAAATCACTTGAAGAATGACTAGAAGTATCAGTAAAGTTTATTTTTAAAAAATATATATTTATATTTCACTTGTGACAGTATCAGTCATTACTTTTCAACTTCCTTACAATTATTTTTTGTTAACAAACTAGCAAGGCATCATTCACCATATATCAGCCAATCTAAATAGAAACAGATTTATTCTTCCTCATAATTATGAGGGATTTGGGAATTTATAGATCCCAATTGTTAACTTTGTTTAAAAATATTTTCTGTTATTTAGAATTATGTTACAAAATCACATTTTTTTTGTAATGCTTTTATAATTGGACTGCTGAAATGTGCATTGTCCATTTGATAAATGTTTCGGGGTAATATTTAACTTTAAAAACAAAATTAGCATCATTACACAAAATATAACGTTTTGTTTTCTTAGCACATTCATTTGTTCATTTTAGTAAATATTTCAGTTGAAAATTGAACACTTCATGCAACAATGCATGTTAACTTTAATACCTTTGCTAAAGATACTTAAATTATTTTAAGTTTGACTTTAATTGTCAGACTCCACAAATTGTCATACTACACATCATATAAGAGCCAGATCTCAACCTTGATTTAGCTTTTTTTTAGTAAAAACATTTAATTGAAAGTAAATATACCATATCATCAAGTGATTAAAAGAAAAAGGCACTGCTTTAAATTTGATTTTCAAAATTCTATGAGTTTATGAAATAAAATTTAAAAAAAACAATGAGAAAAAAAAATATATACTCAAAATATAATTTCCACAGAATTATAGTTAAAATATAAACAATTATTTACAACTATATATTTATTGAGTTTCCAAATTAATCTATTAAAAAATAATTTAAAAAAAACAACTATTTTTGATTAAAAAATTATTTTTTAAGAAACGAAAAAGACAACTAAAAACTAAATAAATAATACATGTACAAAATTATTTTAGCACTAAGGAAGAAAAGAGACAGATTTATCAGTGAATTGTCCCTCACCTTTTTTAATGAATCATTTATAGAACACAAAAAATAATTGTTTAAAGGAGAAGAGGTTCTACAACATAACCAAAAAATAATAAAAACAAAAAACTACTCCAGTGATCATTAAAACATCACATTTATTTGTTTATCTAGAGCTTTAAGTTCTAAATTAGTATAACTAAGTAGATATACACACAAAAATATATAATAATTTTAATAAATTATATTTTACTTTTAAATGTCACAACAGCATTTTATTTTAAGTTAGGAAGAAAGTTTCACAGCAGCATTAGAATGAACCATTGTTCACACAAAGGTTTTCGTCTCTTTTACTTTTAACATTATTTCTTAAATATTTGAATTAATGACTGATATATGTAAATCTTTTTTTTTTTAAATATTCAGTAGAGCTTGAAAGCTAAGCCACTTTATAGCAAAAATTGATGCTTGTGCAGAGACAAACTTCCAAAAGAATGCTACTGAAAGGGGAGAAATTTATTTACTAATGTAAAGGATAACCTGACAAGTCAACATAATTAATAATGAAAACAGAGAATCACAGAAATGTGATAAAAATAATTTAAGAATGTTTTTCTTACATGTAGTACTTACAATTTTTAAAAAATGTGAAGCTTTATAATCAAGAACCATATTTAAAATTTTCTAAATGAACAAATTAATTTTATTTAAAGTGTACTTGGTAATTTTAAGACAGCCATGAGCTCAATAAATAAATAAATAAAAATATTTTTATAAATATAATTATAAAACAATGTTCTCATAAAAATATAGCTTAAAAACAAGCTTAAAAATGAAACATGCATCAAATTTCAAAAGCTGCTTCTAACTAAATGTGCTGTCCAATTGAGATTTTTTTGGCAGTACACATTTAGAAGCATTAATTACATTTGGAAGCATGGCAATCAACATGGAGTAGGTAATTGTACTAATACAAACTTCTTAAAATTAACAAATTTAAATTAATGTAATTCTAAAAAAAATAGTGAAATTTGTATTATTAAACATGCAAATATTTAAAAACCTCAACATCAGAACAATGAACAATAAACATGCACCAAAAATAGAAAGAAAAACAGATGTCTTAAAACTTTGAAAGCACTACTCCATTAGTATACTTTTCAATACCATTTCAAACTTCTGTAGGTTATATTCAATTTAAAAGATAATAGTTGAAAAAAAATTAAATTATGGTAATACCAATGTAATTAATGGTCAAGTGAGTAAGTAAAGCTGACTAGACATAAAGTTTAAAGAGATTCAAATATTCTGAAACTTTTATTTTAGAACTAGAAAAGTTGATAAATGTGCCTTCAATTAGAAAAAAATGTCAAAGTGAATCAATAAATATTTTAAAAATAAATAAACTCCTATTTATTCTTTTTAATTATTAGTTAACTTGTAAATGCGTTCATGCATTTTAAGACTGCAGAATATTAATATTCTTTAGGCACCATTAATATGATACAATGAAAGTGAAGTTATCATATCCTTCAAATGAAATGACAAAACTTTAAAAAGAAAAAAGAACAAGCTTTATAAAAAAACTGTGTAAAGAAACAATAAGTTAAAATTTTGCAGCATTATTGCAAAGAATAAATAATGGAATGCTTTTCTAAATGGACTTTGGGTAATGAAATATTGAGACAAAAATATGCTGAATGAAAACTTGGGGAAATTTGAAGATTACAAAATAGTTAGATATAAATATATAATATATGTATATTATCTATGTACAATTCTACTCATAGAATGTTTTGGTGAAACATCACAGTTATGAAATACAATTACCAAAAAATAATTCAAAAAATAATTTGCATGCAATAAGGTACTGAGTCTATTTTCTACATATCACTCAACACTTGTTGATACAATTATTGTAAATGCCAAATTTTCATTAAATTACTAGTCAAAAAGAAAAGGAAAAAAAAAAAAAAAAATTGTATTCTTGAAAAGTCCCTGCAGAAAAGGGAAAACGAATGAGTACAAAAGTAATGTAAGAACACTTGAGGTCAGAAATGCTTTTGAGAAGAAGAAAATAAGCATTAAAATGCATTCGAAAAGAAATTGTTCCTGCTGCATCTTGATCAAAAATAGTAAGTATATTTTTAATTCTATGAATAATACAATACAATGCAGGTATTTTCTTACTCCAATAAAAAAACATCAACTGTTGAATATATTCTTTGACCTATGTTGCAATTATTTAAAATGATAACATGATTAAAGTCAGTTGGTAAAATGTTAACTCTAATCATATTTTCTCACTCCAATAAAACAGTAGAAGGTATTCAATCGTTCTATAGTTTTTGTTTTATTCTTCAATCTAATTTTTTTTTATTATTGAAAATGAGCAATGTTATCACAATTAAGGGATGTGTGTTTTTAAATTCTTGTTCCAAAAATGATTTTTAAAAAACATATTAATATTCTATCAGTGTTTCCCAACCTTTTGAAGATCACAAACCAATGGGGCAAAAAATGTCCATACTCTACTTTGCTATATGGATGAAATATATTTAAAAAAAAACAACCTGTGGTTAATACTCAAATTTTCAGTAACTTTTTATTGCCTACACCTTTTTTTGGTCATTATAAAAAGTTCAACAGTATCAAAACAGCAGCAGTTAGTGAATATATTTTAATAAATTTTAAATAATTGCTTGTTTGTGGAGTATGACAGGACTATTTGTGGTCTCCAGGTTGGGAAACACTGCTCTATCACATTATGCTGCAAACATACTTTTCACAGAGACAATTTTATCAACAAAACAGATTTTGAAATCCGTAAAACCTTGTCAAATTTAACGATCCTTAAGCTTCAAATTTAATATAATCACACAGTTTGAAAATTGCTATTTAATTTTTTTGGTTTGTAAATGTACAATTATATGAGTATTGTATTATTTTAATGTTGTAAATTATAGCCCATCATGCAATTACTTAACAATGTCTTTAAAACCTAATTTGTCAATGAAAGAAGATTATGTATTTAAAATTTTGAATGTTGCTTTACAAACTCCTAATATTGTTTATTGACCCAAAAAAAAGCCTCAAGATATACTGTCAATGCCAGAGCACAAATAATGTGAAAGAAACTTGGTAAGTCTTTATTCTTTAAAAAAAAAAATTAATATTGAAAGTATACTTTGGCCATAAGTTGAGGTTTGGAATAAAATTATTATTTTTATAAAATTTTGCATGCTGCATTAGCATAAGCCTTTTACAATTAATGGTTATAAAAACTACATACTGAATTCAGGAAAAAATATTTGGGTTGTTTTGACATTTGACTTCATTAAACATTTGTTGTTTTTATTCCAAGTAATACATGTGTAGTCTTTAAATTGTAACACTATTCTTTAATACTGATTATATTTTCAAATCACTTTCATATTGTAATCTCCTATTTAAGTACTTGTATATCCAAATCATTATAAAGAAATTTTATTTAGTACAGCTTGTAATTATGGCTATAAATGTGGTCTAAGAAATGATATAGTCATTGATTATTTCAGTTAAGTGCCTCTTCTGGTTGACAAAAATATTTTACTAGTACACCATACAAATATTTTTATTTTAAATTTGTATAATGCATTCAAAAAAATATTTGAATGTGACTGGAACAGAGTGACTAGAAAGTTATTATTTAGAATTCAGAGTTTAAAATACAATTTATTGTGGAGCTGTAATGTTTTAGATTATTGACTTGTCAACATTTGGCTTTTCCAAGTTATTACACAGAACCAACTTTGTAAAGCTCTTTCTTAAGCATACACATATTAAGATTCTTTTAAGCAAAAATATAAATCTTAAATGAAATTGGGACAAAAGGGAGACAATGAAAATAAAATGTTAAAATTTTAACTGCTGTGAATTATTATATTATAAAAATATTAATGAAAACTAATTAAGGTAAATCCACATTAATACCTATTAAAAAACTTTTGTTGTCAAACTCTATTTGTTAAAAGGAAATTTGATATAAGTTACTATACAAAGGGACTTATCAATATATGCATTAAAATTTGATATAAAAAATATGATCTGAAGTTTGTACTTAGACTAAAAGAATTGTGTCAGAAATTAAGAATTTGTTGATTATCTCAATATATGAACTTCAAAAATGTGCTACACTAACTTTCTAATTGGGGATAAATTAATAAATACAATATTGGAAAAAAATAGTTTTAAATTTCTTAAAATTACAAAAAAACATAACTAAAAAAATTTGAATCAAGAAAAATAATGACTAGAAGCTGAATTAGAATCAAGATAATTAAATACAATAAATATTTTGCTTCTGTTCCTTGAAGCAACATCCTTAACACCATCTGAATGGCACAGCACGTGGACGATCAGCTCCTTCTTTAACCAAAGGCTTGTGGTATTCTCTTCCTGGACGAGAGTGTATTTGCGCCCAACAATATTCACAATAGTATTGTAAACAAGTCACGTTGGCACAGAAGAAAGGGGCGAATTTACCCGCACAACGTGCTCCGTGGCACTCATCACACATCTGATCATCTAATACATATGGCTTGACTTCCACCTGTAAGATACCAGATATGTTTTTATTTTAACTAGAACAGACCATTAACAAATGGGGACCTGAACCTTAGACCACAAGTGTGCTTATGCTGACAATACTACCCAGTCCCACAGAAATGGCCACTATCTTTGATGACATGAATGGCAAAGCCTACAACAAAAAATGGCCATAAAGTATGACATAGAAAACAGGACCAATTTTTTTTTTTAGGGGGGTGGGGGGGTGTGAGAGAGAGAGAGAGACATGTTATTATTACAAATTATAACTTACCCTTTTGTCAATGTCACCATGCTGAAGTTGAACAAAACGAGCACTAATTGCTGCAATGTAACTTTGTTGGTTGGAAAATGCAACTCTGCCGGCACCTTTTGGATATTTTAACTCTGGGTCCGTGTCTATGCCAGCATAGCAGACACCACCATACAAACGTTCCATTATCATAGCCAGTTCCACTGAAAGAAATATACTATAATAATTTTCCTTCAGAATAAATAAAGATAAAACTGTGGTCTGGTTGTGGTTGGTATCCACAGAGTATGAAGTAGACCAATCAAACTTAGAAAAGCTCAATTAGGCAAAATATAAGTCACTGTAAATACACTGTGTATTTATGACAAAAAATATATAGAAATCTCACACAATAAATGAGTTGTTCTTCATTCCAGAGGAAGCAAGAAAAGGACCTAAGCTAATTCGCATATGCACCAACATTGTAGAGGAGATACCAACATGGTGTGAGGGAGGTCCAATAACATGAGAAGATAACAGAATAAAAGCCTAGAGCAAAATTCTGAGGGCAGTAACGCACACAGCAAAATGGGGAGAGATCATTAATGACCTATGCCCCACAGCACAAAGAGGATAAATGAATAATTAAATAATCAGTTGCCTTAAATTTTTAAAAATATTGTTAATTTTAATCTCTACATTAAAAAAACTATTTTATTTAATTTTAATTAGAAAAGCGTTTTATATTAGCTGTGATCATCAATTTACAAGTTATCTAACTGGGTTTGAGGTTATATCTAAACAAAAATTCACTTCTTAAGCACCACATATCTAGGTATGACCTTAACAGAATAATGAATACCTGCTCTTAATGGCCGTGGGACTCCACCAACAAATATTGTTTTTCGGGGATCTAATGGCTGTGAACCATCCATAACAAAATCAGAGTCACTTAGGCTCCATGGGCGAATCTGAACCTGAAAACAATATAAATAGTATTAAGAGGTACAAATACATTGGTATCTATATCATTGTGTCTTTAAAAAGTATAGTTGTAAAGTTGCATTTAAAAGTGATCAAAGAACTTTTAGTGTATATATGACAGATGTTGTGAAATCATCACATTGTGGCATTATACCTGAACGAAATCAGTAAAATCAAAAGAATATTCTAATATGCATTCAGTAATATAGTTATTAAAGAAGAGTGTTTCTCAACCGCAGCACACAGACCTACAATTTGCGAACAGTGTGAGAGGGGACTAAGGTACAAGTTTGCAACAATGCCAGAGCCTCTGTCTAACAAAAACAATGCTTGCTTTCACCAGTTAGTTGCTTGTAGGCTTACAGTTGTACTGCCATTTTGTCCATGTTCTAGCCATTTAGTAATAGTATGCAAAGGAAATGAGAAAATTTCCTTCAAGCGATTAACTCACCGGGTTCTTAACCTTTTCGCTACCGATGACGTCAACGTGACGTCACAATCACCCGTTTCAATTACCAAGGATGTCACATAGTCGTCATAACAAAAAGGCAAAGAACTTTTCTGAAATACCAAGGACGTCACGTCGACGTCATATTTCAATGCCATATATTTCTTTATTAGTTAATCTATAGAGAAGTTAAAAAGCGAATTGGATACCGGCAATTTCTTCTTTTTAAGTTTTTTAATGTTGAGTCAGCAAAAATCAATGTCAAAACCCAGGGGTTAAAAAACCTCAAGTTTCTCATTAATTACTCATATAATAAAAATTACTCATATAATAATAATAATAAAGTTCATTTAAAAAACACGCTTCATCCCTAATTAATGCTTGAAGTGCTATAAAATACAAAACGCAAAAATACAAAATCTACATACAAGCCAATGGACAATACAAGCCAATATACATCAAAGAATATTATTATTATTGGTAGTTTTCTATAGCTTGGTACCCCAGCCTAGAGCTGGGCTCACTACGCAGTACATACAAATTTAACAAACATAATCATGAACTTAAAAATTAATTTACATTATCAGACCTGTTTACCCTAAAATCTTAAAATCGTACAATTTCATCACAAAATCGTTCAATACATTATCTTAATAGTAAAAAAACACTCAGTATATATAATGTATACACATCAAAATCGTACATTGTACGCCAAAATCGTAAGAGTAAACAGGTCTGCATTATTAAGAAAAAACACACAAAAAACAAATATGTATTCGCCCAACCATTCCATAACAATTTACATGTGAAGCCATGGACGGCACTCAGCAGCATCGTTTAATATGAGCAAGCTCCTTGCCCCTGGAAACAATATCTTTTGTTGTAAGCTTTAAGCCATTAAATCCCCTATAAAATAAGTTTAAGTTCTAGAATATTATTCTCGTGTTCTTTATTTAAAAAAATTGTGTGAAATTATTAGCATCATCACAAAGTCTCAGATGTTTTTTGGTACACCTAGCTTAACCCTTTACAGTCCAAGCCTATTCAGCCTTGTCTAATCCCAGCGACCAAGCAAAGGGTCATAACTCCATTCTAAATGAAGGTTCTTTAATTAATTTACAGAAAATAAACTATAAGCAAGAAAATAAAATAAAAAATACCTAAATACAAAGAAATGATTAAAGCCAAAGTTGCACCAAAAAACAGTTTCAGGGACCCTAGATTTATGAAATAGTGAAGCTTCATTAGTCCTAAGTTCTTTCAAAATTGTATCCAAGGCTTCGAGAGCCATTTTTTAAAGCGAAAAAATCGCAGACACCGCGGTCAAACTAGTATCAAAATAAATGCCGACAACGAGGCTTTATTCCGGTAGAACTATAAATAGTAATACGCAATGGATTTCCGATGTGCTAAGAACAAAAGTAAACAACCTCGCAGCGGGGCGAAGCGGGTGGGTTTGGCCGCAACGGACTGTAGGCTTATGGAAAAAATCGGCGCATTTCGGGCGCATCGGACTGTAAAGGGTTAACTGGCAGTACACTACTGTTACATGAAACACCCAATGAAAACCATTTTAAAGCTGTGAAAATGTTTTATAACAATATTAAACTAATTATAAGAGATTTGGACTGGCATACGCTTATAAGTAGATTAACAAGACTCAATTAATTTGTGTAAATAAAGCAATACATGTTAAGCTTTAATTATGATTAGATAATATACAAAATCAAATATTTCAATAATACAAATTATTTAAAACAAGACCAAAAAAAAAAGCATAATACTGTCATTCCAATGAAAACTGCAGACTATTGAAGCTCTGAAGCAGTGAAAGATTTTGATGATCCTTGTCATTGTTTTCAGGTTTAGTTATTAAATTTTTTTTTAAATAAACACAATTGTTGTATTTTTGGGTTCAAAATTTAAATTAAGGCATCAAGTCAAATTAGATCAAGGTCAAATGGTAAAATTATGAAAGCGATTTTTTAAGAATATATATTGTATAAACCAAAAATAAATTGGTTATCTTTAAATTTAGAAAATAATACAAATCAAGCCCCTTGTTTTCTTGAGTTGGATTACAGTTTAACAGTTACAGGAAGAGCTGATAGAGGTAAATTGAAAGCATGCCTCAATGTAGTTTCAATTCATTCAAAATATATATAACTAGCCAATATGCCTGGGATTACATTAAAAAAACAACTTCTACAGCCTTTTCATTAACATTGAAATTAAGCACAATGTAAAAAAAAAAAACCACTGCTTAAGTGAAAAAAAATTTAACAAATTCTCTCCTATAAAAACACATTTGTAAAAGCTTTTGTAAACCTTTTGTTCCCCGATGGGATCCCGTTTTCCAATGGCAACCAGTATTTTGGAGGGATCCTGATCCCAGGAGGATCCTAACACTGGTGGGTTACTGATCCCGTTGGTATCCAGATCACAGTAAGTTCCCGATCACATCGGCATCGCGATCCTAGAGGGATTATGATCCCTGTGGATCCCAACCCTTGTGGGTTCCTGATCTCGCCCGGATCCTGTTTCCCGATGGATCCAGATCCAGGTTGTATCCTGATCCTGGTGTGGTCCCATTTACCTGTGGGTTCCTGATATCGGTGAGATCTCGATCCTGGTGGGTTTCCAATTCTGATAGGTTCCCGTTTCCTGATGGGATTCCGTTTCCCGGTGGGATTTCAATGGGATCCTAATATCAGTGGAATCCCATTTCCTGGTGTGAGCCTGATACCATTCTCTGTGGGATTACTTTTTCTGATAGGATCCCATTACCCAATGGGATCGCCATGGGTTCCAGTTTACTCGTTCCCCTTTAGGATCCTGTTCCTCAGTGGGTTCATGTTTCCAGTGGGATTTTCTTCCCCAGTAGGATTATGAAGGGAATATTTAGAGAAAATCCCAATGAAAGTATAGAAATGAATAGAACTAAACTAACGTTTCAATAAGCTTTTAGGTCCAATTATGTATACCCGTAGAACAATGTAGAAGTTTCTGGAACATTCTAGATTAAATTTAATATCATCCTCAAAAAGTATAAAAAAATGAATTTTCAACATAATTATTTTTCGAATAAGAAAAATTATTTATACAATGCACTACTATAACTATAGTACATTTAAGTTGAAAGAGGGGCCTAGGCGGGGGCCAATCCCATAATTGTACAGATTTAGTTTTGCATTAGATAGGAGGCCCTATAAAAATCAGTCAGATAAATTGGTTTTAAAAAGCCATAGATAGAGCTTTTTTAAATTTTCTAACTTTCTGGAGAAGTCTAGATCTGCCCTGAATGGATTGGATATTATTCATTTTAAATCCACAAATATTTCAATACAGACAATGAAGGGACTTTATAGCTACAAAACAAGACCTATATCCATCAATTCACATTAAACCTATAGTGTTGTCTAAGCCAGTTGATAATTAAATAGCTTATATAAGGAAAAATGAAATGGGTCCCGGACCAAAAGGAGTGGATAATATGAGTCCTGTACCCTTCGATATTTGAATATAGATAATCAAGTGCATGTGTAATAAGTTTGGTAGAGACTCACCCATTCATAAAGGATTATTTGTGAATAATTTTATTTATATAGTTCATATGAGAAAAAAAAACAAATTCGGGGCACCAGGCCCAAATAGAATGTTATAAAAAGTTTAAAAACCCCACAAGAGTTCCTTCCGGATAATGATTGATATATGTGCCAAGTTTGGTTAAGATCCATCAATCCATTTCAAAATGTATGCGGAACAAAGCCATAAACAAACAAATTTTGAAATGATTTACTGGCATGTGACCAGATTTTTCAAAGAACTTTTCACCATATATACTGTATTTAGTCGCGTTTAGGTCACACCCATATTTAGGGTTTGTCACAATGTGTTTTTGGAACAAAGCCATAAACTAACAAATTTTGAAATGATTTACTGGCATGTGACCAGATTTTTCAAAGAACTTTTCACCATATATACTGTATTTACTCGCGTTTAGGTCACACCCATATTTAGGGTTTGTCACAATGGGTTTTTGCTGTTGACCTGCAGATAGGTCAAAGCTTAGTTTTGCGAGTTACATGGCCCTTTTTAATGTAAATGTAACTAATATTTTTTAAACAGTCATCACAATATGTTTCCATAACTTGAAAACTGAAGATAAATGGTGATAAACTATGTGATATTAAATATTATATATATTAAACATTTGTAAAAAAAACCAGGTTGCCCTCTGCTCCAGTGTAAGTGAGATCAAGAAAGAAAAATGATTCTCCAACTTTTATAAATGACTATGCCACACTGAATAACAGTCAGCAAATTGATGTTAAATGATCACACCCCTGATTGGCATATAAGATATGATTTATAGGTTAATGGGAACCAACATTATTTACTCCCCATTACATGTGAGATATGGCATGACAAGAAAAAGTTAATATTCACGTTATACTGCATATAACAATTTGTAATAAAAGTGTCAAAAATAACTTACAAATAATTTACAAATTTATCTAGCTGCTATGTATGGAATAAAATATGCAAAAATATTATCAAATACCGGTTTATCTTTCATAGTAGGGCTTGAGACACACCAGTACAATTTGTCATCATCCATTAAACATGATTCAATCAAACTTTGCACAGACAACTCATCTTGAAATATCAGGAAGCAATAGCCTGAAAACAATCCAACCCAGAATGATTTATTAAAGGCAAAATAAAATTAAAGAAACTCAATACTAGGAACAGAAGATTATTACTATTGCAGGCATGTAATGCAACATTGAACATGTTGAAATTGATGATTAATAAATTCACTTGAAATATGAGTTTAAATAATATTTTGTTTAAACCTTTTGGTGGAAAATAAGACTTTGATTCTGCTTTGTGTGGCCAGTCAACAACGAGGGCACCAAATCTCCTGAAAGCTGTTGTTATTTCCTCTGAAACAATATAAGTCATTTTAATTTCTTTATAAACAGAGTTAACAGATCCTATTTAAAATATCTCCTGAAAGCTGTTATTTCCTCTGAAACATTATAAGTCATTTTAATTTCTTTATAAACAGAGTTAACAGATCCTATTTAAAATGATTTTTTTTTAAATTAAGAAATATGAATTTTGATACTATAAAATCATACCCTGAAATCTATTCAACATCAGTATTTAACAAAAGCATTAAAATTATATTTTCTGAAGTAATACCTTCATCAATGTCTGGTGGAAGTCCACCCACAAAAACTTTTCTTGAAAATCTTTCTATCCGATCTAAACCTTGAGAGCTGGGAGAAGATCTGGGTGTCCCTGTTAAATTAGGCACTGTCTGATCAAGTGAACTGTCATCAATTGAAGAATCCTCAATAACAAAAGGCATTTTTGCTGAAACAAAATTTAAATTAGCAAATAATTTGCTTCTTATAGCACTTGATTTTCAAGCCCCAACAAAAAATGTCATTTATAAAAATGTATACTTTTTTAACCTTGTTCATTTCCCTGACTGACTTTATTTTCCTCAATTATGCTAAGATCTCACATCTACCTATCAACCGTCTCCATTAAAACATAGTCCAACTCTGAATCTGAATAAAAATGAACCTTTAGAATCATGCAAATCTAATTTTGAAAAAAATATGAGCTTTTTCTGCCTTCTAAATTGTGCATGATTGTGGACCTTTGAGGTTACCTTCAAGCTTATGGGCCAGATTTTTCAGTGCTCAATCAGAGTAATTTCTTTTAAGCTAATAAGCAGAAGAGATATGATGCTATAAATCTGACACCTACTTGATAGTGATACTAAAGGAATTTTGCTTTTTTTCCCCATTAGAAATAGGTTTTTTAAAAAGTTAATAAGCAGCTAATGTCTAAATTATAAATACAGTAGAACTTCCATCATCTGAACAAATTGGTACCGATGGGATAGTTCATATAATTTATTTTTCAGATAACCTAACACGCCTACCTTTCAAATTATCTCCTCGCATTTGAATCCCTTCCATTGATGAATGTTTCATTATATCTAGAAGCTGATTTTCCAGAGTTGGGAACTTCATTGAATCATATTGACCTGAGGAGCTCTGATAAATGCAAATATAAATAAAATGGATTTTCTTTAATGAATTTCAAAATGATCACATAAAAAATATTAAAAACCTTAATAAGTATCTGCAATAAATGAAAGCTACATTTTCAAATATAAAGAATTTCTGAAAAAAGAAATGAAAATGTTATGATGAAAAAATTGAAGTATCGTGGACAGAGCTTAAGTTTATATATTTATTTTAAATGATATAATTTTTTAACAGTTGCTATGCTTTATGATAAGATGTGTATTTCCTATAATGTTCTGTATACAAAATGAAGAAATGTTATCTGATAATGAAAAATATGAGCCTAGTGAATTCTAATGGCATAAAAAAATAATGTGTTTTTAAACATCATTGTAGGAATTTTTTTTAAACCATTGTGTAATATCCTTTCACTTTCATTACCCATGCAAATCGTTATTTATTATTTGATATAACCTTATTAATAGTTAATTCATTGACTTAAACAGTATCAAAAACAAGAGTATTATTTTAAAATTAACTTAAAAATACAGTTTTAGAAAATTTTGTGAGAGCACAGTTGTCAGACTTTAAAAATAATTTCATGAATTGTGTAAACAAAATTCAAGCAGCTTTTGGAATGAAAAAGTATAATTTTAACAATTTAAATGATGGAATGTCTACATTTCAACTAAAATGTCTAAGTCTAAGAAGCAAACAGAAAAATAATATAAATATTAAACTTGGGCTAAATGAATAAATAAAAACAAATTTTAAAAAAAAATATATATAAAAGCATATATTTGCAACCAACTTATTTAAATATAAAAATACAAACAAAAAGTAAAATAAATTTAGTTAAGGCAAGATATTTTATAATAATTTTTGTTTATGACAAGTCTTTACTTCAGTGCAACATATTAAGTCTTAAACTTAAAGGTCTAATTTCAAAAGAGTTGATAATGAAAAGGCTGACAAATATATGAATATGAGTTAATGAAACCAAGAAATTAATATGAAAAAATATATTCGTGGCACTATAAAAAATGTAGGGAAATAAAGATTAGTTAGTTGTTTTTTTTGTAATTCAATATAAGTTTGAATCTATTGCAATTACTTTATTACTTTTTGTGAGCTTTCGGATACTGCATTGCACCGAAGTGTTTATTTCTAATTTTATAAATTTTATATTGTTTTACTGTTTGTTCGCTAAAGAAGGCTTCATGTGGACACATTTGTTTTGTTACATCATTAATTTCAGGTTTTCTATACTTTGTATGGCATATTTCCTTCCATAGCTATCAAGTAGAGTAGGGCCATAATTTTTATCAAGATTCTGTGATGTCACTTTTTATAATAAAGATAGTGGCTTTTAAAAAAAAAAATATTTTAAAATAATGTGTGCCCCCCTCCCCACATATTCTTCCCCAAGTCTAATAGTACCATCACTTAACATTAAAGTTTATATTAAAAAGAATCATTTTGAACAATTGAAATGTCTAGTTTAGCCTTTATTACCAGTTACAATAATTAGATCAATGGGTATGACGGTATGAGTAGACCTATAACTATAAATTATAATAAATTATAACATTTTTACCTGGTAAGTCACAACATCATCAAATGTTGTAAAATCATATGGATTCTTAACACCAACAGAGGCCTGAATTTGACCAGGAAAGGATGTGCTTCTTCTAAATTTGGATGGCACTATAAAGGATGAGTGTTGTAACTGCTGTTGAATGGTTTGCTTTTTCGCTACAGCTGGTGCAAGGGCACTCATATTTGGTACAGATCTCCGTTGTTGTACGTTCCAAGGGGGGTAGAGAGTTGCTTGTGAAGGTTGGGTAGACCATGATGCCTGGTGAGAATTATTCCAGTTCGGCAATATTTTAGGATTACTGCATGTATTGACCATAAGATTAGTCTGCTGTCTTGGGATATTATTCACACCACTATGGCCAGTAATGGCTCTTCTTCCATGCTGAGCCAAAATTGCTGCTTGGGTTGGTGGAAAAGCAATATTTGAATTGTATATTCCAGTTGGTGAATTCATGGAGAGTGAAGAAAATTGTTGAAATGTTACAGCACCACTATTCAAAGATGTGATCCCATGAACATATGTTTCTTCTGGTGTTATTGTCGATGCTGAAGTTGAAGCAGCCGACCACGTTATAGGACCTGAATGATGTGATGTGGCTCCAGTCTGCGTTGTGTCGTTTGCTACCATATGGACACTTGAATTCATGTTGTTACTTTTTAGATGCTCGCTTATTAAGCCTAAACTGTTGCAACTGCCACTTTCATGTGTTAGTGTTAGCTCTATATCCGCTTTTGTTGAATGATTACCACTTGAGTGATCGTTTGATTTACCATTAGCAATGGGTACATTACTAAATTGGCTGTTTGCCAGTTGTTTAGTTGAGGATTTTTCGAACAGTGCGGCATCTTGCATCTTCTGACTGCGTCCCCGTCAGAGCCGATTAATGTTTTTCTATTTAATCTCTTTTAATATTAAAAAAAAGATCGTTAAAATATTTTGCCTACACTTGTTTTTGATTCTCTTGTACTTTTCTGCCAATTTACTATGCTAGATCTCCTCAATATTAAAAATATCCTTCTAGCAAATACCCTCTTAACACACTGATTCCATTAACAAACACAATAACATGAACCGATCGCACAGTCAGGGAACCACAACACAGTGCTTCGCCACGTCTGCTGTTACTGAGCCTGCTCGATGGGAAACAGTGGTTCCGACTTCGGATACTCTCTGATCCACTGAATTGTGTTACGAGGGTAAAGTGGGAAACCAGTTGTTGATCAAACATAATAATAAGAGTTGAAATTAAATTACATATTTAAAAAATAATTATTGATGAATTGAATAACTTCATCGTTTAAGAAATGTATAATAATTAATAAATGGGCACATAATAAATAATTTAGGGCCTCTTGTGCAGCTAGTCATCCATACTTTAGACGACTAAATTAGACTGTAGTTGCAGTTTTAGTCTATAATAATTTACAATACAGCTTGTCGGGCATGAACTAGTTTTGAACCAATGGCACTCTTGCTACTTTCGTTATATATATATAGGCCTTTATATATATATATATATAAACTATACATTGATTAGGCTTAATTTTTAAATAATTGCTAAGATTTTTTTTTTTTGGAAATAATGCTAAAAAATTAAGATAAATTTATGCTAATAGTAAGTAATAGTAATAGCCCGGTGAACCAAATAAATTATAAACAAATATGACCAACTTTAATTGCAGGTCTATCTTTTAATAGAATTAAATGTTTTAGTAGTATTTTTGTCACAATTGTCATATTCGCATAATGTCCATAATCATGTCTAATGATAGGCCTACTATTTCATAAATATCATATAAATTTGTCATGCCCCATGAATACTTAACAAATAACACCACTTATGGCCTATGCAGTAATGTAGATTGTAGATAGGGTTTGTGCCCCCCCCCCGGCAGGCCAAGAGTTTTGCCACCCCTTCCACATAAAAAACTCTGCAGTTGGCAACTTGGTAAAAAATGACACCCTCAACACCACCCTTCCTACGTCTCTGGGTTCATGATAAACATTTGTTATAAAAGTAGTTTTGCTATTGGCAGATGGCAAATTACTTACAGGTATCGATAAATGACCTCACACACACTATTTTCACTATTTTGGATACAGTTGGTAAAAAGTGACACCCCTCAGCACCACCCTTCCTACTTCGCTGGGTTCATGATAAACGTTTGTTATAGAAATAGTTTTGCCATTGACAAAAAGAAAAATTAACTTACAGGTATCCATAAATGACCTCACACACACTATTTTGGACACCTTCCACCCCAGCGTCACAAATTTGTCACACAATTTAGACACGCTCGTAATAGTAATAGACCTGTATTTAACAAATTCGGGACTCCACTACCCCAACCTCCTTCATTTTAAGTGGCGTGACTTTATTCATGGATGTCCCTCCTTTATAATTTATAGCAATCCCACCCAACTTTAATGATTTTTAACTTATAATTATAATAAAGTTTAACGTTTACTAATTTTCCCCCCTGAACTTTTTCACGCTGAACTAAACCTTATATTTAAATTTAAGGTAATGAAATGAGCGCTCCTTACATAACATTATTTACAATAACAACGCGACCCGCTTACTCGGGTTATATTTATATCTTTATAAATGAAAATGTATTACAAAAATAAAGCTAAAAGTAGCATTGCTTTTGATAAAATTAACATTAATTAATAACTTTAAAAAATAAGAAACATTATTTGAGGAGATTATTTGTGTATTAGCCTATTAGCTCAAGTGCCGTCTGGCGTTAAAAAAATATTATCGATTTGAATAACTATTGACAGCATGATGAAACACACTTTTATTTAAATTTAAAGACCAAAAAAAAAAAAAAAAAAAAAAAAAAATGTGTCTCCTATTACTATATGTGTAAATGAGTTTAAAAAAACAAAAACAAACCTATTTCAACTTGTTAACCCTCATCTATAATAATTCAAGTTGTTGTTTTGCTTTAAAAAAAATACAAATAATATTTAAAACGCCATGAATATGAACAAATAAGTATTAATAGAGTTAGTATATTCTTCTTCTTCTATATATTAAGGGCCCACGATCAATTTATTTATCATTCTGGCTCCTATGCATGTAGAGGGGATTCGCAATGTTTCTGTGCCAGGTGTTGAAGAGGATATTTCTCTGTTTGAGCAAGGGCTACTCAAGGCTACTCAGCGGGGGCGAGGGTCGGTATTAATAATGTTAATATTAAGTTAACTATGACTAATGTAGGCACACATTGCTCATATTTGGCCAACTTAAACAAAAAGGAAATGCAAAACAATATATTAGCTCTGTTAAAAGTCGCTATTTTCTTAAAAGCTTACAAATTTTAAAAAATAAAAAGAGTATAATTAATGGCTAATCAGCTCCAAATTGATATTATTTGTTCCGCTGATTTTAAACTATTTTTTAAAATATTGTTTATTCCCTTTTTTTTTTTTAAAGAGAGAAAACGGACTTATTTTATTTTACTCTAGTTAAGTTCCGGTTTTGGGGTTAAAAAAAATAAACTCTTAAAAAGGCTAAACATTTTCGCTTATCTTTTATCTCGTCTTATTTGTATTCTAACTAAATTTTTCTAACCTTCATTCACAACTATATAAAATGATGACATTTCTTAGAGACACTTACTAATGGCATAGATGGTAAGTAACGTAGTACGTAATATCAGAATATCTCAATAAATAAATACGCAATATTAAGAAAGTTAAAATAAATTCAATTAATAAAGTCAAAGTGGTAAATTCCTCTCTGTGGTACCGCGTTTTTTTAACATGGCCGTCAACTTGACGTAAAATTAAGAATAAAACGTTTAAAAATAATGAAAAAACTTCCTAAATGAAAATGTATCCCTCACCCTAACCTGAACCCTAAATCTATCCCTAACCTGAACCCTAAATCTATCCCTAAACCTAACCTAATGAAATGAGGTACCACATATAGGAATTAGCCTAGGAATATTTTTTAAATACTGGCAGATAGGGTGTTGGATGGTCTGTAGGACGATTGTTTAAATGCCGGCAGGTAGGGTGTAGGACTAACTGTAGGCAGTGTAGGACTATTCTTTTAAGGCCAGCAGGTAGGGTGCAGGACTATTCAATAGTCTATAACTATACTTATAGTCTATTGTTTAAAAGCTGGCGTATAATATATTATAGAAAATGAGAACTAAATTTTTTGTTAATTTTGGAGAGAGAGTACCGCGGCCGCCATCTTGGTTGCCGGGACCTGCGAACTTATATCCTAAATGTATTCCTAAACTTAAACCTAACCTGAACCCTAATTCTAACCCTAAACCTAAGCCTAACCTGAACCCTAAACTTAACCCTAACCAGGGTTTTGACCCTATCTGAGCTCAATCGGAACCAGGGACAAAACACGCAAATGATGTCAGGGCCTATCTCTCCAAATTAGTCTTTGGTAAATTCCTATCTGTGGTACCGCATTTTTTTAACATGGCCGTCAACTTGACGTAAAATTAAGAATAAAACGTTTAAAAATAATGAAAAAACTTCCTAAATGTATCCCTCACCCTAACCTGAACCCTAAATCTATCCCTAAACCTAACCTAATGAAATGAGGTACCACAGATAGGAATTAGCCGATTAATATAAATTATAATATCTGCCACAGAAAAAATTCAATCTTCATACCTGGGTTCGTCCGTCACGCATGACGCTTGCTGCTCTACAGCTTTTTTTTTTACTCTGTCCTATTAATATAAAAGATTTTGAGTACTCTGTCCTATTAATATAAAAGATTTTGAGTAGGAGGAGTGTCGATTGTGAATAGGAAGCTGCCACACCAGAAGAGAAATGTATATATTATATAAGAGATTATATATGATTATAATCAATATATATATATTATATATAGCTATTATTGAAGTGCTATTTAAATGCTTATTCTTTTATTGATGTACATTTATTAGGTTATACCAAATACATTAGGGAAATGCCAAAAACTCAGTAATTACATTGAACATTTCTTTTCACTTTTATATTCTTGACTATTTCATACTATTCACTCTAAATGTAAAAAAATAAAAGCTTAAGTACCGTGGAATGGATAACAAACTTAATCTGTGCCGTGACTACCTTCTTAAATCCAAACATTTGCTAACCAAAATAATTTTTCCTATTGAAATCAATGTAAATTTAATTAAACTGTTCCAGCCTGTGATGTAGGTTCTCTTTGGCATTTTTTTCCAAAACAAGCCTATCTCATCAAAATTAAACAATTGATATGAGACACAGCCTTCACTTTGATAGAACTTAACCTACTCGCAAAGTCATGCACAAATGCATTCTCAGCTATTTTATCTGAACTAACAGTCTCTATATGTCTTATAACACTATTAATTCAGGTTATTAGGCAATATTAATCAAACCACACGCTCTACTCGCTTTTAAGTCTTCAGCTACGGAACTCGTACTTGTTGTTTTGGCCAACAAATCAATGTGCAACTGCCTAACATTTTCACTGATTATTGTCTTGCTAACACTATAACCAACTTATTATTTATCCAAACTAACAACACTTTTTCGACTGCCTCTAGCATTTACATCTTTATTTCATTAACACAGTCACTACTTTAGCCACATCAGCCGCCTTTTTTGAATTTCTTACCTCTTTTTTAAAAATTAGAATATGATGACCATTATCATGTTTTAATACTTTTTCTTTCTTTACTTCCACTCTAACATGATTTCTATCAATAACACATTTCTTTTTAGGCTTCATAATAAGGACTAAACTAAAATAACACAAAAAGTGCAAAAATAACAATAAGTAGTGTTTTTGCTCAAAGCACTCGGATAAACCATGTTAACTGCAAACATACCAAAGCACTACTAACCCAGTGAGATTGTGGGTATTTACCTATGCGTATGTTCACAAAACTTGTTTGTCAACCGATTTGTTTGTTAAATGGGGTGTTCCTTATCCGAGGTTCCACTATATATCTTTGCTTCCATCTACATTTGTAAACAAATTTCTCTTCAATGAATTATAAAAAAATCCATAAACAGTTCAGCTGACTGGTGAAAGTCTTAAAAATAAAACAAAAAATACACTCAAAATGGAACAAAATGGCAGAAAAACCACATGTTCATTCTCACAGTTATTGTCAATGCTTAGCATAGTTAAATTTACTATGCACTAACCTTGTTAGAACAGTTTTGACAAAGTTGTGGCTACTGAACTCTTTGTTCTTATTTCTTAAAAATTAATATGATGCTTTGTCATAAAAAACATTGCAACTTCTCTGTAAACATGCCAAACAAATTTTTAAATTATATGGTTTGTCACAATTTTTGTAATTATATGAATTTTTATGTTGTTAGGCATATAATTCAATGTGGTGGGCTACACATTAAAGACAATAACATGTCCCAGAGTCGCTTACAGCAAGACGAAGATAGGTAAAGTATTACAAAACATTTTCATAAAGATTTAAGAGAGCTATAAATAAATACAAGATTGTTATAAAAATAGGGATTATTGCAAAATAATATATATATAGATATATTTAAATCCCCCTAAAGAAAGTGTTTCATTTTTCCTTGTACATTGTGACCATTGCTGCCTTTACATAGAAATTTATTTAAATAGAGTTAAGAAAACCTAACATTTCTTGAAATGGATGGGCTTGCATTGTGAAGCCAGCTTAAAAATGTGCAGCTTAGTGTGTTTTTTTTAAAGCCATCTTTTTGTTAATGTCAACATTTAGCAAATTTGTTTCTTGCCTCTGTTTCTATATGAAGTGTGAAAATCAACTGCCACAGACAAATTCAAATGATATATGAAAGCAAATGAATGTAAAACGCAAAACCCCAGTCTGATATCATTTGGATATGATTGATTCATAGCACACCAGAACTGAGTTGGCAGTTTTTCTTCAAACATGTTGTATGCAGGGGAATCATTCCAAAGATCAAGATTTCATCCTCGACTCCACCTTGCATATGGCAACATATTGTGAGGTTGCATACTGGCTCCCTACCAATGCAGCCTTTTATTATGTAAGGTCAGGGAAGTTCCCAAGAAATATATTTTCAAGATCTTCAAAATATCCAGCAATCTCCACTTTGATATACTTATCCAGTTCATCTTCACACCCAATAAGTATGAATATCAACAATCCTTCATTAACAATAACAAGAAGTTAAAGTAACTACCGAAATAAGTTGTTTTCATTCTGGGAACTGTAATGGGATTATGGTTGCCAACTTTCCTGAAATTTATGGACAGTTTGTAAAAAAAATTGACAAAGAATGAACTTCTGTAAAAAATCAGTACAAAATTGTGTATGTCCGTTTTTAAAAAAATGGAAAATTGTCCTAAAAGCATCTGAAGCAAAAATAAAAAGGACTTCTCAGCATTTGCGATTTGTCAAACTCCTCTCTGACCTAAATTCCAGTGTACCCTGCCTACAGACCTCAATAAGCAAAGAGGCATTATTCCTATAGACTAGAGGAAAATTGGAGTCGGTGAACCGCTTTAGGGTAGAAACCCACAGTTAGGGAACCCATGCATTAAGCAATCGGGTCTATACATATTTATTTGAACCAACAAGTAATGATTACATATTCTTCATAAAGAGATTTGTTTAATGCTCTTTTAACTTTCAGGTCATTTAGGCTAAGAAGATGGTCAAAAGATAAAGAAGATATTGTAATTGCTTGATCTATTGTCTAAAAAGAGGGCATAAAATTATTCATCATGATCTTAGTTGAATTCCCAGAATAAATGGAAATAGAACAGTTTGATATGACTATGGTGCATTAATCAAAGCTGCCTATTTTATAAAAACGCCTTATCATATTAGTTTCTTCATCAAACACACAATTAAAGTAAATTCACAGATTTCATGTCCTTGGTAGTAGTTGAAATTTTCATTTCTTTTTGTCCTATTAGGCGATCATGTTGGGTCTGTTTTGCAACAGAAGAGGATGACCGAGCTGCTGCATGGGTGCGACCTTGCCGCTGCAGGGGCACAACAAAGTGGGTACACCAAACTTGTCTTCAGAGATGGGTAGATGAGAAACAGAAGGGCAATAGCACTGTCAAAGTGGCATGCCCTCAGTGTAATACGGAGTATTTGATCCTTTTCCCAAAATTAGGTACTTATGGATTATATTTACAATATTTAGTGAGTTATTTACAGTTTAAAATGATAAATTTTATTTTAATACCTTTTTTGGCTTATGATTTGTGGATTAAAGAATTTGAGTAATATTAAATATGTGACAGTCATTATGTTTGAAAGAATTCTGACCATGTTGTAGGTTTTAGATATGTCTCTTTTCTATTTGATTTAATCTTACAAAACAAAATTAGTTTTATCTTAAATGTTATTTGAATGAAAGATCATTTTAAGGTAACTAACAGTTGAACTAAATTCTTGAATTATAAATATTTGCATGTTATGGCAAATCATTTTTACACTATTCTTGAATTGTATATATTTGTCTTGTTATGGCAAATCATTTTCACACTATTCTTGAATTGTATATATTTTCATGTTATGGCAAATCATTTTCACACAATTCAAGATGTTATGTCAAATCATTTTCACACTATGGTTGATGAGAAATAAAGTTCATTTTTTAAATTCTACTTACAGTGATTTAATTCTATCTCTGTAACAGAAGGAATGAGTTACTGATTAGTTGGTGGTTGAAATTTCTTTGTACAATTTAATACACCAGTTAGAAGGTGAGAGCCATCACTGAGATTATAAATAACTTAATATTATTTGAATTGTTATCAGGTCCAGTTGTATATGTCATGGATATCATTGACAAAGTAATTTTCAAGATGTGTCCGTTTGTAGCTGGTGGCATTTTTATTGGAACCGTCTACTGGACAATGGTAACATATGGTGCAGTCACAGTTATGCAGGTTGGTTGGCGTTTTTTAGAAAAATAACTTTGGCTGTTTTAATTCACCAATTAATGTGCTTATATATTTTAAAGAGCTTTCAACAATATGACATCTGGTTTTTAAAATTAAAATAAATCAAATAATTATTGTTTTAAAAACTAAAGCAAATGACATTTATATTTTGTAAAAATTAGTTTTAGTTTATAAATCAATTATTGTTTTAAAAAAATTAATAACATTTATTACGAACCGTTATGAATTGAGAATTTAATCTCTTAATTTTAGACTATGGCTCGTTCTAGAAACGGTCCATAATAAAGGACGATACCAACATTTAAAAATAATACCAAATAAAACGACAATCAAGGCCAGAGCTAATTACAATTAATAACTTTTTAATTTGTGAACTTCAATTAAATAATAACAGCAAGTGAAATATGATTGAAATTATAAACTTACAGATTTGCTGGTACCGGTACTGTATATCAAAATACAATGAGCACAAAATTGTATGAAGAAATAGAAAACTCTACACACAACAAAGTATGACATAGCATCTCGTGATCAAAACAAAATCTCTCTCCCTCTCTATCGGTCAGCCCTTTTTATAGGCATTTCCTACTAATGTCTATAACCGTCTAATGCATTGTTTTCCTTCTCGTTTTATCCAGAATATTCTATTATTTTCGACAGTTCTCCTGACTAGAATAAATAAGGTTTTTCTAGCCACACTTCAAAGGCGGTCACGAGAGTTCACGAGGGGTCATGCACGTGGGACGCGAGATAGTCGTGCTAAAAAATACGTCATCCTTCATAACACCTCCCCTCTTAAAAGAAAAAATTTCATTTTTCGAAAAATGGAATTCTTTTCCATTAAACAAGTAAAAGAAAATAAATTTCTTACATTAAAAAAAATATTAAACAAGCTTCTTAATAGCTTATAATCAACTACATAATTTTTGTGCAGAAAAAATTAATTTCTGGACAAAGTATCAGCAATCACATTATCTTTGCCTTTGATATGTTTTATGTCCAAATTATATTCTTGTAAAAATAGACTCCATCTTAACAATCTTTGATTTTTGGAGACCATCTTATTCAAAAATGTTAAAGGATTGTGATCAGTAAAAACAAGTACTGAATGTAAGGAACAACTGACATAAAAATCAAATTGTTGTAGAGCAAGAATTAAGCCTAAACATTCTTTTTCTACAGTGGAATAATTTTTCTGATGGGAGTTAAATTTCTTTGAAAAATAACAAACAGGATGATCTACACTGTGGTCATCTTCTTGAAAAAGAACTGCACCAATGCCAACATCACTGGCATCTACAGCTAATTTAAACTGTTTGTTAAAGTCTGGTGCAATGAGAACAGGAGCATTAGCTAGTATTCTTTTAATGTTTTTGAATGCTTCCTAACAGGCATCTGACCAATGAAATTTTGCATTTTTCTTTAACATATTACTTAGGGGAGAAGCAATAACTGAGAAATTTTTGCAAAATTTTCTATAGTAACCTGCCATTCCCAAAAAATCTCATTAACTGTTTTCTAGTAGTGGGTGGTGGAAGTGCTGCAATAGCATTTATCTTAGCTTGAACAGGTTTTACATGACCTTGACCCACCATGTGACCTAAATATTCCACAGTTGCATGACAAAATTCACACTTATTTAAATTTACAATTACATTTGCCTGCAAGAATTTTGTAAATAGAGATACATGTTTGGAAAAATCTTGACTGTAAATAATTACATCATCAATATAGGCGCTGCAATTTTCCTGGTCAGCAATAATGTTGTTAACTAGACGTTGGAATGTAGCTGGGACATTTTTCATTCCCAACGGCATTACTTTATATTGGTATAAACCATCTGGAGTACAAAAAGCAGAGACTTCTTTTGCTCTGTCAGATAGAGGAACCTGCCAATAACCTGATAGTAGGTCTATCTTGGTTACATATTTGGCATCGCCTATTCGATCTATAAGATCGTCTATACTTAAAATCGGAAAGGAATCAGACTTTGTAACTGAATTCACTTTCCTGAAATCAGTGCAAAACCTGTAACTTTTGTCAGGCTTTGGGACTAAAATACATGGAGAACTCCAGTTACTAGAGCTTGGTTCAATTATATCATTTTCAAGCATGTATTTTATTTCAGACCGGATTACTTCAAGTTTTTCCGGATTGACCCTATAGGGGTGTTGCTTGACCGGAACTGCATTGCCAATGTCAACATCATGTACAGCAATGTTGGTTTTATTGGGGACATCAGGAAAAAGTGAAACAAAATCTGCAATAACAGACTTGATAACATTTTTTTCCGACAATGACAAATGTCCAAGTTTCTGTTCAATATTGGCCAGTATTTCTGAATTTTTAAGTTTGTAATGACCAACTTTTTCTGGGACACTGTCAAATATTTCAGTAACATTTACTTTAGGTACTGAAGTTATAGTTGAGATTGTGTTAAAATTAGTTTCTGAGGATGGACAATTGTCATCACATTTTCTTTCTACATATTCTTTTAACATGTTAATGTGACATAACTGTTTCTTTCTTTTACGATCTGGTGTTAACACAATGTAATTTAAGTCATTAAGTTTGGACTCAACTACATAAGGACCAAAATATCTAGCTTGTAGTGCCTGTCCTGGTATTGGCAAAAGTACAAGCACTTTGTCCCCTGAAGCAAACTGTCTGAATTTGGACTTTTTGTCATACCAAACTTTCATTTTGGATTGAGAATCCTTCAAATGTGACTTAGCCAAATTAACGGCGTTAAAAAGTTTAGTTTTAAACTTTAGGACATAGTCCAAAAGTCCTTCAGTGGGTGTCGATGACATCCACGTGTCTTTTAAAAGTTTAAGGGGGCCTCGAACCGTATGGCCAAACACCAGTTCGAAGGGGCTGAATCCAAGTGATTCTTGAACTGCTTCTCTTGCAGCGAACAGTAGCATGTTGATCCCTTCATCCCAGTCTTTCTCTTGTTCTAGGCAGTACGTTCTCATCATGTTCTTTAATGTCTGATGGAATCGCTCAAGTGCTCCCTGCGACTCAGGATGATACGCACTCGACAAGCAGTGTTCTATACCCAATTGGTTCATCACTTGTTTGAATAGTCCAGCCTTGAAGTTGGTTCCTTGGTCAGACTGTACAGACTTCGGAAGACCAAACAATGTAAAAAACTTCGTCAGGGCTTTGACGATGTTCGGAGTCTTGATATTGCGAAGAGGAATAGCTTCTGGGAACCTTGTTGATGCACACATGATTGTCAGCAAATATTGGTGACCTGATTTTGTCTTTGGAAGAGGCCCAACGCAGTCTATTATGACGCGACTGAAAGGTTCTTCAAACGCTGGAATGGGTTGAAGAGGAGCTGCTGGTATCTTCTGATTTGGTTTCCCTACCACTTGACAAGTATGACATGATCTGCAGTAGTCCACCACATCTTTCTTGATTTTGGGCCAAAAGAAGTGTGACGTAATTTTGTGATATGTTTTGTTCACTCCCAAATGGCCTGAAAGTGGTGAATCATGGGCTAAGTTGAGGACTTCGTTCCTGTAAAGTGCAGGAACTACAATCTGGTGAACAAGCCTCCATTCTTCATCAGCCTTGGCATATGGAGGTCGCCATTTCCTCGTAAGCATGTCATTTTGTAAAAAATAACAAACAGGGAATTGCTCAGCTTCTTCTTTGGTGATAGCGTTCTCTCGAAGTTTAACAATTTCTGGATCATTCTTCTGCTCTTCAATGAGCTGTGTTCGAGTTGGTGTTTTGTGATCCTTTGATTCTTCATTAAGTTGGGCAAAAAAGGTAGTTCCCAGATCAATTTCAGATTGGATTTTATTACTTTTTAATGAACTCTCTTTTTCGGAGATCTTCAAACTCATTGCCCTGGTAACAGCACATGCTGTATATATTTCTGGATCTTCTTCTGGAGATTCAATGTGACAGGGTTCTTGAGTTACGATGGGTTCGGCTTTCACCTTCCCACCAGCTAAGTCGTTGCCTAGCAACAACGAGATGCCGTCCAATGGTAATGTTGGTCGGACACCTACAACCACAGGTCCGGAAACTAGGTCTGATTTGAGTTGGATGATATGTAGAGGTACATCAATACATCCTAGTTCTACGCCTCTTAACAGTATGTTGCTTCCAGTAGCAGTAGATGCAGATAAGGGAAGTATACCCTCTAGTAATAAGGACTGGGAAGCACCTGTATCTCTTAGGATTTTGATTGGTCGTAGACTGGAAAGATCACCTGGCAGTGATACAAATCCTTCCGATATGAAAGGCATGAAGTCTTGTATGACATCAGTATCTTCTGATGTAGAATTTTGGACCTTGGTAGGCAAACTCTTGTTGGAGTCTTGAGAACATTCGGCTAGGGTGGAGGAAGTAAAACTCTGTGTAGAGTCGTCAAAACTTGCAATCAAGTCCTTTGTAAGACGCCCTCTGGAGGTAGACCTCTTCTTGGAGCTAAAGGATCTTGGCGACAAGCTCATAAAACTCGCAGTCGAAGCAGGAACTTGGCTGGAGTCAGTAAAACTAGCCTTATTGTTCATATTGAAACTCTCTGATGAGTTGTGACAAACCTCTTTGAAGTTTGTATGGACATCTGGAGAGCCAAAACTTTTGACTTTTGAAAATGTGTTTCCAGATGTATGACGAGACGTACAAGCGGAGACTTTGTGTGGTGTACCAGGATGTGTGGTCTTCTCAGTTTTCTTCTTGAGTTTCCAACACTCATCCCTCGTATGTCCTTCTTTTTTACAGTAGGCACATGTGTCTTTTGCACTCATTTCTTTTGTACCGGGCTTATATGGTTTTTGTGGAGGTTTGCTGTAAGTCGATGTTGTTGCCCTATTTTGCCTGTCTTTTCTGGTGTCAAATGGGTTCTTTGAGAGTTGATGTGAGATGGTGACGTCATCAGCTTACACTGCTGCCGTATGTGCGTCACCTTCGCCACGGTCTGCAATATGTGTTCGTACTTCTTCATGAACACAGTTCTTAAACTCTTCCATCAGAATTAGGTTCTTGAACTTTTTGAAGTCTGTGTCAGTGTTCGTTGCATGTAGCCACTTATCCAGGAGTCGTTCCTTTTCCCGGAGGAACTCAACATGAGTTTGGCCATCCCGTTTCCACAGCTCCCTAAACTTTTTACGGTATGCTTCGGGGACACATTCATAAGCCTTAAGTATTAAGGATTTAACAATGTTATAGTCCCCACGCTGTTCCGCATTCAAGGACACAAAAACTTCGGTCAGCCCTTTTTATAGGCATTTCCTACTAATGTCTAGAACCGTCTAATGCATTGTTTTCCTTCTCGTTTTATCCAGAATATTCTATTATTTTCGACAGTTCTCCTGACTAGAATAAATAAGGTTTTTCTAGCCACACTTCAAAGGCGGTCACGAGAGTTCACGAGGGGTCATGCACGTGGGACGCAAGATAGTCGTGCTAAAAAATACGTCATCCTTCATAACACATTTTTAACATACTCCCGCTTAACCGGGGTTGGGGGGGGGTTACACCAGGTTCGGGTATTTTGAGAAAATAACCCGTGGGTCCATGTGTTTAAAGTAGGTCAACTTAATATTTTCTTTAAAATATGCCGGCCTTTAAACAAAAGGCCTACAGACGGTTAGTCCTACACCCTACCTTCCTGCCTATAAACAGTAGTCTTACAGACATTCCTGCAGACAGTTCTACACCTTACCCATGGCACTTTATTGATTAATATAATAGTCACTTCTGAAATAATTAAACCTTTTTACTTGAGTTCAACCGTCACAGATGATGCTCCCTGCTTGACAGTTTTTTTCCACTCAGTACTGTTAATATAAACATGTTGAGTAGGGGAGGGCTGGTTGTGAAAAAGAAGCATCCACACCAGAAGTGAAATATATATAAGAGATACAATGTATAATATTATATATGTTAATATCAATTAATAATATCACTACCAGTCTAATCATATATTGAAATTTCAACCCTTTATTCCTTTAAAAAACGGGGGGCAAAATTGTTTTTTTAAAGTTCTTGTCACTAGGCCTAATGAAGCTATTCACCTTCAAGTTTCTATGTTAAACTAAAAGATTTCTCATAAACTTGAGCAAAGTTTCTCTTGAGAAGTATATCTTTTCCCTCTGTGTTGCTAATGCACAAGTTCCTTACAGTCTTTACCATTGAGTGCAGCAAAAGCTCCTTAGCTCTTTCTTTGATGATACAATACTCATAGTGCCTTCCATTGTACTATCATTCTTTTGTTCTAGGTATTGGGCCACAAGGAAGGCCTTAATGTGATGGAGCAAGCAGATCCCTTGTTTCTACTGATAGGATTACCCACCATACCTCTCATGTTGGTTTTGGGCAAGATGGTTCGTTGGGAAGATTATGTGCTTAGAGTGTGGCGCAAGCATTCCGCAAAGTTGCCTCTCATAAATTACCTGTTTCCTGATGGTAAGTGTTTAAGCATTTAATTAAAGACAATTTTAGACTGTCGAATTAATTGAAAAAATTGTCAAAGCTATAACAGTAGCCTATATAAATTATAGCAATTAATATATTGAAGTGAATAAAAAAATTTGACTTGAAATCCTGAGTTATACATTGTCAGAAAACACACATTTACACCAAAGCTAATGCTGTTGATAATAAATAAAATAAAATAACAGTTGTTCTACCATGACTGTTCCAGAGTGTTAGGCAAGAAATAACTCCATCTACATGTTTTTTTTTACCTTTAAATTTACCTTTATCCTGATAAAGATCTTTTAAACTTACCTTGAAACACAAGGAGGAAAAAAGGTTTCTTCTGGAAACAGCGTGTCTTTGATTTTGTATATTGCATTTTTAATGAGTATGTTTATAATATATTTCTTTAATTGACAAAGAAACCTTAATATGTAGAGAGAAAAAATGGACTGTGTATGTTTTCTCAGTTTTGGTCAGAAGTTGGTGGGGTGACAATGGATTTTCTATCCTCCATATTATTCCCAGACTTAAATCAAAAACTTTGTTGTTATTGCATCATATTAGCTACTATTTACAGTAAAGCTACTAGATTATTAAAAGCAGCAAAAGCATGAAATCGATTTGAGTTGCATACAGATGCAACATGATTTACCTGTTCAGACTCGGATCTTAGTTGTGTGCCGCCCCCCCCACCCCTTTATTTTCTGCTATCAAATTCAAACCTGTTCAAATTTTACTGCTCTAATTTTGTATTGTTCAATAACAATTTTCCTTCACAGCTGATTAGAGAATATTAATTATGTTGAAGTGTAGAAAGTTATGAGTTGATCTAAAAATAGTTACCTGTATAAATTGAGCCGCCCCCCCACCCCACGTTGGGGCCGAGAACAACGGACCTGTCTCACCCCAATTGTGAATGGCACAAATGACCTGGCTGACCCCAATGGCGAATAGCGCTGATTTGATTTGTGTTGACTGTGTTGGAAATGTTATTTTTGTTGATTTTTTTCAGAGGGGTAAACCTCACAAAAACAAAAATAAATTCTTCACTTAGTAGATTTCTACCGGTGTCCCGATTTGTTTTTTTTTTTTTTTTTTTTTTTGTTGTATGCAGAAATAGTCGACATGTCTTTCAGTTGAAAAATCATACCCTTATTATAGGAAGAATGTGAACATGCCTGAAAATAATCCATGTATGCGTCCATAGTTCCCTCAGCTGCAAGTTAATCACTATTACTTCTACTATTAAAAACTATTGATACGGCTTCTAACGGGAAACAATGCTAAGAGCCAAAACACATAAAAAAAGAGTTGTGTGTAGCCGATAGATGAGGAAGTTTGTTTGCATTTCCCTGTGAAAAGTGATATGCATAATTGTGATATATTGATTAACGTTGGCTGGCTTGTTTGTCAACGCTTGTTGAACGCCGTACTATCCATTGAATGATGCTTACATCCATGCTTACGTTCATGCTAACATCCATGCTTACATTCATGCTTATGCTCATGCTTACATTCATGCTTACATTCATGCTTTTGCTCATGCTTACATTCATGCTTACATCCATGCTTACATTCATGCTTATGCTCATGCTTACATTCATGCTTACATCCATGCTTACGTTCATGCTTACATCCATGCTTACATTCATGCTTACATTCATGCTTACATCCATGCTTACATTCATGCACAGTTAGCAGGCATTTAGATTCCGGGGATTTAAAAAAAAATCCAAGTTTAGCTTCGTGGGGGGGGGGGGGGGGGTCCCCATTTTCATAATCAATATTCAACCAGCATTGCGGTCACACACATCGCATCCTTATTGCAAAAGTTAACATGAAAATTTAATAGTATAAGAGAATTGTGAAATCAACTCCTTAAATATTATAAAACGCTAGGCATAATTTTTCAGTTAGTTTTCAAGATAAGGGATAATGGAGAATATATTTGTTCCGGATAGGATGAACGCTGGTTAATTTTCTATGTAGGACAACAACGTAATGCCCCAACGCCGGCCCATTGTTTCCATTTGCGTCTTAACATATCCAGAGATGTCGTGTGTGGCGTTAATGGGGTGGATAAGGAATACAAGGAAAAGAAATGATTGAAGTCAAGATTTGTAAATCTTTGTTCATTAAAAAAAAAAAAAAGACGGTAATTTTGATGGACATCTTAAAGTACACAAGGGAATACGTCCCATAGGCTACTCTCTAAAAGGGTTTAGTTTCTTATGACTCGTTATTATTAATAGTATTTCAAAGCAGTGGTTCTCAACCTTCCTAATGCCACCACCCTTTAATTAATTTCCTTGATACTTCATAACTTTAGAATGTATATGTTTTACGGTGGTCTTAGGTGACCCATGTGAAAGGGTCGTTCAGCCCCCAAAGGTTGAGAATCGCTGTTTTAAATAATAATAATATAAACTAACCGTGGTGTAGCTAGTGATGGTGCAGCCTGGGGCGGGCCAAGCTTATTCTCCCCGTCCCTTTCCACGAAAAAGCTCTGTAGTTAGCCGAAAATGCCACCCTTCAATATAAAGCAAAAATTGCCACCCGGGGCGGATCACCCCCTCCGCACCCCCTTCATACACCACTGCTCACAGACATCTCCCTTTATAATTCTAGAAAGTCAATTATTTTAATAATTTTATTTATCCTGCTTTTGCGCTCTATTTTTTCAAAAAAAATGGGTGATATTATAATATAAGGTCAAACAAACAAACAGCGATGACGTCAGCTGTACGCGTCACAGCACTCCAGCTATGCCAACTATCCACTTGCTTGAGCTGACAGGAAGATGAGAGTGACCATATTGATCCAACGTCTATTTTTAGTTTTATGGGACAAGTTCTTCACGTGTGTTAACGGGCATGTTTGTTTTTGGGGGGGGGGGGGGCAGTCGGAGTTTAACAAAAAGGCATTGGTCATAATGGGCAGTGACCGCCATTAGATTACAACCGGCCTGTGTTTAACACTAGGTCTGAGCCGTGAACTGACCCGGCTATCCTGATAAACAGGGTATTAGCACATGCCCGGGGAAAAAAAACGGAACCGTGTCTGGGTGGTTTAAAAAGTTGTTTTCTCTTTTTCGATGAGTGTTCCACCGAATGGGTGTGTGGGGGTGGTGAAAAGTTCATTTATAGAACCGTCAGTACATCTTTTTTTTAAAATTATTTTTATACACAATTTTTGTGTACGTTTGACCTGATTTAATTAAATGGTAATAGAAAAAACCACCAGCGGTTGATGTGGAACTAAATGTAACTGCAAAGCTCGGAACATAATAATGGACTTGCTGAGAATTTGTGTCATTATATTGTCTTAGCTAGATAAAAATCTTTGGTTTTGACCATGTTACTTTCTATTCACAATGACTATTTCATTTCACGCGCTGCCTGACTGGCTAATGATACTGAGGAGCCATAGTTTGTGTGTGTCTGTGGATCATTTCTTAGGTCTGTCAGAGAATTCAGTAATACCCATGTACTTCAACACTCATGTAAAAAGTGGAACAATTGGCTTAATCGGAGGACGGCTAGGACGGTATCGCCATGATGATGATATACATTTATTAAAGTAATATGTGTACGCTGTTATCAGAAAAATAAAAAATGCTATCAACCAGCAACACTAACATAGCAGAAACTCCGCTCCATGTTTCATTTTTAGTAAGTTTATGGGCTAGTAGAGGGGTTATCAAACCGTGGATCACGACCCCCTGACAAAATGTAAAGGATTGCTTGAGAACTTCAGAAATTTCAGGGGTGTTTTTGTATGTAAATGTGCTTTTTTGTGTGATTTTTCATTTTATAATTTTAGTTTTATTTTCAAGGATTGATTACATTCGTATCGTTACAACAATTTGACAACACTAAACTATGATGTAGATTTCTGCAGCTAATTTAATATAAATATTTTGTAAGTTTCGTTTCATTTTCTTTAAAAAATAGATTGATTGTGATTTTTTTCCTTCTTTTTTTTCTTTGTTTCCCTCTAAGCTGAAAAGTTTGCAGCTTCCAGCAAAACTATAACCAGGTGTTTAAATTTATTAAAATTTTTCTTTGGGTCTACTTCATCATCATCATCATCAGGTCCCGTAGTCCTTCGACCGTTGGGGCGCCACAGATGACATGTACACTATTCTTCTCCATTCCTCTCGGTCTTCTGCCCTACGCATAGCATCGCCCAGTTTTAATCCTGTCCATTCTTTGATATTATCTTCCCATCTTTTTCTTTGCCTTCCTCTTCTTCTTCCGCCTCTAGTAGTGCCCTGCAAGATCTCTTTGGCGAGCCCTTGTTTTCTGGTCACGTGGCCATACCACTCAAGTTTGCGCTTTTTAACAGACGTCAGGAGGTCATCATATTGTCCAATTGCTTGACGAATCCTTTCTTTTATTTGCTCAATGGTGATATGGTCTCTATAGCAAATGCCAAGAATGCCTCTGTAACATCTCATCTCCATCGCCTCTATTTTCCTTTCAAGTTCTGCTATTAATGTCCAGGACTCACAGGCATATAAGAAAATGGAGAGGATTAATGAGCGCATCAGCCTGATCTTGTTGCTGGGGGCTATATTTTTGTCGTTCCATATTTTCTTGAGCCTCTTTAGTGCTGTCGTGGTCTGTGCAATCCTGGCCATCAATTCGGGCTTGGAGCCTTGTTCCGAAACTATTGCTCCGAGGTACTTGAAGCTGCCAACTGTCTCTAATCTTTCCTCCCCGACCTTAATTTCAGTGGTGATGCCATTAATGCTATTTGTCATCATTTTTGTCTTTTCTGCACTGATTTGCATGCCAAAGGACGATGAAGTCTTGTCGAGACTCTTTACTAGGTTGGCTAGCTCTTCCTCGCTTCCAGCCAGTCCGTCTATGTCATCCGCAAAACGTAGGTTGGTGATTGTTCTGCCACCAATGCTGACTGTCCCTACATGCGTTTCTAGTGCATATTTAACATAATTCTCTCTAAGAAGATGTTGAACAGGGCGGGGGAGCCACATCTACAGAACTCTCCATCATTCTCAACCCTTATTCTATTTCCCTTCATACTTACAGTAACATCTCAGTGTTATCTACAAAAAAGCTCAGCACCCACCCCCCCAAAAAAAAATAAAATAAAAAAAAGGTTGAGAACCGCTGGGTTGGGATCATATTATAATTATTATCTAGTAGTGTTTTGAAGACTTCAACTTTGATACTTGTGTGCATGGTACCGTTTTTATACATGCACCTTTCACTTCTCCCTATAGGGTGGAACACATTGTAGAAAATGATAAGATAGCTCTTTTTTTGTGTGTGTTTTTGTTAACACCCGGACCCACCGGGTATTGTCTCAAAATACCCGGACCAGGGTCGGGTTAAACAAAAAACTGTACCGAGCTCAGCCCTATTTGACACCAGCCAACAAAGAGAGATAAGTGCGTCATGGGATATGATGCGAGCTATCATACTCTTATTTTTTTTAAACGAACGTAGTCTCACAAAGACATGTCTCGAGGGAATGACCAGGAGATAGTGGAATAGATAATCTACCGTCTCCGGTCCGTGTTGCTTACACTTACACGCTCTTCAAGTAATCGAGATGTAAACTGAGCGCGGAGAACAATCTCAATCACGCAGAGTTCTTATCAGCTACTCATTGAGGCTTGAACTTGAAGAAGATGGAAAATAAACAAATTTACAAAGCAAAGACAGTTACATTGTTACAATTAAATTTATTTATCTTGTGTGTAAGCGCGCGCGCCTTGTTAACCATTCTTAAAACTAAAAACAAACAAACGAAAAAAAGCAAAAAAATCACAACAGATTTAAAAAAAAGGGGTTGTTGGGGGGGGGGGGGGATTTTTTGTTTTAGGGCGTGGGGGTGTACTTTAACACTTGTTTTTACCCCCCCCCCCTCTAAAAATCTGACTATTTTAGAAAGGAAATTGACTAGCTAACATAGCTCGTTTCATCTTAAGGGTTATTATGATGTTTGGTATTTCTCCTGAAACCATCACCGTTCAGTTATCGGAAAAATATAATCGGAACTTCTATTCAGTCTATTCTAAGCTCAAAATCTGGAAGGAAAAATGTTTCATCAACAAACTCTTGAGTGTTGGAACAAAAATATATAAGTCCGTAGCCACGACAACGTAAAACGAAACGCACTATTGTTGTAGGGGGTGGGGCTGGTGGGGATATATTGACGACCGAAACCTCCCACGCCAACAGCAAGGCAGCAGACATCGTTACACAGGCACACACCATCATCGATCTGTTCCTGTGAGTGAAGGGAGGGTTAGGGTGAGGGCTGGGTGGCGGCCAGCTGGTTCGGCTATACACTTGAACACCCCCTCCACTTGTCAATTATCTGCCGGCCTTCATAGCGCCGGTGATGCTGCTCTGTAACCGATAGCACTTCTTGCCATTGACGTGTCACAATTATTAAAACACGCGTTTCCGTTTGTCAAACTATCTTTTTAAAAGAACAGCAACAGACGCCACTCGAGGGTTATTGTTTAGAAACAAGGAAGAGAAATAGGAAACATGATTAGTGTTGTAGTTGTACGTATTTTAATGTCAACAAAAATTGAATATCGGATCGTATGTCAGCAGGCAGTCGCATATAATTACTACATTCACGTCTATTTTAACTTTCTGCTTGGCCAATATCTTTTTCAAATCTGATAATTAATGCTTAAATTTTCAGATAATAATGTAAACCCCCCCCCACCCCCTTTTTAGATTTCTGTTATTCAATTTATATACACTACATGGTCAAATAAAGCTTTAGATCTATATAAATTGACTATGCCGCTGCCATTAACATGTTAAAAAAAACCACATTTAACTTCCTCTGTGTCAACTGACCATTGCAACATTTAACTTTCCATTGTCCTGATTTGACATTGGCCGTTAATTTTAATAACCAGTTGGTCCCATTGACTATGATTTTGCCACATTCAGTTTAAACTGCCCCCATTTGACTGGCCTTTGTTCTCATTTAAATGACCCCCTCCCCACACCCACGCGCGTTGCCGCCCCCCTGTTTACCGCCCCTAACCTCATTCTAAACACTTGAGTTTTATCATTGCTTATTTTAGACACACAGAAACTATGCAAATCTTTAAAATATATTATGGTAGGGTAATATGTTAGAATCTTTCTTTAGGACCTGGACGCCTGAATTTCATATTTAGTCATTTGCTTTTTAACTTTTTAACATATAAATATTCTTGATAGTAAATTTTTTTTATTAGTTTTGTTTAGATATATTTTCATTCAGCCTTTAAATTTATTATAAAATATGAGACAACACCTTTTCTCTTACTTTATGTCTAGTTGCTTTTCTAATGAAGCTCTTGATGATCTTTGATGCTCCATCCAGTAAAAAAATACTTTTTTTCAAAGAAAATTGTTAGATGGAAGTTAGTTCAAAATTAAATTTTTTTAAACAGAGATTTATTATGATATTTATTGGTAATTTTTTTTTAAAGCAAGTTTGCAAGTGAAAAATAAGAAAAAGTAAATTATTTTTTTTCTTACTGTATGAACAAACTTTTGTGAAACAATGTTCCATGGAACAAATTTCTTTTAAACAAATTTATGAGAACTATCCAATAGGCCCCTCTTTTTAAATCATGTGCTATGAAGTTCACTACATCTATGGATGTTATGTAATAAATAGTTTAAAAGTTGGTGCATGGTGCCTGATTGGTTATTTTGAATCGTTGTTATTCTTTAGAACATTCTAGACTGTCCAGGGTACCAGCTGACACAGTGACTCTGACAGACCCAATCTCTGCCACTCGTGTGCTGTGTGGAGCATTAATTATGCCAACTATTGCCACCATTGTAGGCAAGCTCATGTTTGGTCTTGTCCAGTCCAATTTTCAGAGAACACTATTGGTATGTTGATAACATATCTGTTTTTTTTTAAATTTTCTAGTTTCAGGTTGGCGACTGGTCAAATATTGGCCCATGTTCCATTATGTTCGCCTGCTCAAGTTTTATTGTTAATATATAATATAATGGTTACCGGAAATTTGATCGAAAGAAATTTCGTTGACAGAAAATTGATCGACGGAAATTTGATAGAACGGAAATTTGGTGGAATCTTTTTTTCAGTTCACACGTTAAAATTTTGGTCAAATTTCTTTTTGAACGCACTATAATACAGTAAAACAAAATAATGCGCTCAAAAAGAAATTTGACACACAATTTTAACGTGTAAACTATAAAAAGGATTCGACAAAATTTTCGTAGAAGAAATTGTTTTCGATCAAATTTCCGGATACGTAATATATTAAGTGATTTTGAATTAATCCTGAAATTAAATTTAAAGCCAGGTTGTATGAGATATACCTAAGCTTTTATCATAAATGGTTGGAAAACTTTATTGGCAATGTGTTTTTTTAATGCTATTTTTTTTTTATTAAGCTGGTCCAACCCTATTAAAAAAAATATATATATATATTACTGATGATAGTAACTCCTTTTGAGAACATAATTTAAAATCAGTTATAAGTTATTGTCATATTAAATTTTCTTTAGACTTTTTTTTTTTAGGTATACCATGTAAACTTTAAAACCTCATACTACCATAAACAGCTATTCATTAAATATAAAAATGAATGGTTCATTGTAAATTTATGTTAAAAAGATAAACATTTAGTTCTACTTCTATCAGTTAAGTTTATTTCTGAAGGAAAAAAAAAACAACATTAAAAAAATAATAGAACAAAATGTGGAATAAGGGACATAAGTAATTCTCCTTTCCAGCCCCAAATGAAAACTATTAAACAACAACAGTAACTATGTATGTGTCATCTAGAAATTTAAATGTTTCATAATATTTCTATTCAGGGTGGCTTTGCCTTCATAGCTATCAAGGGTGTCATGAAGATCTACTATAAACAGCAGCAGTATTTACGCCAGGCTAACCGAGTCATCTGTGACTATGAAGATCCACAGAGTCCAACCGCTCCGGGCAACGACACACCAACTCAGCAATGATTCGCCTCTGCCAATCTTTAAATCGAAAAGTAATCTGAATCACAAAAGCTGACAATACATTGAAAACTATTAATTTTCTAGTGATATTGGTTTAAGATATCAAAAATGTAACCTCAGAAACAAGCTACGTCAGTTTACCACATTGCCCTGAATCTTAAATTTAACATAGTTTATGCAGTTCATGCTAAGTAAATACATGTGGCCTTTTTTTTCCTTTAAATAAACATTAAGTCAAGAAACACTCAGCGATCATATGACAGTTATTTGCATTTCAGAAGTTTTATCTCATAGGGGCATTTGAATATCTTAAGTATTGTTTTGTGACTTGATTAATGTCTCCATTGTTATTCATTACAAATAAGCACCTGTGTGAAGATATTAAAAGAACATTACATGTGTATAAATAATGAAGCATATTAGGTGACTGTACATAAACCTAACCTGTGATGTAATTTTCTTTTTTGGAGAAATGCATGGTAAAAGAATTTTTTTAAAACGCTATTTAGAAAGGCACATTAATTTTTTTTTACAAATTAAACAATATTTTATAAGCAGATCTATTAAAAAAACTACAAGTTAAGCTTAAGGCATCTCAGGGAATAGATGTGTAATTTTTTTATTTGAACAAATGTTGCTGTATTCCAATAAAATAAAAACAAAAAAAACATAAAGATTCAAAATTATGTTTAAAAAAAAAAATCAGAATCAAAGGCTATATAAAAAGTGTAACATTCGTAATATAAATTCTGAAATGGTATTATATCTTCAGTCTGTACCTTACACTGTTGTGAGAGGTATTTTGAATAAATATGATTATTATGCAGTTTTATCTATCAATCACCTTTTCAAGTTTTTTTTCCAAACATTTTTCTCCCCATATTTCAAAGGTTAATTAATCATATGTTGTACTTTCTTTGGAATTTTTTTTGATAGAACTACATTAAAGGTATTTTTTATATTTCATTACATATGGGAAAGCATATCTAATTAATGGATCATGTAAATAAAAAAAAATGGACTCTAGAATTAAACAATTTAAAAAAATCAGAACTATTGATATTGCTTTAGAATGTTTATCTACCCATGTTCTAATGGATGACTTGTCTAAATTACATAAAATATTTTATCTTCTTTGTTGTTCCTGATATAGTGAGGAGATTTAAAAATAAACATTCTTGAAACCCTATAGTAAAAAGTACATTCTCTATATGCTACTTTGCATATACCATTTTTTCTACAATTATGTTCCACTTCAATTATAAAACCGCTGATGTAGAGAAAAAAAAAGTTTTGAACATTATGCCATTTTAAAAAGGTTAATTACACTTGGTTGAGGGGGAGATCTATATTAAACCTGTTTGGTCTGATGAAAGAAAACTTAATATTTTCAAAATCGTTAGGGAATTGAGAGTTGTGCTAACGATTAAGAGAATTCTACATGTAAATACAAATATAATGGTAACTGGGGCAAGTTCTCTATTATTGTGTTGTATGTTGTTTTTATGCTCTGAGGAAAACATTTTATTTCTTGCACTCTAAAATGGTAATAATGTGGTAATGTCATTAAATTTAAGATTATGCCATAATGACTAGTATTTTAATAATTTTTTTGCCACAGCTCAGATGAAATGAATATAAAAAAAAACTTTTCAGAATTTTTTAAAAGTAAAAAAGTAATTTAAAATTCTAACATTTTTAAAAACTGTTATCACGTTTCTATAATTGATATTATGTCTTTTATCTAGTTTTACTGTATTTATGGGCCTTTGGTAGGATGAATGTTATATTAATTACAACCCATTAAAATTAAGTGCTGTAATTCAAGTTAAAAAGTAGTTATACCTATATGAAAATGCAGACTTTTAAGGTAAAGTAGCTAAGAATATTTGACAAAAATTATATTCAAACAAATATTAAGTTAATTAAAAACCTTATTCAAAATTTAATCTAAGTCTAATCATTGTCTAAATTTAAAATATCTTAAATTACATTAAACATTTAGATTATCAATTAAATATATGTTTAGATAATTGTTTTAGATAGCTGATCCACTCACAAAAGTTTTTAGTTTTTACATACACTCATGTGAAGACAATGAGAACATGCTTGAATGTTTCAGTAAAACTCTGTGATGGATTGATTAAAAATTATTTAATTTCAAATATCAACATGAATTTAACAAGCATTAAAATAAAAAGTCATGTTTGATTTCCGCCTTGTTCTTTTCATTCACATTTTTGTCATCACAAGTAGACATGGAAACATCAGAAATGTTTTGCAAAGAAAATCTACATGATAATACATTTTTCAAGACAGTTCAAGCCATTTAAGCATTACTGAATGCAACAAATAAGAAGAATATTTTAACTTTCTAAATCTACCACATAAAACTTGGTGTAAGTGTAAGCCTTTCTACTTTTAATTTTTTTATTAATCTATGAAGAAAACTTTCATTATAAATATTTCATTTTTTTATTATCAATAAACAAATATTAAAATTTTACATCCTTATGTCAAAACAAATATTTTGGTTTAATGGTAGCATTTTAAAGAAGAAACATAGACTTGTAAACGTTTGTGGGATGATAAAAAATTAAATATAAATTTATTTTAGGTTATGTAACTAAATAACCTAAAAGCCAGCTTGTGAAATCCATAATACTTGCACAGAGTCAATAACAGAATAGATTTTGTTGCTTTTAGTGATGAGAAGTAAAGTTTAATAATTTGTTTAAATCAGGATTTTTTTAAAAAGGGTGGTAGGTTGTGGGGGTGCAAGAAAACACTTAAAAAGTAAATTCATTTGCATTTTCTTAATGTTGGGGAGCAGTAATTTTTTAATAAAAATCGAGATGTGGGCGCTGGAAATGTTTAAAATCAAGATGGGGTGCGTCAAAAAAAATATATAGTAACCCCTGGTTTAAACGCTATAAAGTATGACATAGCTATTCATAACTTTGATAATATTAGTCATAAGTAAACTAAATTTGGCTTTTTTTTTTTTTTTCAAGAACCTTAAAATACAAGTCTTTCTAGATTATTTTCAAATAAACTATATCATGTTTAGAAGAAAGCCAAAGGCTTAATTCTATATTCCTATAAAGTGTTTTTAGATGTTACTTTTTCTGTTGCTTTTTATTAAGCTCTATATTTCTTTGGTGTACGTTATCAATTTTCAGAGATATTATTAAAGAATGAATGTTATATGAAAGCTAAATATAGCCTAATTACTCATCCATGACATTAAATGTATTATATAATTGACATTCAGAACAGTATATTTAATACAGCAAAAATACATTTAAATTTTACACTATTTAAGTACAGATTTACTAAGTTTCATGTTATAAGCAGGTCAAATAATGAGTGAAGGATTGAGAGAACTGTAGTGTCCATGTTTGTAACCCTATTGATTGTAGCATGGCATGATTCACACTCTCCGAAGGGTATTTATAACACAGAGAAATATTTCTTTCAAATTCACTATTTTGGTGAGGAGATAGATATTTTTTTAAATTCAAAGACAAAAATAATATTTAGATTTATTAATAATACTATTCAGTGATTGACTGCGATCAAAATCTATAGCTGAAAAACAATCTAGATCAGACATGGGCAAACTACGGCCCGTTGGGCTTTTTAATCCGGCCCGCCGAACTCGTCCACGTTATATTATTAACTCTTTCGCTGCTGAGCAACGCACACTGCGTTCATCCGCCGTTCTCAAAACTGTGGACCAACGCGCTCTGCGTCGTTTCGATATCATGTTTGTTTCTTTGCTATTTCTCGGTTAAACTTTTAAGAGCTATTTTTAAATAAAACTTTTACATAGAAGAGTGGTACTTCATTGTTTACAAGCGAAACCAAGGTTTACTTGTTGTCATTTGAAGCATTATTTTAGTGATTTTCTTCGCGATTTTATTCTACTGTTGCTATGGCTACTCCAAGCCCTAGTAGCTGAGTAGTTTCCTAGACGATTAACAGCTCAAAAAGCTTTGGAATTGTTTTAAACTATTTCTTTTGATAGTGAAGATGATTTATATTTAAATCCATCGGATGATTATGCGCAGATGGCGCACCCCGAAGACATTGACCCTTGAGTGTGATGCATTACGGTTACTCTCTACTTCATTTTTTCGCTTTGCACTTTCAGCCCTTCAGTAAAAATGAGCGGACAGAAGAAAAGAAAAGTAGACAGTGAGTGCCGAGTGTTCAATAAAGAGTGGACAACAAAATATTTTTTCACTGAAGTCCGATCAACAGCTGTATGTCTGATATGCCAAGAAACTATAGCAGTTTTTAAAGAATACAACATCAGCCGCCATTTTACCACAAAACATGCTAACTACGCTAGTAAACAGTCTCCACAAGAACTGGCGGCTACAGTTCAGAGATTGACGGCTAATTTACAGACTCAGCAAAATATTTTTCACAGACAAACTGCGATTCAAGAGTCAAGTACTAAAGCAAGTTTTTTGCTGGCATTCAAATTAGCAAAGGCCAGTAAGCCTTTCTCCGAAGGCCAATTTTTAAAAGAATGCATGGTTGAGACAGCAGGTCTCTTGTGTCCGGAGAGCAAAGGCAAATTTGAACAAATCAGTTTATCACGCAGAACTGTGACTCGCCGTGTCGAATTGATTGACAAGGATATAGCTGGCAAATTAAACAAAAAAGCGGAGTCCTTTAAGTTTTATTCACTAGCACTGGATGAAAGTAACGACATAAAAGACACTGCACGCAGCTACTAATTTTTATCCGAGGGATTAGCGACAGTTTTGAAATCACAGAGGAATTTTTGACAATGGAGTCCATGAGAGGAAAAACGAGGGGAGAGGACTTGTATAACCAGGTGTCTGCTGTCATCGAGAGAGTGAAGCTACCTTGGAGTAAACTTGCCAATGTCACCACGGATGGATCGCCAAATTTAACTGGGAAAAACGTTGGGCTGCAAAAAAGATTGCAGGAAAAAGTAAGAGGAAAATCCTGATCAGGATGTTATTTTCCTTCACTGCATCATTCATCAGGAAGTTCTGTGTAAGTCTATATTGCAGCTAAATCACGTCATGAATCCAGTCATAAAACTTGTTAACTTTATACGAGCAAGGGGACTTCAGCATCGTCAGTTTATTGCGTTCCTGGAAGAAAACGATGCAGATCATCAGGACTTACTTTACCACTCCCGTGTGCGCTGGCTAAGTTTGGGTAAAGTCTTTCAAAGAGTGTGGGAGCTGAAGGAGGAGATCACTCATTTTTGGAGTTAATGGGGAGATCCGACGAATTTCCCGAGCTAAGCGACAAGATCTGGCTTTGTGACTTTGCGTTTGCTGTGGACATTATTTCGCACATGAAAGCTACAGGGGAAAGATCATTTTGTGCACGACATGTACACAAATGTTAGGGCCTTCAAATCCAAGCTGACTCTTTTCTCCAGACAAATTTCAAACAAATCTTTCACTCATTTCCCCACTCTAGCCATGCAGAAAGAGGCGACCCGAAACGCGCAGAAATACAGCAAATCACTGGACGACCTGCACGGAGAATTCTGCCGTCGTTTCTGTGATTTTGAAAAAATTGAAAAGTCACTTCAGCTCGTGTCCTGTCCCCTGTCACGAGACCCTGAAACAGCTCCACAGCAGTTGGAACTGATAGATCTTCAGTCTGACTCTGTATTGAAGGAGAAGTTTAACTCTCTTAAACTGAACGACTTTTATGCTTCACTTAACGAAGCCACGTTTCCAAACCTCCGGAGAATGGCACAGAAGATGCTGACGTTGTTTGGCTCAACCTATGTGTGTGAACAGACATTCAGCATCATGAACATCAACAAAGCCCGTCACAGATCTAAGTTAACTGACCAACACCTCGGATCTATCTTGAGAATTGCCACAACAAATATAATGCCAGACATTGATGCACTTGCAAAAAAAGGAGACCAACAACACTGTTCCCACTGAAACTGAATGGGAGTTTATTACTACGTTATTAAATTAATAAATTTGTAAAATAATTTTTACAATAAACTAAGCACAATGGTGTTTTGCTGCCTATGAAAGGCCAAATCTTTTCATGTAATGATTTTTACATTTAATATATATTAGTTCACATAAACACACCAATCTCCTATTCTGACCCGGCCCCTCTGTCAAATTTTAGAAACCATTGTGGCCCGCGAGTCAAAAAGTTTGCCCACCCCTGATCTAGATGTAAGACTTGATTTGGAACATCTGTTTCCTGTAATTGGTTCTAGAAATATTAAGGGCACCACCATCTTGTTCTTAGTCTAGTAACATATGATTGAAATTGAAAGACTTCGGGGTCTCTGTAATAATTTATTTTCTTTTAAAAATTATTTCATGTTATCTTTACACATTATTTCATTTCTTCATTAACAATTATGATCTTAAAAACTTTCATTTTAAAGCAAAACTTAACTACCAGTATATAAAATACATCAGTAGCTATGAGCTAACAATAACGTAGTAGGGTACAATTAGAGAAATAATATTAGGAAGATAATTTTAAGCTTAAACAATTGTCTTAAATAATTTTATTTATAGTACTTCACCTTTAAAAAAAAAAATAATTAAAAAAAAAATATATATATATATCCGGTGTATAAATATATACAGACATATAAATATATAAATTATATATACCATATATTTAATGACTAAAATAAGCTAGCCTAAAAAAATATGACATATCACAAATACCTTTTTTGACTTCTGGGATTTTTTTTATGCACTCTCAGCTGATGAAAGTGCATATATTTATTTACATAACTTATAATTATAAAGAAAATATTCTCATTTCAGTCAAAAAAATAAGTTATCTGTGCAGGAACCAGGTTTAAAATGAAATAACCCCTACAATAACTTTCAAAAGGGTGTTGTAGGAGCAAAGTTTAAAATTAAATAACCCTTTTAACTTCCACAGGGGTGTTGTAATATGGCCATAAAGTATCAACATGAAAGCAAAGAGCAACCACATTTATGACGAAACTTTAAAATCATCAACAAATAAATAGAATGATTACATAATAAATTTTTACATAAAACTAAGGCATTAATGTGTTACATTACATTGTACACTTACTGCAGGCACAGGTACACAAACGTAATATTCTGTACATACATTGTATTTTTTTGCCTTTAAATAAAAAAAATATGATAATATAATCACAACTTGGAACAAACATTTGTTTTGGCTATCAATTAATGCCGGCCAGCAAGATGTTACGGCCAAGTGGACATGCATCCTTGACCATTCACAAACCCAAGCAACAGCAAAATAATAAATGGAAATATTAAGTTTGTTCTATATAAGCAATGGAATTATTTATGGTGTATAAGCTGGTGGAGGGGGAAAACTAGTGAGTGAAGCAACATCTGTACTAGGAGACGGTGGTGGGATTAAAGCTTCAGTATCATCAAAGTATAAGTAATCTGGATTTCGAGAAGATTCAGTCGATTCGTACATTGTATGTCTTCGCAGACAATTACAGGCAGTGGCTAACACTGACAATCCACCTGCAGCAGTCACTAGATAGAAGCTTACATCAAATGTCACCTGCACTTTACTGCCATCATGTAGACGAGATGAAGATTGCAGCTTTTCTATCGCTGTTGTGATCCAGTAAGTAAACAGATTGATGGTAACACACAAGACAACTGTTTTAACAACAAAAAAAAAAGAAATATAATTATAATAATAAAATTTAAAGAAGCATTTCATAACAGGTATTTCCAAGCTTTATTTGTGCAATATAACATTACTCTAAACAGATGCTTGCCTCTAAAATGCCTATTATTAATAAATGTTTTTTAAATTTGGTACTGGTTTCTAAATTTTACTGCAAGATTCAGACAAGTGAAAGTTAAATTTAAATACTCTATGTTATTTGATTTTTAAAAAATCATCCAAAACAATCAAATAATTCCCAAAGTAATAAAAAAACATACTCCCAGCATTACACTACACTAAAAGAATTGCACAATATGCCAATTTTAAGCAAGCAACCCAAATTTCTCATGCTAAATTAAACTTTGATGAATAAAAATATTAATGAATAATAGTAGCTACAAAGAGTGTTATAACCTGAGCTAAACCATTTGGACCTTAAATACCATTTGGCAGTATTAATAAGAAAATAGTTAAGCCTGTGGAAACTGAAAATTAGCTTAGCGCTCTCACTAATTAAGTCATGTTAGCATGATGGAATATGAGTTTACATATAAATTAAATTAGTAAAATGAACGACTAAAGGTGTACAAGAAGAGGATTACCTGTAAGGATATTAAAAATGGCATTTCTCCTCAACAGCTTAAGAAGTTGATAGCTTGGCCCAATCAAATCCAAAAGAAATGCTGCCATGCTACATACTATGGCAATAAAAACAAAGGCTATACTTGTTTTAAACAACAACACACTTGGGTACGTCACACAGTTCACCATAACTGAGGAAGAATTCAAAATAAAAAGTGAGTTTAATTAGATGAAAATGAGTGGAGGAGTTTGGGGAGGGCGTTTAAACCCAGAATTTTTTTATTTTATAACTTCAAAATGCAGGGATGAACTTTGGCTTATGTCTGAATAAAGTTTTGCCTCATTCCACACTGAATCAGAATGTTTGCGGAAAATTAGGTTCCTTTTACCAAGCTGTGTTTAAATAAATCCTTTTAGTAGTTATTATAACTTATATACTCAATTTCAGTATTACCCGCTGGTGTGGGAATCTCATCGACTGATATTAAACAACTCATAAACCGACTAATCAAGAAAGCTAGGAACATAACACAAACTAAACATCCTTCACTTGAAAAATTATTTGAAGAAAGTTGTTATTGTAAAACTAAACACATTTTGGATGATACATCCCACCATTTTCATCACAGATACTTAGGATCGGCCCGTTATGGACAAATTCTTTCCGTCAGGGCGAGGACTGAAAGATATAAAAATTCTTTTGTTTCCCAATCTGTACGAATTTACCAGCGTGCTTCCCCTGAAGTCACAAAGAACTAATAAGTCCCTGATATGGCAGGGAGAATTCACTGAATGGCTGTTTTTTTACTAGTTCTGTTGAAGTAATTTAATATAAATGTCTTGTGTTCAAATTGTTTTATTTATGTGCTGAAAATGTACAATGCAATCAAAAAACATTTCCATTTGTTTGGATCAATAAAAGAATCTTATCTTATCTTATATTAAGTAATAAATTGTTTTATAATTTAAGATTATACTTATTTCTATCTATTTTATTTCAGTCTCTACCCCCTTCGCGTTATATAATATGCGCATGGTTCCTTACTAGATCTTATAAAATATTTCAAAATCTAAAGCTGCTGTGCGAGTAGTTGAGAGTGCATTTTGTTTTTAAATGCATGTCTTCTCCATTTTCGCAATCGCTAGGAATCGGCCGAAGAACGAAATAATTATGCCACAAAATTTTGACATACAGCATCGAAGCAAACAAGCCAAAGTTAACTAAATTTGTCACCAGGGCCACTAGGAAAATATTGCTGTTGTCGTATATAACGAGTGGATTGTGAAAACACAAGGCAACAAATTGACGACCATCCCCATCATTACAAAAAAGGTGGTGGTCAATTGATATCTGTTAAAATGTTTAGACATCTCCCCATCCTATGCACACCCATACACTCCTAAGTCAAAACCACTGACCACCTTTCCCTTTCAGTGCATAAGTAATATAATTATGGATGGTACCCCACCAATGGTATGTCTCTGTTGATTCAGAACCAGACACAGAAAGGTGCTAAAACTAACAAACAATAAAAACAATTTTGTGGTAAATACTGTACAGTCGAACCCGCTTATCGCGACCTCGGTTAACTCGCCAACCTGTTATGTCGACATTTTTGAAGTGGAACCACCAAATTCTCTCTATGTCTTCTCCTCGGTTATGTCAATTCTTTTATGTCGCCTAACCCTAATATCTCGAGCACAAAGGGTGGCCAAATGTGCTACTTAACTTCGGTTACCTCGATCCCCATGACCAATCGATGGCTGTTGAAACAACTTTTTCATAATTATAAAATAAGTTTAGAATGAACCTAAAAGTAATTTTAAAAAATATGTTTTAATTCGTGCTTTAGAGTCCATTTATAAATGATCATAATTTGCCGTGTGCAAGACGTTGTAATGGGCAGACATTCACGGTCACTTGCATAATGGCTATGCCGTGGTACTATGTCAGAGTTTCATTCATAAGTGTTTGCCGTGTGCAAAAGCTATTAAACCATTGGTCAGGGAAAGCTTTAATTAAATAGGCATGTGTCAAAGTTTAAATTTAAAAAAAAGTAGTCCCTAAATAGTATTTTAGTAATAAGGGGATGCTTTGCCTTATATAAACTATATAGTCATTGCGCAAGACACGATCAGGAGAATTACGTCACAAAATGAGTTGGCTTTGTCCATAGTAGAAAATACCGAACAAACTCGCACTTTAAAATTTTGAAGCTCAAACAGTTCTCAAGTTAAAATGCTGATTCTGCTTTTGTAACTTGAAATTTGCTCTAAATAATATTAAAAAAATTATGTATTTTTTAAAATGAAGTACCTGCATTTATTAACGCACATCATGTACATAATGAAATTTCAAGCACATGTTAATATATTGCCACCATATTGGTTTTCGGTTATCTCGATCAACGGTTATCTCGACACTTTTTGGCAAAACCTGAGGCCTTCGACATAACCGGATTCTACTGTATATTTTTTCAACCCTGTCTTTCATAGTTCTGACTGATCTTGGCGTACAATCGCAAAACACATCTCCAAATTGTGCATTTTACTCCAAAATCATAGCAGTAACCAGGTCTGCCACTGGAACTTCTAAAGACATTTTCACAATGATGAATATTCTTTTTTTTGTCAATTACTTTTAAATGTATTAAAACTAAGAAAGTTTGTGATTAAAAGAGTTATCATTTGAAAACTTAGTTATATATGAATCATGCATCATTAATCCTTTTTCTCTCCATAACTTATCCAATTAAAATGTATTATAATCAACCACACATACTGTCATTAGCTCCAGGACCAAACTTGTAAACTACATCATCTAGGCCAGTGTTTGGATAATTTTTATAGAAGTGGCCATTGTAAAAAAACTGTGTTGTGCTCAGCTGTTTTAAACTCCCAGCAGATTTTGGAAGTAAATGACATCCACCTCCCTGTTGATCAAATACCAAATTAATATTTTAATTTTACTGTAGGATAACATACAACATAACATTGTTAAGTAATAATAGTCAGTTATTTAATTTCTATTTACAAAGCTACCTTTCCAAAAAAAAAACAACTAACGCCATTAAAAATCTACTTTGCCTCTTAATGTAATAACTCCTATTGATAAAACTTACAGTAAGAAATATCCAGTCTGGCTCAAGTGAAGTGCAGAGCAAAACAATTGTAATCATACTGAATAATGCCGCTGAAAAATTGCGCTCCCTGTGCTTAAAATACATTCTTGTACTGTAACGATCATGATGTCTACTCGAGTGTCTGTGTCTACTCCTGGGTCGACTGTTGGAAGATCTACTACGATGCCCATGATTTCTTCTAGAGCTTCTTGTTCGACTACCAGAATCTCTAGATGTGCCCGATGTTCTGCTAGGACGGCTTGAACCTGGATCCACCACAGGGGGTGGAAGTGAAGAAGCCTGTTGCTGCTGATTTAATCTGACATCCTGCGATATTTGTCTAGGTAATATATCTATATCTATGAGTGACATCTTAACAGATGGAGTTTTTCAGCTTGCAGATGCAGTGTTCTTTTTGGTGTAGCTGAATAAAAATTTAAGTTATTTAATAAAAATTTTATTTTCAAAAATTACTTTAATATTCAATTCATTTTTATTTTTTTATTTTGAAGATAGCTAAATTTATATATAATTAATGTATCAATAGGAATCTGGGTAACAACTTTAGCTCTGCTATTGTATTATATGTAATTATGATTTGAAATAATAAAAATGTCAATATTTCAGTATTTTAACTATAAATTATTTAACAAAATTGACCCGGACACGCAGCGCCGCAATTCGCACCCGGGTCCCATTAGACTCAATGGTATTCGGATGTCAATTGTGGTAGTTTATTTTAGTTAAACTGAAGAAGTAAGTTTACAAACGTATAGTCCATTCAATTATCTTTCATTTGATACCAAATTTTGTCTTACAAACCCAACAATAATATTTTAAATAGTTTTTTAATCCCAACCTCTCACTTCTGGTACCCGGGAGCGAATAGTCGCAGCCATTGTACAAATGCTACAAAAGAATAAATAAAGACCATCATTAAATAAATGAAGTGGTTAGGTAGGCCAAATGAGCCCTGTACCGGTATTTAATATAATATTATGACACTTCCATTATGCTACTTTCATCAACAAGACACCATTGTCATCAGTTTACAACTTAATGTAACAAATATCGAACTAACTAATTAATTTCGATAACTTTAATGTACAGTATTTTAAATCTGAGACATTGGGAGGGAAATAGGAAACCGCAGGTCAATGATGGGTCTTGCTGCATTAGGATGGATACTAAAGTATTGAAAAAAGTTGTGACGTTTGTTCCAAATTATATAAAATAAAATGTAAGTAATGAAGCATTGCTGCCCAAACCTGACCTAAATAAAATGTGTCAATAATTATAATTGTGTTGTCAATCATTGTAAAATCAGACAAACAACTGGAAATCCAAAATCTGGTACCACTTTTTAAAACTCCTAATTATTAATTGTTTTAATTAAGCCTAATTACTTTTTTTAGTTCTATAATTTACTATTATAATGTAATATTAATGTCATCCTAATCAATCATTTTATTAAATTTGAGGCAAGAATTTTAATACTAATAATAGACACTTCTTCACACAGGGCTTTTACCTGACTTTATTCTCAACATTTGTCAACATCAATATTTATAACCACTTTGACTTTGTTTGATGAAGTTATACTATTATTTTACTATAACTTATATAGTGAGTAGAAAGTAGTAGAATCTTATGCTTATTCTGAGGATACTATTATAAATCTACTAAAACATTAGTAGTTATACTTGTTATAAGTTATAGTCTCTATTTAGTACTAAAGTGCTAATACTAAGAGGAGTATAAGGAGACAGACTCACTCACTCAACTCACTGATAGTTAAGTTAGTGATATGATTCGAATAATGGGCTTATTTTATAAGTTTACTTAACATTTAGAAATAATATTAAAACTATAAATATACTTTAGTCATCATAAATATGTTTTTAAGGATATGTAACAATTAAATGAAAATTGCAATAATACACGAAGATGCCTTATTTGTGTACCGGATGCTTTGTTTACTTCCTTTACGCATTTAACTTCCCTAGATTGCCAGATTTTAAGTTTCTAATTTATATGTAATATTTCTGAAAACACAAAACAATTTCTCTAAGTATAATTATTGGAATAATTAAAAGTCCGGTACTAATTAAGTTATAAAAAGTTTATTTAAATAGCGAATTCATTGGATCATTTAATTTGGAGAGTTACAATAGATTAATTAATTGATTAACCTGCTTTTTATTATTTAGTTTTTAAATTGTTAATACATATAAGTTAAATATAAGTTAAAAAGAAAACTAACAATAAAGATAGCTCTTAAAGTACTTAAATAGACGATTTCATAGTTGATCATCATTTAAATGGATTCAGAAAGCTCCCCCGCCCCCCTTTCTTCGCAATCTGGCCCCAGCCTAACACCAAGTGAAGATTTCATGAAAAAATATTTGTTTTAGCTACACAGCAAAACGTTGCTGAAGCCTCAATCTCAGCCTTTTTAGTTTTATACACATAAATCATGAAATTTCAGAATTTTTGTATTCCCAATTCGATGTATTTCCAGTTCATAAGGAGGAAGCAATTTCTGCCTTGATTCCTTTTGCAAAAAAATTATATGTGCGAATCTGTGGTTTCAAAATTAATTAATATATTTTAAAAGACCATAAATTGTTTATAATAAGCATAGGCAAAGCTTGCCATGCGGTTGGCTCCTTGATTTTCAGGCACACTATGAAAAAACATTATGGTAATACTGGGGAGAGACTGCAATCAGGTTAGTAAAAAAGGAAATGCGTGAAACAAAGTATGGAAAAAGCTTTAAAAACGGAACGTTGTTTTGTTGCATTCCTTTTTTCAGGTTTTCTCATACTTTGTTTCACCCTTTTCTGAAAAAACAGTAGTGTCAGTAGCATCTCATTCAAAATTTGTTTTTCCCCTTTTACTATTTTCCACATGGCAGCAGGGTTGCCAACCACCTGTAAATTTACAGACAGTGTAATAATTTGACTTAAATACGGCCTGTCAGTAAAAAACTTTAGGACGTAAAAAAACAACCCACAATTATTACGTCTTTAAAAATGTGTCCGTAAAAAATGTTGAAGATTGGAAATAATTGTCCATAAATTTTCATGGATAGTTTTGGCAATTCTGAATTGTAAATTTTCGTTTGTTCGTAGAGTTGGCAATTCTGATTTGCTGGTTGTAGCTGTCATTAGAAAAAATGTGTTATTTTCCTATAAGCGCTATCAGTTGTTTTGTGGTTCATTTTATTTGCACATTAATAGCGTACTAGTGCATTTTTGACGTTTCCAGTAAGTAAATTTTAGAATGATAACACTTTTTATCTGTGGAAAAATTGAGAGGGGTTGTGGCGTTTCAAAAAAGGTAAAGAAACCTGATCTAGAGCTAGAGCCGAGGTCTTCAACCAACTTTGAACTAAAGCACTTGACAAAAATAACATACAATTTTTTGGGCTAAATTTCTATCTATTCAACAAAATTTCTTTTGCTCTAGAACCAAGCTTCAAATCAGTGCCAGCATGGCAGATAAATATCATCCCAGACATAAATGTGTAGTTTTTTGGGACATTGTTCATTATCAATTGAGGAATGGTAGGGCTTACAGAGAAAGTTACCCAAGCAGTTAACTCAGAAAAATTGTAATCTTGTAGGAATTCTATAAAAATATATTGAATGTTTTACAAAACAAATCAAAGTTTCTGATTAAGTGCATGATTGCCATGAGACAAGCTCTTACAGATGTATAGTAATTCCAGCATACATCTTTCCATCTTAGGGATTCTTATCAATCTTAAGGATTCTTATCAATTTTAGAGATTCTTATCAGCGCCTAAACAAGATAATCAAAATTTTGATACTATAACCACTCTCTATGGGTGAACGTAAAATGCTGATGTTCTTTGCTCAGACTTTTTCACTTATTTGACAACATTGCTGCCACCTGGAACAAAATTTTCAGCCATCGCTCTTCACATCTTCCTAGCATACATCACGTCTTTTGACAAAGTATTCAGTGTGATGCAGCGTCTTCCACCTTGCTTTACACCAGGTCCTTGAGAATTTAGAGTGAAGGAGGTTTTGTTCAAAATCAATTATTTTAAGAGTTCAAATAAAATACTGAAGACATTATTTGCAACATCCATAAATATTTAATACTTCTATAGCACATCAATTTCGCAAGTCACAATATTGGGAGAGACAAAACTCACAGTAGACTTAGGGAGTACACAATACATACCGGTAGTAAGTATATTATGATAAAAACCTTCAAGTAGAAAAATAATAATAAATTACTAGTCCCCTTAAAAAAACATCAGGGTAAAAATAGGAGAAGAAAAGAGGCGAAAATCAATTAGCTGAGAGAAATAAGAGATAAATATTGTAATATTTTAAAGTTTTCCTTGCACTTGTAATAACAGAGACTTTTGGAAAGGAATATTTCGATGATAATAATAATAAAAATCTGTGTGAATGCTTGTCAAATCCAAATAATATTCATATGAGCAGTATTTAATTCAGGATCTCCCATAAATTTAATAAAGTAGCTCATTTTTTGTTAAATATCTACAAAAACCAATTAACAAAGAATGTGCTGAAAAAGTGAGCCATGTATATAAAATAAAGATATAAAGGCTATAGTTTTAAAAAAATAATAATAATAATTACACCTGCATTTAAAGGAACAAAACTAAAAGAAGCTATTTCAATTTTTATATTTTAAAAATGTAATAAATAAGATAATACTAAGTATGAAGACTTCATTTTTTATACAGTTAACTGTAGACCATTTTTTAATTCACGTTTTATAATTTATACTAAACCTGTGACTGGGGAACTATAACTTATTGTTAAGTATGTAGTTATTAAAACAAACATATGTGCTATAAAGATATATCAGTTACCTACTACAATGAGATATTGAAAATTGTGCAAAGTTTAATAGTTTCTGATATTTTCAAAATTAAATAACATTATTTCATTTTTAAAACTTGTTTCATTACCCAGTACCGGTCTTAAAAAAGTATTATTTACCTCGTAACCATAACATAACTTTAGCATGTCTTTAAACTTGTAGTTATTTTTGCAATTTTTTTTTTACAGTTTACACAAACAGGTACATTTAATAGTTCTTTATTTTTAAATTAAATATTTTAAACCATATAGAAACAAAAAATAAACAAATAGTGAAATTTATTTTAAGTAAATAAAATTGACATGCTGGTCAAGTTATGTAAAAAAAATTTATGACATATCAAATGAAATTACATATACTGTGAGCAGAAAATATAACAGAAGAATCAATAGGAAAGTCTAATGAAAATATTGAAATAAAGCACTGCTCATGTCAATGTTAATCTCATTCACTGCTCATGTTAATCTCATTCAATGTATAATTTATTTTTAGATTTGATTGTTTTTAACTTGAAAAAAAAAATCTCAATGTAAAGCACATTTTCAAAAGGCAATTTTTCTGTTTATATCATTTTACATATTTGCAGGCAAAACCTTTTAATTAAGACAGCACAATTGAAGTTTTCCTGGATCAATTTAGAATATTTCAATGAAACAACCTTGAAATTTTGGCTTAAAAAAAAATTAAATAAAAGGAAACCTTGATAAATGTTATTTTACACATTTTCTTTGTAAGTGCAGCTGTTTGCATCTAAAATTGGCTACAGATATGAATTTAAATCTCAAGCAGTTTACACTAATTTATATGATCATAATGATAGATATTACTTAAACAATACATATATTATTTATTTAGCATTGTCTCCTTTATTACAATGACCTTTTAATAAGCTTCTCTCAGTTTGGGTAATAAAAGTTGAACTGAAAATAATGTGAATTTTAAAATGTTTAAGACTCAACATGTTGAGCTTCTGATGAAAACAAAATCTAAATTTAAATACTAAAATGTCACTACAGAGTTATCATACCTTTTCTGACAATTCTTTGTAATAAATTGTATTTGATATTCATTATAAAAACTTAAAACAATTTTCATTGAACCTCTTTAGTTACCCGACTATGTATAATAGTATTAATAGCAACTAAAAAAAGGGAGAATTCATAACATTTTTATTAAAAAGCATAAGGATAATCCTCTTTTTCTATTTGAATAAAAATATGAATAGTGCATCAAAAATTTAATTTGGCTAAAATATAAATTAATGTAAAAAATATGGAATGACAAGTAATGGAAAACATATCATAATTCTTAAGCAAATTATGATCATATGAGGCAGAGTACAAATTGTCTTTAAGATACATACAATTTTTATAATTTTTTTTTGTCACAAATGATAAGAGAACAAAGTAATTAAATAAAGGCAAAATTTAAACAACTGAATTATTTTTTTATTAATAATTAATATCATCGAATAGATTACTGAAAATTTTAGTATTATGCCAAATTCTAATGTTTAATAAAATTCATGATTCAACCAATGCCTTCTGATTAAATCATTTGAATAGAAAAACTAGTTTTCCAGCTTTCTCAACCACTCAGTTGATTTCAAAGTGCCTTTAAATATAAATAGATTAGATAAATAAATGAAGTTAAAATCAATTTTTAAAATGTAAATCATGTTTTTATTTGTCCTTTTAAATCATGATTTAAATGGGTTAATGTTCCTAATGATTAAATGAAAGCAAAAATAAAATTAAAAACCTTTAGTGACGTGAAACCAGCATTATTTTAATACCATTTCTTATTCTTTGATATTTTTATGATAATTAAGTGGTCACTGCCTTTAGTGAATGGTGTCCAATAAAGTTAATGGATATTATGGCTATAACTGTTTGGCTAGAATTATCCAAATCATTGTAATTTATACAATTGTATTGAATTAAACATTGCATAAATCAGATAATCTATTGCAACACATGAGTTATTAATGAGAAATAAGTTGAGATAAAATGTAGGCTTAGGAATTAGGAAGAGTAAATTCCTGTTCTGGGATAGATAAAATTGATGGCTGATGAGTTCTAATCTGAAAGTATTGTGATATTAGATAACTTATGTTCTTTATTTACCCCTAAGCTCATGGCAGACATGCCTTAAATATACCGGTATAAAAAAGAAGTTAACAATTTAGCAAGGTAATTGATGTTTACGATTGAAATTTAAAATAAAAAAATTAAGTTATGGATGCTTATATTAATTTCCTTTTTGAGTCAAAAGTTTTAGTCAGAATTAATTCTTTCAATTCTAATAACTAGAGATTAAAACTACAGCAGCAACTAATGAAATGACAGATTTGATTGAATCAATATCACAGAAACAATGATTAAAATATATTATATACACATATTTTCTGATGCATCAATATATATATATATTTTTTATAACTCTATTTCCTTTGTCAAGACCCATAAAAATTAATATAAATGAATAATAACTGAACAATTTATTTTTGTTTATTAATGGCCACACCAAGACATTCATTCAAACAATGAAATTAGAATTATTTTTAAAATCCCAGCATTATTTATTGCAGAGGTCCTCAAACAATGGGCTTCATTTATACCTCTCTAGGAAGGTGGATGTGGCTCCCATAGATACCCAATTATTCTTATACTATGCATTATTAATGTTCATGATTCTCAAATGTGGCTCTTTGACATATGTGGTCTTATTTTGCAAAAAATCTAGAGACTATAATATTTAAAAATCATATTTCTACAGTCCTGACCATTGAAATAAACAGATCATTATAGTTTTGTGAGGCAGCAGTTTTCATCTAAGTTTTACAAACAGGTCTGTTTCCTAAAAAGGTGTAAAGTTCTACATAAAGACATAAAATAAAAAATATTGACGAGAAAGAGAGAGATAACAGCTCATCTAAAACAGGTCACATTTCTGTGGAGAATGGAGATGAATTTTGGCTTTAAAAATAAAATATTAATAACAAACAGGCTGTAACTGAAAAGAATTCACAAAAAAGATTTATTACACTTTAAAAAATAATGTAAAATTCTACATAACATCATAAAGACATAAAATTAAAAATATTGACGAGAGAGAGAGAGAGAGAGATGATAGCTCATCTAAAACAGGTCACATTTCTATGGAGAATGGAAATGAATTTTGGCTTTATAAATAAAATATTAATAACAATCAGGCTGTAACTGAAAAGAATTAGGAAAAAGATTTGTAACACTTTAAAGATAAAGTAAATAATTTATGTCATTAAAATAAAAATCAAAGTATATTTTAACAAAGCCACCAAAATCGTTCATTTCATAACTTTAATTTTCCTCCAAAGAATTCTAACATGTGTGAAAGTGAAAACTCTATGGTGATAAAAGTTAGTATAATTAACAATAACAAACGGGTACTTATTCTGTGCATTTATTTGGAGCTTGCAATAAAACGTTGAGTTAATTCTACTTATGGTTAAGTTAAGTAAATTATAAACTAATTCGTGGTTAAGTAAATTATAAACTAATTCAAAACAGCTCAACAATAACAAGTTAATTAATGGCTGTATGGTTTTCTTATTTTTATACCTATTAGGGTGTTAATAATGTCATTATCGTGTCTAAATTGATAAATATAATAATTAAGTCAATAATTGAGTCGCTGAAATACACAGCTCTAATAAATTAAAATTTGCAAGTAAATTGAAAGTATGTAAAACTAACTTGATGTCTCGTGTTTACTTAATGAGTTTTATTATTATTATCAATAATCAGGTACCAGTACATGATTTTGCTTTTTAAATTTAAAAAATTTATATTTGAAATTACATTCAAATTATATTTTTTATAAATACCCATACAAAAAGAATAATTTACATTTCCAAATAATTTTACCATAACAGAAATTTAAAAAAAAATATTTACTGCTATAAACTTGTCACTAACAAACAACTTAAAAAGTTTTAACTATAAAAACTAGATAAACTTAAGTTCCGCTGTTACAAAAACTATTGCACTCAATATGAAAGAAAGATATATTATCATTTCAGATAATTACATCAACACTGAGACCACAATATGGATTCACTAGACCCAACAACAGTTATGAAAAATTAGTTGGAAAAGAACTTTAAAAATAATACTGAATTCTTTATATCCCAAATTTTGACTGAAAAAAATATTTTAATGGAATGTAAATTTGGAATTTTTTTTAGCATGAGCAAGTTCTTACCTGCCTCTTGCGAAAGGTACCTAATGTCAGGGGAACTCCTTTTATTTTAAAGTTAAAAATGTATGAATTAATTCATAGTTAGTCAAATATTTATTTTTGACTTACAATAACTATTTATTGAAGTCTTTGATGGTCAAGTCATTCTTATCTTGTTACTGTCTTGATAAAATTTTAAACTTTCTTAATTTTTCAGCAGGTAAGACTAGTTATAAAATAACTAAACTAGAATTTTCCAGACCAGTAGCAAAAAAATGATATTCAATATAAGATTTTTAAAAAATGAAAATACAATTTGCAATTTATAAAAATCTATGAAGGTTTCACAATATATGAGAAAGAATTCTTGAATTACAGGAAAAACAAGCTTTTGGTAAAATGAATGTTTCATAAGTTGGTTCACTTCAATAAATAAAAACAGTATTGAAACTTATTTTTTTAAAAGCACAAATGGAAAATAATTTTTTTAAGCTACAGGAAGGTAAATAAAATTTTAAAAGTATTTCCAAGTTTTGAATTAGTTCTCCAATGGTACATGGTCTTCCTCTGGCGCAGGCTGGCGTTTATATTCTGGCTTGGTGACTAGATAAATCACTAGACCAGTAAATAACACAAGGATGACTCCCAGACAATTAATCAGGATTGCTTCAGGAGATAAAGATACGTAGCCGATTTCCCTGATTAAAAAGAAATGCAGAAATATGTCAAAATGTTTTCATTGAAAAAATAGATGAATACAAAATTAATGTGATAAAATATATTACCAATACTAAGACGAAAGTTTGTCCACCTTAAAGGTATTTTATTGAATGAAAAGCTTCTAATAAAAATATTCTCCTAAATCTCCGCTGCCATCAGATATGTTCATGGCTTACTCTTTATGAAAAATGGCTTTTTCTGTAATCCCCATGAGAGCTGTGGCTGTGGCCAGGATAAGTAGCACAACTCCCCACCATGTGTGGTAGGGCATGTACATGGTCCGAGCTCCCATGCCCAGCTTAGGCCACAGGAATGAAATAAAGCCTAAAAGCCACTGAAATAAATTAAATTATGTTCATATTTATTAGCCATGCACGATTCATTAAACATCTTAGAAAAAGACTAAGTATTTTAAGCTCTGGATTTGATGACATGGGTTATCATTCAGGTTCTTCACATTGGGCAACTTTTAAGGTTGCAAGTAGGGCAAAACTAAAATGGATCAAAATATTTAAAATCAACCTTCCCATTTGGCATGACAAGAAGTCACAATGATTTTCAAAATTAAGCCACATTTTGTAGAACGTGCTGTCTTCCTCCAATGTGAAATCAAGAAGTGTTATAAAAATTAATTACAATCCTATGGATCAATCATGAGATAATTACCTGTAGTCCAAAACAAACAACAACAAAGAGTCCTAGCCAGCTATGCAGAGAATAAAGATTTGGTATTGGGCCCTTTGAACTCAAGTTATGGGAATCAAATACAGCCTTCAAACCAACAGCGGCAAATATGAGTGCACTTATATGCATGCAGGCATGAAGGATCTTAATGAAGATTTTACGATCATTCCTGAAAACCCGATAAGCCAGTATTGCTGGAGATTATGAGATATAAATTGTTACTTTTTAAAAAAAAAAATAAGTTATAAGCTTATTACATTTGCTACAAAAATACATATTTTTAAAAACAGTAATGAAATAAAATATTTCTTACAAGTTTATGAGAATTCATAATATATGCACATCAGATTTGTTAAAATTTAAAAGACCATTTTAGGTATAATAGAAGAATGTTACTTATTTATTAGAAGGTCTTAAAAATGTGTGATGAAAGAGTCAACAATTATTAACCGTCAAATACAAACACATTTCCTTTTTAATATATATAGCTCACACCTTTTTAGAATTAACAACAACAAAAAAAAACTTTTGGAAAAACTCCTTACCATCTGCATACAGGAAAACCATGCCAATAATCATGAAAAGAGGGTGATAATTGAACTCATGTGAAGGATCACTTTGCCAAGCAAAGCCACCTCGAAAGTGGCCCATCCAAACAGCCGTTATGACCACTGACACCACGCCCAGGACTTGCACCACCAGCACCAGCCAATTAAAGTAACGCATGTCTGCTGAGCTTGCAGCATTGCCATCAAAGTACATTCTCTGTCTGAAAAATGTAAAAAGTTCACAGGATAACTGGTCATTTCAAGAAAATCTGTCGGAATTAATATAAAATATCTCAAAAAAATTACTACACAAATTTAGTTGAACGCATTAAAAGTATGAATGCATTTTTTGGGTTATATTTTGATTTACTTCAAAACACAGTTTGACACAAAACAATAAAGAATGCAACAATGGGGGATATACTAATAGCTCTATCTTTTATGGCATGGTTGGCAACAGGTTTTATCATAATTATTCTGAGTGACAGCAATTTAATCAATACATTTATTGTAGCATCAGCTGTATTGTATTTTATTAATATTAATTGTGTAACAAGTTATTAATGATGGTAACACCTTAGCAGAAACTTTTATAGCTGGATGACTCATGTTATTGCAATAAGAATTAAATCACATGATACAAGATACATCTTGGCTGAAAAAAAATATGATTTTAAACTGTAATGGGGGGAAGATTAAAGCTCCTAATTATAAAATCTTAGAAGCTTGGATAACCTTTGGCGAACAACTAGCAGCACTATGATTTTGAGGCCAATTCAGTAGTTGGGTCATATACTGTCTTACTGAAGAAAATATATAAAGTTAATAAATTACCACATTTTTAGCTGTTCATTACCATCATACAATTCTTAATTCGAAATCCCAGACTATGGTAAACCATCATTGTTGCAATTTAAAAAAAGAAATTTATTTCATGTTATCTGTAGTTGTTTAATGCTTTATATATATATAAAAAAAGAAGATTTTTGTTATGCATGAGTAAGTGTTAGCATCATTCTGTACAGTACACACAAGATGAGTTTTTAAACATGTTTTTTTTCTTCCATATCTGCAACAGTCTAGGGCACTTTTCAGCGCTTTAGATAATAATGGCTTGTGCGGTATACCGAACAACATAGATTGTCCAGACTTAGCTTCATGATAAGCCGCTGTCCCTACAGTTAATTTATTTGCACTATAATATTATTATCCTCCAATGTGAATTTGATGTAACAATTTAAAATCTTAAACTAATGTACTCTACAAAACTATTATATTATATTTCATATTCTCAATCCAAAGTGAATTGCAATTCAGTCAAATGGTTTTTAAAAAATTAATTAGATACTGTTTTTTACGGATGGTATTTCTGTGAACATTCCATCATTACCCAAAAGTATGATGATACAAACCATGAAACTATGCAATAAATTTTACAAAAATGAGTTTACTAGTGAAAAAAGAAAGAAAATAAATAACTCATTGTTAAAAGAAAAATAACCGGATAATGAAATCCATAATTATTATTCTAAGGGAGAAAGCGCATGTCCATTTGAAGCAGCATTAATTAAACTAAGTCCACTGTATACCAACACAACAGTTGTTCTAAACAAAGTTAATGATACCAGTGTTAAATATATCCTACATGCAAACCTATTCAAATCCACAGAGGCTGTGCTAGCTGTAATCATTCATCCAGGAACATAACTAATTAGCACAGGGCATAACCCAGCTAATTGGATACATTTATGATAATTTATCTTTTCACAGATAGATGGTTTGAATAAATAAATACTGATATGTTGAAAAGCTAGCAAATCACAATTGATACTTTTTTTTAAAGGAAATATATTTACCTTACAGATTTGTGCCATATAGTGAAACAAATTAATATTACTAGCATATTTGTTTAAATGATTAGAACTAAAAATATTCAGGTCAATAATTAACTGCAGATTTTTTCACTGCTCTCTTGCATGAAGTAGCATCCTGACTAAACAATGAATTCCCTATCCACCTTTGTTATTCACTCTATACTAAAGTCACTTTGGTGATCTCTTAACTCCTATTTGTGTTTAGATGGAAAATGTGCACCCTGTACAATCTTCATATTGTATTGAGAAAAATTCAGGTTAAAATGGCACTTCAAAACTGGCATATTTTACTGGCAAGACAACGTTATTTACAGTGCATAAAACGTATCATTTAAAAATAAATAATGCATGTTTTGAATGATTAGCAATTTTATCGTGAATTTAATACAAACATTACATATCTGGGGCATACTACAAGCCCAATAGATTTGTTAAGTTGACTACTTTATTTTAAATAACCTTTTCATGAGAACCTAGTATCGAAACTTTATATTACCTAGAATTTCAATGATCATATTGACATGACTTACATGTGATTGATGACTAAATGCATTTTTATCTAAAGAGATTGGTGGTGAGGCTTGTGATTGTGAAATGCAACAATATTTTGTCCCTCTATAATAAATTAATGCATGCTTTCCACATAAACCTCATTTTACATCATACTACTACAAAAAAATTAAGTACAAGAAAATTAAAAGGTTCTTGCATATCACACCATGATGCAAATCACCTGGAAAAAAACATGTGGGAATAACTATATAAAAAGTAAACTCCACACTAAGAGTAACTAAAAAACCTATTTCGAAAACCTCAATCCAATGAATGATTACTACTCTTAATTTATCATTAACAGTACCTGGATCCAGCATTCATATTAGATGTTGTCATAGTTATAGCCTAAAAGGTTTTTTTGAGAAATAAATGAACAGAATCACATCTTACAAACAAATTAACACTTCAAGATTATATGTTTTGATAAAAGGAATGGTGAAATTTCTTTTAACAAAAAAATATTTGTCATTGATTAGCACTAACTGTGACAAAAAAAGACAAATGCAGATAATAGATATGAATGATACCATACTTACACACACTAACAAACATGTTTATGCAATACAACAACAATAATTGACCAGTTATTATCACAACAACAAAGACAATAGAAAATGTAGTGACATCTTTGGTGTTTATACAATGACAAGGGGGACACCAAATAACATTACAAGTTTTTCTTGAGATGTCAATTTGATAAAAACAAATGTTCAAATTACTTTGATATGTCATGTTTTGTTTATTTTACCACAAGCTAGATCCATAACAATGCTACTTTAATACATTGTAGTTGACCAATTCAGTGGTGTTGCTACGGGGACTAAAATGGGACCCAGCTTTGCATGTTTGTTTATGAGAAGCTTCAAAAACATGTTAGAGAGAAACTACACTGGATGTCTCCCTGAATTCAACAAAAGGTATATTGATGATGGTCTTGGGGTCACCACTACGAAGAAGAGCGAACTTGACCTTTACATCAAATTTGTATACTCTTTTGACCCCACCATTAAATTTACATCACTGGTAACATTTGGAAATTATGGCGACCTTCACAAAGACAGCCTTTATTCTAATCCCACCCTAAATCTTGTAAAGACTCTATTCCCTTTTCTCAACTACTTCGTTGACTTTGCTATTCGGATGACTTTTGGGACAAGGCACTTGAGATGATTGACTATTTACGATGTAGGTCCTTCCTGGAGACAGTACTTTCATCATCCCTTAATCAGTTTAAAAATTTGACTCATGCCTCCACGTATTGTCCGAGTGACAGTTTCAAACTTATTCTCACAATCTCATAATTAAACAAGATTTCCTTAAAAACCATGCTTTTCTCCTCACTGATCCTGACACCCACATCATTTTCTCTTCGCTGTCTCTAATTGTTTTCAGAAGGGATAAAATCTGTGAGATCCCCATGTGCGTAGTTACATCTGCACTGCCCTCTCCCACTTTGGGACCAAGCCATGTGGAGTGGATGCAACCATTGCAAAACTTGCCCTTGTGTCATCCAGACTCAACACATATCCCTCCCCTAAGGGTAGTTTTCAGTTAAGAGACAGTTTCCTTTATACTAGCATTGTTTGTAATTAATTTTTTCACTTATTCTGTTACTATAACTGCGCTTACAAACCTAATTAAAATTATTATTTTTTAAATTTAATAAGGTATTTAATTAATAATTTTTATTAATTGTTAAGTTAATATTTTAATACATAGCATACTTGCTGTGTGTCTTTACGGACAATGAAAAACAGTTTCCATAGACCAATGTTTAATATGTCAAATAAATACAAAATGAGTTTTAATAAACACAAAAATTAAATAATATTAAAGAAATTCTAGAAATTGTGTAGATTCAGGATTATGATTAGATGTTATTTCCTGGCTTCTTTCAGGTACTAGGTACATGAGAAAATGTTGAAGAACTTTGTGGAATTCCTTCCATCGACAATGAGGCATTTTTGGATGTAGATGGCAAAGACAAAGTTTTTGAAGGAGAGATTGTGGGATTCATCAACAAGACCAAGCAATCTACATTGAAAATGACAGGCAGAACATCCCTATTTCCTTTTAAAATTCAATCACATACAGGTACTGGTATGGTTGTATAAGTCTTAGGGTTATTTTAGTATTTTTTATTTATAATCTCATGCATTCAATTTTACATTATAAAAAGAATTCTACTTGCCTTTTATAAATGTAAGAATTGATTTAAAATGTAATTAATTTTAATACAATACCACGTTATTTGTTTTTGCCTTTACTTTTACAAATATTAATTTTTCTATTCACGATTTTTTTAACATACTTTCAAATAAAAGTATCCAAAATATAATTTCTTGAACTAATGTTAAAGTTTGGCTATTCTCTGTGTTGTATATTAAATTGTGAATGTCCTCTGAAATTTTGGTGCAATTATATTGATATGATATATCTTTTATATTTTATGGCAATCAGACATTCAATTTCAAATTCAGACAATATTTAAAATTTCATTTCAGGACGTTATATTTGAATAATTTATTAATAACATTTCTATATTTCTTTTCAGTAGCAGTGATTTATCGACCTTATAGACCTTTCATTAAAAAAAAATCAAATTAAACTTTTAATCATTTTTCTTTTCAGGTATTTTTAAGTTCCCTACAGAACATAAAAGAATGATAAAGTAACTATAATTAAAATTTTAATTGATATTGTTATTACTTTAAAATGGAATAGATCTGCAATTTTTTTGTTTTTCATGTAAAAAATAATAAATATTACCAACAAATTTAAAAATAATTATTCTTTTCACTTTCTCTGCAAAAACATTTTTTAAAATAAATATTTATTTATATTTATATAATTATAATGTGAAACTTTTGTTGTTCATCGGGTTGTATACTGCATTGAGAATAACTAATGGAAATTTGTTACCTCATTTTCTTTAAAAATAGAAAAGTTATGGGTCAAAAAGTAAAAAAACTATAACTTACATAAGTATAAGTATAAAGGGGCATTAAAAAATTGACCAAAAAAATTCATAACTCCAGTTCTATAAAAGATAGAAAGATAAAATAAGTGTTTTTAATAAGTTTTTATAAAGCTTATAATTATAGCCACTAAGCTAGGCCTTTCCTTTAAAATGATGTATCATTCATGGGCATGACCATCCATATAGACATAGCAAAATATTTAAAATTTTGTGTTAAAGTACTAGTGCCGTACCTAAAAAAATGTATAGTATAGGCATATAAATATAGCCAAGTTAATTAATAGGCATAGACTTAGACTAATTAAAATAGCCTTAATTATGCCATGCCAATACTAATTGAACCATTCATTATCATTTATTATGAAATCAGTAGAGTCGATCAGTTTGACATGATTTTAGTAAATTTAGACAGTTCGGTATACTTAGATTAAGTTAGATAGAATTAGATTAATTAGATTTTGTCTTAAGTCAAGTTAACTTACACTCATTTTCATTAATTTCAGTAAATTAATATGACCTAGTTCTAATATATAGTTCCACTTACGTATAGAATTTTCTGCAAATACAATCAATATGGTGTTATCGCGATAGCAAGCAACGGTAGCGACTGTACCAGATGCCAACTATATAATAATCACACAAGACTACTTTCATTGATTTTGTGATTTTATTATTTAAAGAAGGTCATGGCGAGTAAGGTTATTTCCGGAAGAGAAATTATTTTCCAAAATTATTATATCGTTTAGAAAAGAAAATCTATATTATTATTCCAAATTATTATATTATATAGTTAGAAAAGAAAATGTTTATTATTATTCATCCTGCATGAGTAATAATAATTCACCAAAATAACGCATGAGCCATAAGGCACGTGTTTGGACTGAAGTGTCTCGTGGGTTCCTCGCTATCTTTTGTAATTGTTTTAAATAATAAATTGCAGGATTTTGACTAATTTAATGGAATATTTAATCTTAACAGTTGATCTGTTGTCATGGGTGATAATCATAGCATCTAGCTTTATAAAGTCATATAATTTACCAACGTCAACGTCATTAATTTTGTTTAACGGGGACGGATTTGAAAGAAAATGTTGTATGTATAAGTGCAGTGATCATGACATATCTTTGCCGTTAATGTTATATTATTATATTTTTAGATACCGGGTACCCTTTTTCCACCTTAAGTATTAATTTCCGAAATATTAGGATTGCAATGTTTGAACAGTTTAACATAAAATTATTCCATATCAATTCTAAATACATACATTTTTTTAAAAATGTTTTTTTTTGTCGGGGGTTATATGAAAAAAAAAAGGGGGGGGGGCCTTATTGGACTTTCAAAATATGAGTGGGAAACCCAAAATATATCTGAATGACAATTATAACTTATATAGGCTTACCACTTAAATGGAAGCACATAAAAATAAAACACTAACTAGGCTAATTTTAATAAAGAGGAAAATTTATAATAAGTGGCGACTCAAGGTCGAGTTTCTAAGCGTTTCTCCATACTTAGTTCCTCATTGTAAAGTGGGGGTGGTTTTGTTGTTTTCATGTGGAGATTTTCTAGATAGATCACGACCTACGAGGGGGAAATGACAAGGAGAGAAACAGTTTTAGTTTTAGATAGCAACGAACATGTAAATGGTTTGTTGTCTAATAATGTACATTCCAGTCCATGTTACCTTCAGGCAAGGTGGACTCTACTAGAATAATAATGAGTCGGCATTGGATTTTGGATTAGCTAAATATCGTGACAGGGTTGCCAACACACAAAAAAATATATAATTTTTAAAAAATATTATTTTTAAAAAATATAAATTTAAACAATTGCAGACAAACATTCTAAAGCTCTACAGGTAACGTTTTTTTGTTTATGGAAATAAACTTACGACTAAAGAATTAACCGATCACAGGCAAGGGGCCGTCCATAAAGAACGTCCCGCTCCGGATAAAAAATGGGGTGGGGGTCCTAAGAAAATGTGACAGTTTGGGTTTGTGACATTGTGTGGGTAGAGATCATGTGTGACAACACACATTTAAAAAAATCATATGCAAATACATTTTGAAATTGACAGTGCTGTTAAACTTTCTGCTGTGATAGATGTATTCTGACAGTGCTGTTAAACTTTCTGTTGTGATAGATGTATTCTAACAGTGCTGTTAAACTTTCTGTTGTGATAGATGTATTCTGACAGTGCTGTTAAACTTTCTGTTGTGATCGATGATTTCTGACAGAAGCTTTGACTTGTAAACATTGAATAGTTTAATAGTAAATGCGTTTTAGATTGAATTTTAATTTCTTCTTGATTTAAAAATATTTTTTAGTTAGAAAGTGTGACGTGCTTTGGGAAAGTGAAAAAGGGGGGGGGGGGCGTCTGAAATTTTGGATGGATTGTGACAGGAGGGGGGAGGGGTAAATTTTTTTCCCAAAAATAGCTTGACGTGCTTAATGGACGGCCCCTAAAGGTGATACTTGGACAAAGTTGTATGCGACTTCCTAAGTTTTCCTAAATTTCACACATGCATAAGATTAAAGGTGCAACAAATATTTTAATTATCTCGGCCATAAACTTTCGTGAAAATCATGTATGTGCCAAACGACGTGTGACTGTGATAGAGAAGGAGAGGGAAAGGGTAGGGACGTGTGTAGGAGGTATTAGGTATCAAGCGGTATTCGCCATAAGGTGTAGAATGAATGGGTGTTCTAATTGTGTGGTATTATGGATGGGTGTTCTAATTGTGTGGTATTATGGATGGGTGCTCTAATTGTGTGGTATGAATGGGTGTTCTAATTGTGTGGTATGAATGCGTGCTCTAACTGTATGAATGCGTGTTCTGTGTGGTATGAATGGGTGTTCTGTGTGGTATGAATGGGTGTTCTGTGTGGTATGAATGTGGGTTCTAATTGTGCGGTATGAATCAAGTATTCTTCAAGTCACTTCAAGGAACCAACTAACAGTGAAAATCGATGAATTTTATTTTGTTTGGGTTGTCTCCCTTGACCTTTAAAAAAAAAAAAAGAATTAACCGAAAATGAGTTTTGCAATCTGAGATTTCATTCACTTAGATGAGGTTTGCAATCTGAGATATCCTTCACTTAGATGAGGTTTGCAATCTGAGATTTCCTTCACTTGGATGAGGTTTGCAATCTGAGATTTCCTTCACTTGGATGAGGTTTGCAATCTGAGATATCCTTCACTTGGATGAGGTTTGCAATCTGAGATTTCCTTCACTTGGATGAGGTTTGCAATCTGAGATTTCCTTCACTTGGATGAGGTTTGCAATCTGAGATTTCCTTCACTTGGATGAGCTACCATCTAAGCCCCATTCACTAGGAGTGCCGGTGTTCTGATGCTGTAGTTTGGATGTTATTTTATGCCTGTGACATACTTGACCGCTTAGCCATTCACTCACACACAGCATATGAAACTCTTGAAGAAGAATTGCGTGTCATTTAAGGTTTGTATAATGATGACATAGAAAAGAATGTGATTCCTTTTGGCTATTTCTCTCTCTCCCCCCCCCCCAAATAAAATAAAATAAATTTGGTTTAACATTTTCAAACGCCTGCTGTTGTAACTATAACATAGCTGCTTTAATTAATGACATGATAAAAATAAACTTTCGATCAACACAAAAATAAATAAATCACAAATTGCCAATATTGAGTTTATTATCTCTTAAAATAATATAAATATAAATAAATAAATAAATTAATATATATATATTGGGTTTAAACTTTTAAAATGTCAGTATCATTACAATCATTTTAGATTTCATAGTTTTAAACATACATGCCTAAAATACCATGGTCATTATTGTACTATACATCATATTGAAAACATTATGCAATACCAGTTTGTGATGATGATGAAACGAATAAAAAAAATTAAAAATTACCTTACAATATTTACAGATGAGTACAAAAAGAGATCGTTTATAAATTTTACATTATTCATACAATAATCGTGTGATTAGAAATTAAACGATTTTTTTTCAGGAGAAAATGGAGCAAAGAATGTGACTTTAAAAAAAAATAATTTTAAGAAAGCTATAATAATGTATTTTAAAATTCAATAGAAATAGCATGAACGTTGCAGACATTTATTTTAAAAATCATGTTAATTAGACTCCTGGCAGTCTTTATATTTCTTTTAGTATCCGATATAAATAATTTATAAATAAAATAATTATAATCACATTCCCATATACTTATCAGATGATTTAATCATAAACGAAGTCAAATAAATGAATTTGTTTCATGATGAAATTAGTTCAATGCATTAGTTCAATTCATTATAAATTAAATGAGTGCCGTTCAATAAAATGTCTATTTCATTAATACATTTATTTTTAATGAAGACGAAGCACAATCTATTGAAAATGAACAACAATATTTTCACGACTCGTGGTCGAACTGGTATGGGCCATTATATCCACATTCCCTATAACGGGGGTGCTTAACCTTTTCTGCAGCACAACACCCCCCCCCCTCTTGATTTCAGAACAGTTCCCGTACCTCCATCTGGATTCAAAACATATTTTTCGCACCTCCACCCTGATTTTACAGATTATTTCCCGCACCATAAATGAGGAGTCCCATTGCAAACCCTCTTAGTCACTTTAAAAAAAATGAGTTGGCTGGTTAATTAAGTGTCAATCTAGAGTATTTTGTGTATTTAATGATTAAAAAACTTTATGTTAGTCCAAACTTCCTTATTTAAAAATATATAAATGCTATATTCGCTATATAAATTATTTTTCTAAAAACTAATTTTCCTCTGAATCAAAAAGAAGTTACTTAGCAGAGTTTGCAATTGGACTTCTAAAATATTCTTTAAAAAATGAAAATATAAACCTGATTAACTGGGTCTTTCCACCCCCCCCCCCCACACTAACAATGTCCTCCAGCCACTAGCGGGGCGGGCAGCGCGTTGAAGAACCCCCTGGCCAATAGCAATAAATTATGAACACATAAAACGTGAGCTTAATGATCTTTTCAACATTGTATGACACGATATGTAATGAAAGATCCCAAGGTGGTTATACTTAATAAACGATGACAAGTTTAAAACTAAAATCTGATCTGAAATTGCGAATCGTAGCCAGCTCACTGAATCAAACGCAGTCAACATTATAGGTTGTGATGATATGAAGTTGGATTATAATAGGATGACAAAATGAAACATGATTTTTTTTAAAAAATCTTGAGAGAACTACAATGTGGGTCAATATTGCACAAGTTATTTCATTGCATCAATTACAGCGAGGGCTGTCAAATCTTCATCCGAAACTCACCTCTGTTTAATTTAAAACCAACTCTGTTCAAGACCCAACTCTGTTCAAAACCCAACTCCGTTCAAACCCAACTCTGATCTAAACCCAACTTCTACTTCCGTATACAGTCTCTTTAATATTACATCTCTTAACTCCCTTCAAATACGATTGACTACAAGTGGCAACAACTATCAAAGCACACGAGGACCAGCAGATTATCTAGGGCAGCGGTTCTCAACCTGTGGGTCACGACCCCTTTAAGGGGTCGAACTACGCTTTCACAGGGGTCGCCGAAGACCATCGGAAAACACATATACTCTACAGTTATGAAGTAGCGACGAAAACAATTTTGTGGTTGGGGTCGCCACAACATGAGGAACTGTATTAGAGGGGTCACGGCATTAGGAAGGTTGAGAACCACTGCTCTAGTGGTTAACTCATCACACGCCGTCCATCTTTTAGAAAATCCTGACTCCAAACCAAGACATAAATATAAATATATATATAGATAGATAGATAGAGATTCCTGTATAGAAAATAACCAAGTCCATTCCGATTGAACTTATATTCAGAGATCGAAACCTTGAATACCCGTTATAGATTGTCTTTTAGTTCCACACTTCTAGAAGTGTTGGAATCGGTTGTTCTGTACTAACTAATCACTGTCCATATCAATAGGGATTTCCCGGACTAAAGTGTATCCACACATTACAATATTTACATTATATAACAGATATACAAGAGCTGATGTCACTGTTATGAATAATTTAGAAACATAAATGAATATGTGCAATTAATAAAAATAATATAGTACATTTTTTTTAACAATAACAGAAATTTGAATGGGTATTTCCTTCATTGCAAAATCAAGTTGGCCTAAAAATCTGGAAAGGTTGGGGTGGGGGGATTGGAAGGGTTAAAAATGTTTACCGATAACCTATAGAAAATTATTTGTGGCGTCACGTGGCAAGGGAAAAAGGGGAGTGTGGAGAAATGCGGGCACTGAAAAAAAGCAAATAGTTTTATAGAGATGAATATTTAAATAAATGGAAGCATGCGAATTTTCACACGTTCTAAGCTGCTTGATTCGAGCACAAGTAGAAATCTATAATATTAATTAAAATTTAAAAAAAACAACCTAAAAAAAATTAAAATGTTGGAAATGAAACTATTGCGGCCAACTTAAGATGTGGTAAAATCATCTAGAGAATGCAGGTTCCAGCCAGAGGGCGTGGCAGAGTAAAAGGCCGACTCCGATGACCATCTCCAGCAGTCTAACTTGACGCGATGACGCCCTTGGTCATGACTCTCAGCGTCACAATTGTCCAGTACTTGTTTGATGTGGAGCGCCATCTGGTGGACGTCTCGCAGGGCCATGGATGTGAACTCTGCCTGCTTGGTTACGGAGTCCCTCAGTCTGTTCGGCGACTCAACACAAAAACACTGTGGATGAAAGTATACATGAATCACCCCTAACTATATGTGCAGTCGAAATAAGCATCTCTATAAGATTAGATAAAAACTAATGTCTGTTCCTTATTTCCATGACTAACTTTAGGCCTTATTTAGATGAGGAGAAGGCCATGCAGAACCCTAGAAGTTTTTTTGCAACAAGATCAATATACATTAAGAAAAAGTAAGAAAAGAATGCTACGCAAAGAATTTTTATTTCAATTATGTAAGTCAGCGATAACATTTTAATCAGAGGATTTTGTCCCTTCATTATACTAACTACCCGGATGCTTTAAAACAAAATATTACCAAGTTTTCCCATCCAACCCTAACACACAAAACCTATAATCTTCTAATCTGTGTTCCCGCTGTGACAATAGTGTAGAACGATAGGCCTTATATAATCTCTTTTCAAAATTAACGTAAAAAACAACAGGAAAAAAAAAAATTAAAAATATACCCTCACATCACTCTGTATTAACTGATTATTTGAAATTGTAAGTGTCTGTTCATGCAGCAGAGATTCGCGTTGCCTTTTTCATTTCATTTTTTTAATTAAAAAAAAATAGTTCGAAAAAACTGAAAAACTTCCATTATGACCTTTTTATTGAACTGGTCGCTAAATTCTATTATGAACTTTCTGTGCAAGACATTAGACTAGCGCCGTTATAGATGATATTAGGTCTCACACGTCATGTAACACTTTTAACATTAATGTGGAAGGTTATGTGTTGCTGTGTCTCTATGAGTAAATTTATGAATTACTACACAATCAACACAGACGTCTCCCTTGTTTCTAAATCATATTCAATTAGCGCCGTTCTATGCAGAACTTGGGATGATCATACGCTTTGCTTGAATAAATGTTACTTATTGGTCGAGACACACCCAGGTCAAATTTAGGTCAATGTTTTTAAAATTATTAATAATAATTAATAGACGGTAACTATCTTTATATACCTGTGCAGGTATGGTGTCAGTATCAACGCTAAAAGTATTGAGCAGTGGGTTAAGGGACCTGGACACTCGAGTTATAGCCCTTGCGAGTGGGGCCATGTCCATAACTGGCGATGAATCTAGAATGTCTGATGCACGAATGAGTTGGGTGTGTGCCTCAGCCCTGGTCAGCCACCATCTCAGCTCACGGAGAATGCGATGCTGAAATCAAGAGTATCCAGATACAGCTTAAACTTATATAGCAACAACAGACACATTGTAACAAAGTAATATTTAATATTGTTTTTTTAATTAAGGAAAAGATTTACGAAGAAATAAAATGTCATTATATTTTCTGTCTCAGACCTAAACAAAAGTGCGTCGTTATGATCTCCAAATGTTGTGCCAATAGATTAAATGAATAATAATAATAGTCATTCAATAAATAGCATTATATTCCTGATTCTATGAAATTAAAACTGTTTTAAAAATGTAAATCGCTGAATGGCTTTACAAACAAATTAAAATGAAGTCTTTTATCACTTGTGACATGTTTGACCAGCAACCAAATGTGATGATAAGACTACAATGGCGTATATTTTAAAGTTGGTGACGTACCAAGATGATAAGAGTTAGGGGCGTGGCAAAGAAAAAGTCTAACGGCACATGTAGAAGCTTTGGACAATTGACCTGCACTAGAAATAGACGTATTTGACCCTATAAACTATAAACACGGATTGACAATAAACTCTCCGTTCTCTGCCACAACTTTTTCTCGAATTCCCGCCCTGCCTATCTAACCGAACTTCTTTCTGTCTATTCACCCCTTCGACAGCTTCGCTCCTCTGCAAACAGCGCATTCTTTCTGTCCCCAAGACTCGCACAAAAACATACGGTGAACGATCTTTCTCTTACTGTGCCCCCAAACAATGGAATTATCTTCCACTACACATCAGAAATATATGAACCATCACAGCCTTCAAAACTGCACTCAAAAGACATCTCTTTAAACTCTACTATCCTGACTGATCCCCCCCCCCACCCTGACCGTTAAACGATGCTGCTGGGTGCTGTCCATGGCTTCACATGTAAATTGTTATGGAATGGTTGGGCGAATACACATTTGTTTTTTTTTGTTTTTTATTTTTTATTAATGTAAGTTAATTTTTAAGTTCATGGTTATTGTTGTTAAATTGTATGTACTTCGTGGTGAGCCCAGCCCTAGGCTGGGGTACCACACTTTAGAAAACTACCAATAATAATAATAATAATATTACGGATGAATTTTCAACCCACTGAAACGGTTTAACAAATGGTCAAATGTTTACCACTGACCAGTGGCGGCCCTACCAATGACCAGGGACGGCCCTATCACTGTCCAGGGGCGGCCCTACCACTGACATTCACATCAAACTGAAGTTCCAATGTTTATAATGTGAACAAAATGAGGAAAAAACTTGATATTCTTGGTATCTTTGACTAATTCCTTGACTGACTTATTGACTCATTTATTGACTCATTCATTGACTCATTCATTGACTCATTCACTGACTCATTCACTGACTCATTCATTGACTCATTCATTGACTCATTCATTGACTCATTCATTGACTCATTCATTGACTCACTCAATCACTCACTTAATCGCTCATTCACTCACTCATTCACTCACTTAATTGCTCATTCACTCACCCATTCACTCACTTAATCGTTCATTCACTCACACATTCACTCACTCACTCATTCACTCACTCATTCACTCACTCATTCACTCACTTATTCACTCACCAATTCACTCAATCATTACCTCATTCATTCACTCATTCACTCACTTAATCGCTCATTCACTCACCCATTCACTCACTTAATCGTTCATTCACTCACTCATTCACTCACTCATTCACTCACTCATTCACTCACTTATTCACTCACAAATTCACTCAATCATTACCTCATTCATTCACTCACTCATTCATTCACTCACTCACTCATTCACTCACTCACTCATTCACTCACTCATTCACTCACTCATTCACTCACTTAATCACTCACTCATTCACTCACTCATTCACTCACTCATTCACTCACTCATTCACTCACTCATTCCCTCATTCATTCCCTCACTCATTCACTCACTCATTCACTCACTCACTTATTGACTCACTCATTGATTCACTCATTGTTTCACTCATTGATTCATTCACTGACTCACTCATTGATTCATCATTGATTCATTCACTGACTCACTCATTTATTCACTCATTGACTCATTCATTGAATCACTTATTGACTCACGCATCGGCTCTATAATAACAGGAATAAACTTGATAAAGGAACTTATTTCACCGTAAACAAGGAAAATCGGTTTATTTAATGCGGACATTATACTATTTCTTGTCTTAGAACGTATTCAACCACATACACTTGGGGCCCAACTGGGACTTAAAGGTGATTGGATGATGGAACTCTGCGATGGTGTCATTAAAATATCTTTTGTGTGAACTGATCCTCTTAGAGTGCGGCGTCAATCTAAAATAGTTATCTAGCAATACCCTGTGGTTGGGTTAAACGAAATTGTTAGGTACGGGAATATCAGTAGGCATTGGCACACATAGGAAATATCCGTAGGCATATTGGCAAACATTTGGGATACTTTCCTTACTGCCTGTTGTAAAATGATAACCGGCCGACATTTTGGGGTATCTTCGCATGACCATCCCAAAAGTGGGGGGGGGGGGGGGGAGAGAGAGATTCTGCCAGCTTGTTACGACGATCAAATTAAATTTGTATAACTTGGCTAAATTTTTTACACAAAAAATATGGAAAAATAGTTTGTTATTGATATCAGCTTCCATTAAATGTTTGAAAGGTCACCGTATTCAATCCCTTGAAATACTGTTCAAAGCTCAGGAACCCCTTCCTAACACGATCAATATAATAATAATAGTCATAGAAAAACGGGGTCAAAGAATTTATACTGAATTCGTTATGTCGTTTTCGTTCAACTTGAAAAGTTAGAAATAATTAGGGTGGATCTGTCTTATGCGATGTCTGATTAATATGTTTAGATATTTACCCAAAGCCGTACATATTTATGGGTGTGCAAAACTCACATGAAAATCTCTGCTCCCTTCACTAAGGCCAGATGTGGATCAGAACTATGGTATTTTGTGGCCAGTGGCACAACGGGCGATATTTAGTTACAGTCCGCCAAACAATGGCGGCAACGATGCGTGGACCCCCCCCCCCCCCCATCTACTAACTAATAATAAATTCAAGGAACGCACTTTAAAAGAATTCGTATTAGGGCTATCCACCCCCAACCCCACAAGGTACGCCTCCGCATACTTTTTTCACGATCCTGAACTATGTTAATACTCTAATGTCCCACCGATTTTTACACCGCAGATTCATTACACCATGTAAATAAAACTACGTTAAAAAAAACACAACCAAACGCACTTGTAGTATTTTAAAGAATCTCATTAGCACAGGTATCGAAAAAAATTATTTTTGCGCCATTGAACTCACCTTTACACATTAATAAACATTTTATGCGCAGTCAGTAGAATTTATATTTAAAAAAAAAATATATTTCAATTATGTTTTTAAATCGGTTAAACGCAAAGGAAACTACAATTTATTTTTAAAAAACATCATAAATTGTCTTTTTTCAATAAAAAAATTAATATAAAAAAATCAAGTTATAGGCTAATCCGTTTTTTAACTTCCAGCTAAACACAATTATTTACGAAATTTACACATTTTATCCCGCAATTCATTTGCCACCCCCCTCCAACCCCATTCTCCCAACATTTTGACATTTCCGGTACCCTTCAATGTCGTTCTGGTCGAATGATCGCGTGGCACACATGTTTAGAATCAATAATAGGAACTGCAAGAAAATACGATTAATTTACCTGGTCCCCGACTGTCGCGTTGGTCAGCCCACTGGTGTTGGTGACCGTTGGGTAAAGGTCGCGTAGTCCCCTCGTGGATACCGGCAGGGCCAGGTTAGAGTCCAGCTGTTGGAAAGATCACATGCAGGCTACAGAAATGTCACGATGATAACAGCGATTACACCATCAATGATTGTTGGCAAGTTAATGTATGGAAATCAATGAGGCGTGGCGAGGAGTGAACACTGTATCTTCTCATCAACATCTCAAACTATTTGTGAGGTGGGGAACATTTCTAAAAGTGCTACGTTCTTCTTTTCTTTACACTAGAAAGACATAATAATTGTACAAAATATGCTTAAAGTATTGCAGACTTCATGCAGTTTAAGACTTTCTTGACGCCCAAAATGTTCACGTATTGTGATCAATTATTCAGTTGTGCTAAGCTTTGTCTCGAATTAATTATTCATCTAAAATAAATTTTCCGAGTCATTTCCAATCCCCCCCCCCCCCAAACCACAGGCAGTTTTTTTCTGGAAAAAGGGGGGGGGGGTGTTTAAATGTTAGTTGAAACAATAAACATGACTAAAATAACAATAGGCCCCAGCCAACACCATTGGCCCCAGTCAACACCATTGGCCCCAGCCAACACCATTGGCCCCAGTCAACACCATTGGCCCCAGCCAACACCATTGGCCCCGGTCAACACCATTGGCCCCAGCCAACACCATTGGCCCCAGCCAACACCATTGGCCCCAGTCAACACCATTGGCCCCAGCCAACACCATTGGCCTCAGCTAACACCATTGTTCCAAAAACTTTGTGGGCACCGGGTTTGCTCCAACGACCCCCCTCCGCGAGGTCTGCTTCAGACGACGTCCACTGCTAAATGAACGAAGATGAAGTGGAACCCAATGTCTAAAGTGCACGTTTCGAGAAACCTACCCATAAGTCCAAGATGTCTTCGCTGGAGTCGACCAGCTGTGCCAGTCCAATCCTAAACTCCCGAATGAGCACACGAACGTGCTCAAGAGAGAATCTGTGCCTGTCCCTGACAGACGGTGTGGGGTTGTGCACAAAATTGCAACCCGACGTGGCCAGGCATCCTGGAATGTCACTGCAAGGGGTCACGGTCCTTCTAGGAAAGGAACTGGCAATTTGGGCGTGTATGCTGATGAAGATAACTGCCCAGAGAAATTTTTTTTTTTTAAATTGAGAAAAAACGAGATAAAATACGCCCACTTAAGCAAATAATTTTTAAGATTAATTTGAAGTACATTTAATTGTTGAAAAGCATGGCTTAAAAAAAAAAAGTCACTTTGAAAATGTGTTAACGGAAAAAAGCAAACCAATTAGTTACAGGTGTTTTACAATTTGATAAGAAATGTGCCGTTACTTAATTAATAATTTCTAATTTTGGTACAAATTAATTATCGAAAAAAAAGTATTTACAGGCAATACTTAAAGCATGTACTAGTTTCATTTGATACACAGTCATTTTCAAAGCAGCGGAGACGTTATTTGAACTTAAATCGGTAATGGTGATAAAATGAGTATTCTGATGTTTGAATCAGTTACAAACGTCTTGAAGACTGGATTGAATTTGTGTAGCATGCTCACGACTTATATACCGTAGGCTAAATCCAAAAGTTGCCAAAAGTAAAAGTAATTTTTTTTTTAAAATATAATTAAGGCATCGGTATATTAAGAGTTATTTATATTTAGGAATACTGTCGTTTAGAGAGCAACAATTAGGACAACTTTCTATTTCCGATCAAAGTCAAAGTCTTTTGCTTTCGTTTTGAGGAAATCCATAGTCATTACAACAATTAACAGAAAGGTTTTCTGCAGCCAGAGAAAATGCCACACTCGTTTTGGAGTAAGGTTTTCCCTGTTGTCTGCTGGTATTTTCTGAATATTTCTGGCACACCGGTTGGCTGACTGTTGATCTTTAAATCTTTTTTTAGGCACCTTTTCATTAATTAATAGCCCCCATTCCATTGCTCTGTGGTATAGTCCACCATTAAATCTCAATCTGACACTCGGTGACGACATAGAATTCAATGAGGCGTGACGAGGAGGAAACCCCGCCTTCTTGTAATATTGGGAAAAGTGAATCAATTTTACAACTTAGATTCAATTATTCTATTATCATTATTATTTATTAATACATTTAACAAATTTAAAAAAATGCAATAATTATAACAGAAATCCACAAGAACATAAGAGAAATAAGACACTGGTACGTGACAATAAGTCACTGGTACACGACAATAAGACACTGATACGTGACCATAAGACACTGGTACGTGACGATAAGACACTGGTACGTGACGATAAGACACTGGTACGTAACGATAAGACACTGGTACGTGACGATAAGACACTGGTACTTGACGATAAGACACTGGTACACGACAATAAGACAATGGTACGTGACAATAAGACACTGGTACGTGACAATAAGACATTGGTACTTGACGATAAGACACTGGTACGTGACGATAAGACACTGGTACGTGACAATAAGACACTGGTACGTGACCATAAGACACTGGTACGAATCAATTAATAATATTTTTAAAAATTAATTTTGTATTAATTTTTTTTTCTTTCGAATAGTATTTATTCCCCCCACCCCTTTTTTTTTTTCCTTTGAGTAAGTTAAAAAAAACCTTCCCCATGCAAGTGGCGAAGCTAGGGTTAGTGTCACACTGGGTGGCTAAGGAGTTTTGACACACCCCTTCTTTGGAAAAAACTCCCCAAATGGCCAAAAATGCCCCACCCCCTTTTTCTTGACAAGAAAATAGTGCTGCTCTTGGTGGACCAAACCATCTGCCCCCCCTACTTTCTCCTACGCAGCTAACCCTTCCTAAATGGCGTAACTGAATAATTTAATGTAATTAAATTGTAAACCATGGTCGTATGTATAAATGCGTTATGATTGAACTGACAAGAGTTCTTTTTTATACTTGTTGCAACAAAATGAAGGTCATCACTGGGAAGGTGTGCAACAAACTAAAGTTCATAACCGGAATGGTGGGAAACGGCTTGAGGGTCATCACCGGGAAAAAGGGCAACCTAGAATTGAGACATAGTGCGATCACCTCGAACGCAAAATATAAAAGTAAAAGGGTTCTGCTCATAATTAAATATACTGGACCGCAAATAAACAGTTGTCTTCAATATTTTGTGTGACAACAAGTCACTTCTATGCACTCCGCTATAACCAACTGTATAGTATTGTATAAAACGCTGCTTAATCTGGACCATCTGTCTTCTAAATTAACACTCAATGATATTTTAAGATTTGCTTCTAAGTTTTAATAATTAAACATTTAATTTTACCTTGCGCTTAAATCAGGGGCCACGGATCACTTCTAAGAACAGAGTTTTGAAATGCTTTGAATAAAAATACAAAGGACATGCAACCCACAGACCCTCTTAACATCTTTTCACGAAAACTAAGGGGACAGTGGACCACAGGGTAAGAGCCCCTGGCGAATGCAAAACAAGTTGTGAGAGAAAGTAAAGGTGCATCACTCATCAAGCATTCTTATGACTCTTTGTGCTGTCCTATGACTCTTTGTGCTCTCTTATGACTCTTTGTGCTCTCCTATGACTCTTTGTGTTCTCCTATGAGAAAGTAAAGGTGCAACACTCATCAAGCATTCTTATGACTCTTTGTGCTGTCCTATGACTCTTTGTGCTCTCTTATGACTCTTTGTGCTCTCCTATGACTCTTTGTGCTCTCCTATGACTCTTTGTGCTCTCTTATGACTCTTTGTGCTCTCCTATGACTCTTTGTGCTCTTTTATGACTCTTTGTGCTCTCTTATGACTTTTTGTGCTCTCCTATGACTCTTTGTGCTCTCATATGACTCTTTGTGCTCTCATATGACTCTTTGTGCTCTCATATGACTCTTTGTGCTCTCATATGACTCTTTGTGCTCTCATATGACTCTTTGTGCTCTTCTATGACTCTTTGTGCTCCCCAACCATTTTCTATGAATGTACATAGATTCATTTCCTTATAGTGGCACGGTCATGAAATTCTGCTTTTAATTCCTCAAACAACTTGTTCCACCTTTTGACTCGTTGCTTCAACATAATACAAAAAAAAATCTCTTTAACTTCAACAGCCGTCTGTGTGACTGAATGATTTCTAAAGAAAACAAACGAGCACTGCGGTTTTCTCCTCCTTCGCTCTGCTATTGAAGTCTCCAAGCGTAAGCAGAAACACCTTAAAGTTTAACAAATCTCTCAAATGTACCTTCCTTGTAAAACACAGAGTTAAAAAAAACGGGCTGATCCCTCTGTTAAAGTTAAACGGGGGAGTGGCGAGATTCAACACAGCCGGGACTGGACGGACGGAAGAAACATTCCGTACTGCTGGGACTGGACGGACGGGAAGAAACATTCCGTACTGCTGGGACTGGACGGATGGAAGAAACATTCCATACTGCCGGGACCAGCACCGGCATTCATCTGCTGTCAAATTTCCACCAATTTTCCTTAAACATTTAAACTATTTAAAATGTGTATTACAATGTTACCAGCAATAAATTATGATTTGACTAGTAAATGTGTTTCCTTGCATTACATTATGGGATTTTAAACTGTATGCCGGGAAAGCTCTGATCAGAAGAAACTTCCGGTTTCACTCAAACCCATCTTTATTCCATTTAAATTAGTTGCTTCAATATTCACACATCCCAATACAAACTTTATTTTTTGTTTGATTAATTAAATGATGAATTAAGTAAAGGTAATCATTTATTTCATTTTCATCATTTTTTTTATTAAAACCAGGGCATTTGAAATCATTGTGTGCCATTGATGTAAAAAAAAATCAACAATTATTTATTGTTTGTGATTCCAAGTAAAGCTCTTCACTCTTCTATCGTTGTGGCGTCCTGATTATCGTGATTTCAATTTGATTAATTACATTTCCTTTAGTTGTCTCCCCTATTTATGCCTGGAAATCAGATAGGGTCGACCTTTTGATCTATTAATTACTCTACTCAACATGACGACCACCAAAGCTAAGAACGCCAGCTCTCAACTAGAACTATCAGAGGCTGCGCAGAGAACGATTGACGCTTACCGGGACAGTTTGGTCAAAGTCTTTACAGACGGCTCATGCTTTCCAATATAAAAAAGAAGTGGCTATGGTGCCCTCATCCAGTATCCCAGGGGGATAGCTCCACCCGAGGAGCTATCTGGCCCCAGCGGAAAACTAAGAACTAGCCTCGATGCGGAGATCGAGGCAATACTGGTTGCTCTTAAGAGGGTCCACCAACGCCGTGCAAAGAGGAAAAACTTCCCCGACGTAGTGGTCTTCACCGATTCACGCTCAGCCCTTGAGTACGTGGAAAGGGGCTCTATGGAGACCACAATGGTTGACACCATTCTGGAAATAGTAGGTAGCATCAGCGCAAAAGGCGGCAAAGTAATCTTACCGGTTATCGCTTCGCACGTTGAGGTGACGCAGAACGACAGGGCGGACTTCCTAGCCAAAGAAGGAGCAGCCCAGCCGCAACCCAACAAGCCAATGACCCATCTGGGGGCCAACGCTTGGATCAAAGACCACTTCCAGGAGAAGTGGCTAAACGGTTGGGCCGCAGGAGAAACCGGACGACAGCTGTACTGGAAAATGCCAAGACCGAGCAAAAGCGACCCCTGGTGGAAACTCAAGAGAGGAGAACAGAGTCTCATCACCCAGATGAGGACAGGCCATTGCGCGACGCGCAGTTACCTCCATAGACTCGATGACAAGAGGGAACCCAACTGCAGGTTTTGTGGCCAGGAAGACGAGACAGTGGCCCACTTGGTGATCGCTTGCCCCGACGGAGGTGTGGGGGCCGAGGGTCGTAACCCAGAGGCCTGCCTTGAAGAACTGATATACGGCGACGCCCAGCAGATGGGGCAAGCCGCCAAAGTGATTGCCAGGGCTCTAAGAGAGTGAATCTCAGCCCCAAAGAATGAAGCATCTATTAATTAAAACAACATCCACAACACCAACAAAAGAACAACGAGTTTTTGTAGTTTTAAATTGTTCTGGTTATCAAAACGTTAAGGCGACCCATCCCCTTGCTCTTATGTCAATCATGCATCGAACCCTTTCACAGATATGGCGCGTACTGAGGAAAGAAAATACACAAGGTGGACCAAAATTTGAATCTACTGCCTTGTAGGAAGTGGAGGGATCCACAAAGACTAAAAAAAAATTACCCGAAAATTAAGGCAGCTACTAGGGAGCTGTAAGGGGCTGCACCCAGACGGTTGTGCGCAGGGCTAAAACCCGGCCATGTAAAAAAAATAATAAAAAAAATTTAAACGTTACGAAAGCGAATCAACAAAATAAAACCCGGACTGATACTAATGGATATAGAACTATGCCTGGATGTGGACATGACTTTTGGATTGGAACTTACTATGCCTATTTAGACCCAACTTAATGGATAAACTAATAAAATATAAAATCTCTATAACTGCATTTCAAGAAATTCGATTGAAAAAAAATGCAGACATCCTCAAAACAAAAGACTACACCATATTTTATAGTGGCAACAACACTAATACTCTTGCAACATGATTTGCTGTGAAGCGGGACGCCCTCAGTGCTGTCATAGGTTTTAAACCAGAGAATGAAAGATTGTGCTCTTTACTGAAGGTCGGATAAAAGAATCTAATTTTGAGACGTTGGAAAAGATCTATCATGAGGCAACAAGACATGATATTAAAATAGTGATTGGCCACTTAAATGACACACTGGGGAAAGAACAATTAATGTTTTTGCCAACTATTGGCAAGGAGAATCCGACTCACAGACTTTGCTTCAAGAAAACGGATGACAGCAGCACCAAGTTTCGACATAAAAAATATACACAAAGCTACTTGGAACTCAACATGTTGACAATTCTATTTGATTGGAGGCGTGGATCACACATGCTAGACGTAAGAAGATATCGAAGAGCAGGGTCAGATTCTGAATATCTAATTGTAAGGGTTTAATTTAAGCTGAGAATAAGCATGATACACAATTGCCGCAATCAGAGAGAAAAAACGATATGATTACCAAAAACTTAACACTAACACCAAATGATTACTAAAAGTTAAAAGGAAGTACAACTCAACTAGAAGCATCACAGAAGGAAATGAACCTCAACTAGAAGCATCACAGAAGGAAATGAACCTCAACTAGAAGCATCGCAGAAGGAAATGAACCTCAACTAGAAGCATCACAGAAGGAAATGAACCTCAACTAGAAGCATCACAGAAGGAAATGAACCTCAACTAGAAGCATCACAGAAGGAAATGAACCTCAACTAGAAGCATCACAGAAGGAAATGAACCTCAACTAGAAGCATCACAGAAGGAAATGAACCTCAACTAGAAGCATCACAGAAGGAAATGAACCTCAACTAGAAGCATCACAGAAGGAAATGAACCTCAACTAGAAGCATCACAGAAGGAAATGAACCTCAACTAGAAGCATCACAGAAGGAAATGAACCTCAACTAGAAGCATCGCAGAAGGAAATGAACCTCAACTAGAAGCATCACAGAAGGAAATGAACCTCAACTAGAAGCATCACAGAAGGAAATGAACCTCAACTAGAAGCATCACAGAAGGAAATGAACCTCAACTAGAAGCATCACAGAAGGAAATGAACCTCAACTAGAAGCATCACAGAAGGAAATGAACCTCAACTAGAAGCATCACAGAAGGAAATGAACCTCAACTAGAAGCATCACAGAAGGAAATGAACCTCAACTAGAAGCATCGCAGAAGGAAATGAACCTCAACTAGAAGCATCACAGAAGGAAATGAACCTCAACTAGAAGCATCACAGAAGGAAATGAACCTCAACTAGAAGCATCACAGAAGGAAATGAACCTCAACTAGAAGCATCACAGAAGGAAATGAACCTCAACTAGAAGCATCACAGAAGGAAATGAACCTCAACTAGAAGCATCACAGAAGGAAATGAACCTCAACTAGAAGCATCACAGAAGGAAATGAACCTCAACTAGAAGCATCACAGAAGGAAATGAACCTCAACTAGAAGCATCACAGAAGGAAATGAACCTCAACTAGAAGCATCACAGAAGGAAATGAACCTCAACTAGAAGCATCGCAGAAGGAAATGAACCTCAACTAGAAGCATCACAGAAGGAAATGAACCTCAACTAGAAGCATCACAGAAGGAAATGAACCTCAACTAGAAGCATCACAGAAGGAAATGAACCTCAACTAGAAGCATCACAGAAGGAAATGAACCTCAACTAGAAGCATCACAGAAGGAAATGAACCTCAACTAGAAGCATCACAGAAGGAAATGAACCTCAACTAGAAGCATCACAGAAGGAAATGAACCTCAACTAGAAGCATCACAGAAGGAAATGAACCTCAACTAGAAGCATCACAGAAGGAAATGAACCTCAACTAGAAGCATCACAGAAGGAAATGAACCTCAACTAGAAGCATCACAGAAGGAAATGAACCTCAACTAGAAGCATCACAGAAGGAAATGAACCTCAACTAGAAGCATCACAGAAGGAAATGAACTAGGAAAAACATAAATGAACAGTGAGATCGGATAAAAAAATGCACGAAAAGATTAGTAGTAAAAATAGTAGGATTTCAGCAAACAGTAGAGTGGGCTGGTTTGATAATGAACACGGAGAGACTGTCTAACTAAGAATGACCATGATACAAAGGGAAACCGGAAATACGAGACAAAAGTGGGGAAGCCAGAAGGAAAGCCACGAAAATGTTTAGGAAGACAAAAAGGGAATGGACTACGATTAGTCGATTGTTTTGTCACGTGATACGTGTAAAAACAAGTAATACTTCCGGTAGGCTGTCTGCAACACACTAGTCGCTCACAAATTTTTCTTCAAACAACTTTCTTCCTTTAATCATAACTGAATTATAATTATTGTCACATTTATTGAATGTCATTTAAAGAAACGCGTGTATTCAAGAATATTTTGAAAAGTAAAATTTTAATAAACACTGGGGAAGCGCTGATGGAGACAAACATTTTGCTTTAGAATTAATGATAATGGCAATGGCTGATCAGCTGTTTATCTGTTGTTATGTGTTGTTATGTGTAGCAGAAAGCCTACTAATGGCTGGTACGTATCACGTGACAAAACAAGGAAGTGACTAATCGTAGTCCATTGGAATAAGCTAAACTAAAAGAAATAGAAGACTTAACAAGAGAAGGAATATTATAGGAATGTACGAAAAGAATGGATACCAAGCCATACCTTAAATCTGTGAAGCAGGTGGGCAGAATATTTTGTGGGAATACTAAATGCAGGCAATGGACAAGATGAAGATTATAGAACCATTACATGGAGGACCAGATTCTTTAATAAACTCCTCAACTTTGGACGAAACTAAAATACATATAAGTAATCAATTCTATGAAAAACCACAAAGCCCCTGGAGAAGACCTCATCACAGAGGAACTTAAATATTGAAGAAGAGAACTATACACTCGGGCACAAAAACTTAAAGCTAAAGTTTGGCAAGAAGAGAACATTCCTACAGAAGGGGAAACATGACAAATAACCCAAAAACACAAGAAAGGTTCCAAACTTCAATGCACAAACTGCAGGGAAATTTCCCTCTTAAATGTTACATACAAAATACTGACAAAATACGAATTTATAGTCTCTGTCCAGTATTACAATGAACACGCAATTTCTAAAAAAGAAGTGTATTCTTGTTGCACTGTCAACAACCACTAAGTTTAGGCTGTGGCATCCTCAGGGCATATAAAAGGCCCATGAATTTTTCGTCACATGTCATTGCCATCAGCGACTTTCCCGCCTCTTCCTATGCCCCAACATACTATTTACGTAGTACGGGGATACAAACATTTTGCACTAAAATTATCGTTCTTCCATGGCGTCTTCATGCAATACTTTTTCCTATTTTGGAAAATCGTTGATGGCGCTCTAAGCATGTGGCGCCCCGGGCAACTGCCCTAGTTGCCTGTACCTTAATACGACTCTGTCAAGATGATTTAGTTTCAGTACCGGTACTATACCTTCCAGATTCGCTCGTCTCGGGTTAATGGTCGCGTACATCTCGGTCTGTTTTTGAGTATCGGAATCTCGGTCTCGGTAAAACGAGATTGCAATACAAAAAAAAAAAGAATTTAAAAAACAAGATTTTTAAAAATCAAAAGGAAAAAAAACGTTGTTGAACTTATAATTAAATTGATTTCTGAGATAATTTTCTTGCTCATCATTGAGAAATCTCTGATTTACTTTCTCAATTTCTCTGATATGTGTGGCATGCCGTTTCATGGCTGGATATCCAGACTAAGACAAACCATTGTACGCAGGCCATTCATTCATCAGTATGCAAACTCCTGTTTCGGCGCCGGAAGCGGCCATATAATCATTTTCGGCCTTGTTTCGGTTTTGACAGGAACAGAAAATTTAACTTTTGTTTGATTTTAGATTTCGTCCGAAAGTGATGTAGGCTTTCGGTCGTCTATCTTACATCGCTAACACTACATCAACCATTTTATGTGACATATTTTTGAAATCCTCAATTATTGTTAATGTAACAAATTGTGCCTTTCTTCCAATGCTGGTGTTATGGTGCCCCCACCCCCGGTAGCGCCACTTGGGGATGCGGACCTGGAAAGTGATGCAAAATAGAAAAAAGTAATATATACCGGTAGTATATTGCGTTCAAAAAGAAATTTGACTAACATTTTAACGTGTGAACTGAAAAAAAGATTCGCCCAAAATTTCTGTTCGATCAAATTTCCGTCGACGAAATTTCTTTCAAACAAATTTTCGGTAACCGTCACACACACACACACACATCTACAAACAAAATAAAAAGATCTGTCAACCTGAGTGAGAATCAAACGACCCTTACAACCATTCATTGTTCTCCAATATGTTATGTTCGTTTTTTATTGGTTTCATGCATAACAATGTAACTGATATATGAATAAATCATAGAATTAAATGTGTGATTATAATATGTAAACATGACACAAAGAACACACCCATATGAGAGATGAGAATCGAAGCGAAACCGAACCGAACACACCAAACTTGAACCCTACTGACGACCGAACTATCAGAAAAAATAATTAGTATATTATGCTGTTGCAGACCTGTTTACCCTCAAACTCTTAAAATCGTACAATATCATCACAAAATCATTCAATACATTATCTTAATAGTCAAAAATATACATACGGTATATATAATGCATACATCTCAAAATCGTACATTGCACCCCAAAATTGTAAGAGTAAACAGGGCTGCTGTTGCGTCTTGTGTTTCGAATGTCACATTTTCTTTAAGGATATATTATTAAAGAATGTGTAATCGACACTTTATTTTTAAAAAAAACAAGCACTCATAGAATTTGTACCCGTAATTCCCCTCTCCTTGGACAACGGAACTAAATCTCAGGGGTCCAAAAAAATCTGCCAATGGCTCGTTGATTAGAACTGAGCAATTAATTTTAAATATTATTCGTCAACCGATCTGCTCGATTAATCAAGCGACACATCAAGTCACCATTCTTGTCAGGCAAGAACAACGCCTCGGGTAACACACGGGACTGCAACCTTAGCTGAACGCCAAGCTGGTGACAATCCAACGTGAACTGTTCGTGATTGGACAGAGTTCTAGGTCGCCTTTTTTGTTTCGAACAATTGAAATGGTTACGCTTCCTGAAATGGACTAATATCTTTTGAGCTTTAAAACAAATGTGGGAAGTTTCCCCTCGCATTTCTGATCTGTTGTTAGTAAAGCAATCGTTCCCAAAGTTGATGACGTAAACAACGCAACAGCGTTGATGACGAAATAAGCAGGTTTTTTTTTTTTTGGTTATATTTTTAAAAACTCTTTACCCTCGTATTATATTATTTAAAAAAATACTTGGCATTCTTCTTTAAAAAATGTATTTAATGTAAGAACTGAAACAAAGCTAATTATAATAAGTCTGACGTTTATAGCACTAAAATGGATTAGGGTTTTCCTTAAGGTGTTCTTAAAGATTCAGTATAAAAGGCTATGTAAAGCTAAAATAAATGAGATCTACTAAAGACTTCTTTGTACAGACATTTAAGATTTAGCTAGCAAGCGTCTTACAGAATCATCTGCTAAAATGAGTATGTGAGAATTAATCACCTTTGCTTTTATCCTTGGCTCATATATGGCTCATATTTAGCCCATATGTGGGCCATATTTGGCTCATACTTTGGCAATATTTGGTTCATTTTTGGCTCATATTTACTCCCTATTTGGCTCATATTTGGCAAATATTTGGGCCATATCTGGCTCATATTAAGTTCATATTTGGCTCGTATTTGGCCCATATGTGGCTCATATTTGGCTCATACTTAGCTCATGTTCAGCATGAGCATAAATACATTAAGACATCCCGAAGTCTGAATGTATGCCAGATAAGCAGGGGATCAGCGTTTAGATATAAATTTATTATTGAAAAAAATTCAATCCAAAAAAGTAAACGTATAAAGGAATGTAGTTCCATTTCATTATTAATATTACTATTCCTTTGGTGACAAAGGGCAAATCGACGCATAATTAAGTTGTAAAATGCCACAAGGAAATATTATTTGAATATTTAGAAATAATAAGCAATTAGTCTTTTCTGATAGAGTAGCCTACTGGTATGTGGGTTCTTAAAAAAAAACAATTACTTAAAAATTATTATTTTTTAAAATGCCAATATTTCTTTCTTATTTTGGTGGATTGGTAAATAAAGAAGTTGAGCTACGTGGAAAGGCAGTTTCGGCTCATTACTACAATTTTAAAATATATTAGTTGTTAACAAAATTTTATAAAAAAAAACATTATCTCGATAATATATTCTGAAATCAGAGTAGAAATTACGTTAAAAATTTGAGACTGAAAGATTCTGCCAGAAAACCACCTCTCCATTTCACGTTCATACCAGTGTCGACGCCGCATGCAAAAAACACGTTTTCATCGGGAGTCGGTCTCAGTGGCGTAGCTAGAATTTGTTGCCACCTGAGCAGGTCAAACTTTTTGCCACACCCTTCCACGAAAAAGTTTGCAGCTGTCCAAAAATGCCGACCAAAAATAAAAATGAAAAAAGTGCCGCCTGGGGCTAATCACCCCCTTCATAACTCCCTTTCTACGCCACTGGTTGGACATCTGAAAAGTGTTTCCGCATCCGTTGTAGACCTACTTGTTAATATAAAACAAAAAGTACAGGTTTACCTTCTTCAACAGATCCAGCGATTATCATTACCTCATTTCAAGCGCTGGCATTTTCAATGGTGTTGGCCCACCCGACATATTGTCGTCTGCCTCACCCAACCAACACCAACACGTGTCAGCCATGTGGTGGCATCACATCTCGGGTACCACCAAGAAACACTGCACGTCTCATAAGGAACAACTTGTGTGGAATTGATGCCAAACTTAACGATTTGAAAATAGAATATGGGGTAAGTGGCATCCATGTTGAAAATTATATTTAACGTATTTATTCTTTCAAATTAATTTGCATCCCATTTCATTTATTTACATTGACTTGTGCGAGGTTAGATTTGATGGTCGTTTGTTGTGGCTGGACTTCTTTGAGCCGATGTTCCTGTAGATTCCCGACATCCTTGAGAGCTAATATGTATTACTCTGCTTAGTCTCGCGGTCTGTTTTGATATTATAAGCTGTTGACTATACTAAATCCTTCCCTTTCTCCAATTCCTTGGTCAATTACCAAAAAAAAAAAAAAAAAAAAAAAAAAAAAGTACAAGAGACAATGATATATTGAACGCGTCAATTACTTGAAAGAGAGACAACCCATGTTAGAGCGTTGCAATTTCAGAATATGCAATTGCGTCCCTTTAAACAGGTTTTGAACAAGGAATGCGTGCACGAAACGCATTGGGAAAATGTATAAATTACGAGATTAGCTAATAATTGCTGATTATAAAGTTTAATTTCAAAAGAAACATCTTTTAATCTTTATATGATATAATGAGGTACTAAAAAGACGATTTTTAATTAAATGTTATTTTTAATTTTACCTGAATCGAAGTTGTTTCCCATTTAATCTGAAGTAGCTAACCATACCTCTCTCTCAACAGTTTCAGGAAGACGATATCAACACCTTTGCTGACGAATGTTGTGTTAACATTGATTTACCAACTGAAACCATACCAGTGGACATTGTAAGTATTCGAATGTGTTGATTTTCTAGCAATAAAAGTTGTTTGTGGCTTGAAATTAAGGCCCCGGTCAGATGGCTACAAGAACTAGTCCTCTCATACAATTGGCTGAATTTTACAGCCTTTCCAATGTTTCAACTCCAGTGCTATAAAATGAAGGCATGTGCCGAAACGTTTCCTTATGTGTAATGTAAAATTATTATTAAAGCTTCATATATATTATGTTGACACAGATTGTTCGTGTCTATTTAATATATTTTAAAGCTTTATCGCAGTCCAACACTTTTATAATTAGTTAATGCTATAAAATAAATCTTGTTGGTTGTTTAAGTTAAAAAACTCCCCCCCCCCCCCCCGCCCCAAAAAAAAAACCAAAAAAAAAAAACAAACAAGTGATAAAAGTCTAAATCAGTTAGTCCGTGCTTAAATTTTGGTGGTGCAAAGTCGACTCCCCTTACACCCCCCCCCCCCAACCCATGAACTGTAGCTGTGGGTTACACGGTAGACAAATTTTAAAATGACTAACGAAAAAAACACATTTAAAACATTGAAAATTACTCTTAAAGTAGCTCAGCAGCAAGCCCGCTGTTGACCGTCTGAATAGTAGAATTTAAAAACGTGCACAAGAAAGTGTACTCACATTACTCACATTCACTTGTGCTTGTAACTTGTAAGCATCAATTGTTAAAATTCTACTTTTATAATTATAATCTAACAACGTGTTTTGTTACGTTTTGAGCCTACGGCAACTAAAAATTTACGAGCAATACTGTTTCTTAAAATTGTATCCTATGGTAATTCTGCAAAAGGCAACTAGGAGCCTACAAAAGTGGAGACGGCATTGTGACCAACTTTGAGACTTCTTGCACCAACAAAATTCTCCAAAAATGGAATTGGATTGCTCCAAAAAAATCCCCTAAAAATGGAATTGGATTGCTGCAACAAAATCCTCTAAAAATGGAATTGGATTAACGCATTTGTAGGAAATTAAGAGGATTGTGAATTTTGTTGACACTTCGGAAGTGATGTCATTTTGGCCCCGGGGGGGGGGGGGGGAGGATTGGGTGCTTATAAATACCTGTATATAAATATTAGGATAACATTATTTATATATATGTATTTTCAATTCCAAAATCAGCCCTCTGCCCATAATGTCATCACTGATGTCATCATACTTTTGAAAGACGTAAATTCATTGAACTATACCAACCTGTCCAGAAGTTGTCTGGTGAGACTCAATAAAACTCTTTGCCACCTTCATCGATTGTCTAGTGAAACACCAAGTCAGAGAATAACATTTACCAACTGTCGCCGAACAAGCTACCTTCAAACGTGCCGCATACCTATTAAGTGCACCAGGGACTGCACGTGGAAGATGACGATGGTACTGTTAACTACTGTCTCCAGGCTGATGCACAGCTTGCGAAACTCCACTTCCAATGAATTTTGGGGCAACACGTAAACAAGGATTTTTTAAACATTTCTGCTATTTCTTTTAAAATTCCTTTACTATTGCAATAAATTTTTGGTTTTGTTATTATTGTTATTACTTGGAAAATTAGATTTTTTAAAACATGATTTATCTCTTTCATACCATTTACTGCCATTCGATAATGTACTGCTAAGTGTGAAATCTTTATTTGTACCTGTATTTATTTTGGTCAGAAAAGGAAGAAAGAAAGAAAGAAAGAGAGAGAGGGTGAAAGAGAGAGAGAGAGAGAGAGAGAGAAAGAAAGACAGAGAAAGAGAGAAGGAAAGAGAGGTGTGGGGTCCAGTTAAAATATTATTTAATGATTAGCCACTGATTTATCTCCAAAAATTTCATGTGCTATTTTATTAATATTATTAAGTAGGTCAATAATATTGGCATTCAAAACAACTCATTCTTATTTATTAACTATTTACTTTTTTGGTAAAACTTATTTATTACATGCACATTTTAAATGTATAGGTTTTATAGCTATAGCAATTATTATTAATTTAGTATACATAAAATAAACTAGCCTTTTACTGTTATGCATTACAGTTTTGTGCCAATCTGTCCAAAAAGCTTTGTATTAATGTAATGGAGGTATTTATGCAATTTTAAGTGAAAATAAAAATTGATGAAAAATGTAAAATAACAAAAACTTAAAAGTGTTGTTTATTTTAATGTAAAGAGTTAACTACCCGCAGTACAGACAGAGGTTTGGGCTAGTACAGACAAGGGCTTTCTGTAGAACAGACAGAGGATTTCAGTAGTACAGAGGTTTTGGTAGGTCGGACAGAGGTTTGGGCTAGTACAGACAAAGGCTTTCTGTAGAACAGTCAGAGGTTTGGGCTAGTACAGACAAAGGCTTTCTGTAGAAAAGACAGAGGTTTTCAGTAGTGCAGAGATTTTGGTAGTACAGACAAAGGTTATCAGTAGTTACTAGTACAGAGGTTTGGGGTAGTACATACAGATGTTTTAGGTAGCACACAGGTTTGGGGTAGTAAGACAGTGGGTTATCAATAGAAAAGAGGTTTGTGGTAGTACAGACTGAGGTTTGTGGTGGTACAGACAAAAGTTTTCCGTAGTTCAGACAGACGGGTAGTACAGACAGAGGTTTTAAATTGCCTGTTTGTGTCCCGTAAATTTTATTTGATAATCCTATCCTGGTTAATTGAATAAGACTAAGTCAAGAGAAATAAAATTGTGTTGAGCTTTTCTTTAAATTAATTTTTTTGTTTAGTTTGTGAAATGTCCCAAGTAAACAACGCCCTCATTAAGCCTCTGGTAGTTTACTGAAATCAACAAATCAGAAATATATTAATCTTATCTTTAACCTCAGACTGAAAAACATGTATGCCTTAGCAGCTGCCATTTGGCGCACAGAAGTTGAAGTAGTCATTAAAATTTTGTTTGGTTATAACATTTTATTGGGTTCAAACATATCATTGTTAAATAACAACAAATTATACATAATTAAACATTAATACAGACCTGTTTACCTTCAAACTCTAAAAATCGTACAATATCATCACGAAATCGTTTTATATATTATCTTAATAGTAAAAAAATAAAAATACAGTATATATAATCTATACACCTCAAAATCGTACATTGTATGCCAAAATCGTATGAGTAATCAGGTCTGATTATATCAAAAACATAATTTAGTCATTATTCTAGTTAATTCATTTTCCACAGCAAAATTATCTCATCAAAAGAAAAAAACAAAATAATTGCTTACTTTATGTCAAAATATAATGCATTGGATTTGGTGGCTAGAGACATTGTCAACTTTGTTTCTATCTGGCTTCTTTAATCTTCCACCGAAAATTTGCATTAGGTAAGTTATTAAAATGATGTGATTCTGTACAACTTATTTGGTGCACGTGTAACAAGTTTATTTTGTATGCGCATAGTGTGAGACCATACTCAACAATTTTAATACTTCTGTGACATAACAAGTGTGACAGGTTTCCATCACAGATTGCTGCTTGTCCTTTCATAAACACATAATCAACCCCACCCCCTCCCACCCCAACAACAATAATCACAAAATAATAAATTAATCACAATGCTTCTAATATGGAAAAAAATATATTTGATCTGCCACTAGAATTGAGAAAGTGACATAATAATAATATTATAACAGTGGTTCTTACATCGCGGTACCCCAGCTTCTCACATGGCTCACCGCGTTTCACATAAACATTTTGCAAAAATAAACGACATTAAAAAGTTACATAAATTTATTTGTTTAAAAACAGCTTTAAAAAAAATTCATCCTAGCCCACTCAAGAACTTTTGAACCTGTCTGTCCATGGACATGTATTGGTGATAAAAGGGGAAGGGGAATGAGAATCAGTCGAGATAGCACAGTGTGAAGAGAAGTGTCCAGAGTGTAGTTTTGAAGGCAGAGATCGTCGTATACTATGGATGGGTAATGGGGGAGAATTCCATTGTTTGGGGGGTGCAGAACGATAAAGATCGTTCACCGTATATTTTGGTGCGTGTCATAAGAACAGAAGGAATACGCGTGTCTGCGGAGGAACGAAGCTGTCGAAGAAACGAATAGGCAGAAAGAAATTCGGTTAAATAGAGGAAGGGCAGGATTCAGAGAAAAAATTGTAACAGAGAACATAGATATTGTAATAGTTTGTAAAGGAATTTAATGACTTGAATGGAGTGGTGGAGTGAGGTGATCATGTTTTATTTTAATTTTTTGCCCTTAGAACTAACCTAGCTGCTGAGTTTTGAACCTTTTGCAGTTTTTCATAGAAAAGAGTTGCAGTAGTCAAGACGAGAGAGAACAAGAGCACATACTAGGGTTTTATTGTGCTAACCGTGAGGTAGTGGCGGGTGTAGCTGATATGGCAGATAGAGGTGTAAACAGCGACAAATTTGAGAAATATCATTTGAAGAGACAAGTTGTCAGAAAGAATGTAACCAAAATTCCTAGCATATGTAATAGTAATAACACACTGTACTGTATGACATAGTCATAACACACTGTATGACATAGTCATAACACACTGTATGTCATAGTGATAACGCACTGTATGACATAGTCATAACACACTGTATGACAGTCATAAAACACTGTATGACATAGTCATAACACAGTAACACACTGTATGACATAGTCATAACGTACTGTATGACATAGTCATAACACACTGTGGTCCACTAATACTAACGTCTTTCCGTGCTGGTGACGTAATTATTTCGCTTGATTACCACTACAGCGATCTCTTTATGAAAACACAAAGCAATAGTAGGGGAGTGTGAGGAGAAATGGACCAACCCCAATAAAATCGAATCTATTGGACCTAAATGTTTTGGAACTAAATGAATGCACAAATTACTTTCTTTTTGTTTTTTCTAAGAGTTTCCAGGATAGAAGGTCAGCTATTAACAAAAATTACCACGTGTAAAATTTTGGCATTTAAAATGTTTTGAACAAACCTCATCTGAAAGAACCGATTTCTAAACACGTATCCTAAAGAACTTGCGGTCTTCAACACAATCCTTACTGAGAGTTCCCAATGTGGATGGAAACAGAAAAACGTCCAACGGAGGACGCTCTTTTTAAGCGATAGCGCCAAAATTATGGAACAGTTTGCCTCAATCTTTGAGGGAAATTGAAAATGATAAAAAAATAATTTAAGAAACATTTAAAGACATTTTAAAAAAAACGATTTAAGAGCATCAGTGCGCTGCGAGCATGCTTAAGTAGCATGGATACAAGAACTATATAAGCAGGGTTTCTTTCAGGCATCTCTCCGGGGCCTATACAATTTTAAGGGGCGAGTCTAAGCTATGGAGTATCTCTCTATAAAAAAGCATACCCTAAGGGCTCCCAACTGGACTGAATTTTTTTAAAATTGGGCTGGTGGAAGAGTTAGTGATGTCCTGTTATTATGGTTATTTCTAGCGCTTACAACACAAAAGTCTGAAATATTTACATCAGTGGCGCTTCATCCCATGTAGGGCCCTGGCTTGCTCCACCACATTCTTCCATTTGGATCGAACCATCGCTTTACACCTCCATGTGCGAACCACAACCTTTGTAAGCCATTCTCTACATCGCCTTCCATCTCAGTCTTGGTAGACCGGTGAGCCCCCTGCCCCTAGGTTTCTGCCTGCAGATCGTTTTTGTTGCTCCAGAAACTGGCATCCTTTCAATGTGTCCTGCCCAGGGCAGTCTGCCTTTTTTTTATATTGTTGTGACTATGGATGGGTATTTGTACAATTGATATAGCTCTTGGTTTGTACGGATTCCCAAAACAAAATTGTCTATCATCGGGTCATATATTTAGCAGGTTCTCTGCATTTCTGGTAGGAACCAAGTCTCACTTGCTTAAGTTACTACTGGTCTTATGATAGTGGTGTATACTGCCTTCTTTGTTCCCTTAGCCAGGTTTTTGCTTTGAAGTAGCTTTTGTAAATTGAAATAAGAACAGTCGCATGCTGTTATTCTTTCTTGCACCTCCGATTGTATATCCTCTTGCTTATTTATAGATCTTTGAAAGTAGCTACCCTCTCAAAGGTTTAATTGTTCATATTGATGGTGACATCAGTGCGTATTTCCTGACATTATTTAAATCAAGACCAGCTTTGACCGTGACATCTTCAAGTTCCCTGAAAGTTTTAATTATATCATCAATGCTGTTTCTATCAAGTAGCGCTATATCGCCTGTGTATGCCAGGTATTGCAGTGGCTGGCTTTATAAAGTTCCTTATGGTTGTTCTGTACACCTCTCAGGTGCTCACACGTATGTTTCTAATGCTTTTTTCTAAAGTGATGTTGAAAAGGATACACAGATTTCCTTGTCTGAGGCCCTGATTAATTGGAAACCCCCTCAAGTACTCTCTCTGTACTTTGATTCTACTTTTGGAGTTATCCATCGTCATATGTATGAGTCGGGTAAGTTTGTTAAGGACTCCAAGTTCCAGCAGAGCATCGTTTATGTATTTCCTGTCTATGCTATCATAAGCTGATTTGTAGTCCACATATAGTTGGTGTATGTTGATGTTGTATTCTTAGCATTTTTCTACGAGACATCTAACAGTAAATATATGAACGTCTGAAATGCCCCTTCACACATTGTCTGAAAGATACATGATACCCTCACTAAGTAACTCTTGTTACCAGTGACATATCCTCATCAACACCAAGCACAGAAACATTGCAAATCCCATCTACATTCATAGGAGCCATAATGATCAATAAATTGATCGAGGGCCCTTAATACAGAAAAAGAAAAATTTGCATCACTGCATTTTTAAATTATTATTTTTAAATTAAGGTGACCCCTGCCCTCACTTTTGCTCAAACTCTTCGGATTCCTCAATTTCTGCTACCCCCCCCCCCTTTTTTTTTTCCTTGACGTCGATCAGTGTGACTTACGGGCTTGAATCTAATCTTGTGTCAAATGATTTTCTTCGGCGCACCACAACCAGAATGAATTTAGTTTACGTATGCCTCCACTGACGCTTGAAAAATTATATTCCCTGATCAATGACAGTCTTATCAAAACATTCGAATCATGTATACTCCAAAATGCACCTCTTGATTGTTAAATAATCACACATTTTCTGCTGTCCTACTTCCGATAAACATTACTTGCCATGACAACCAATTTTGGTGCTGATAAATATACACTGTCCAGCGGCGAGCCTAGTGTTAGCGCCACCCTAGGTGGGTTAAATTTTTTACGCGCTACCTTTCTCGATAGAAACTCTGCAGATGTCCGAAAATCCCGCCGCTCTATCTAAAGAAAAAATGACACCTGGGAAGACCAAATGTTCGCCCCCCCCCCCTATATACGTCACTGACGTGAGTCTTTGGTGACAGGGGAAAAGATTCATTTTTACTCCCCCCCCCCCCCTAAACTCGGAAACCCATTATTTTCATCCATTAACACTATAGCCCATTTGATGCCCCCGCTAGTCTGGCGCACGGGGACATATGTCCCATCTGCCACCCCTTAGCTACGCCTCTGGCTACTGACACCTGGCACTTCCCCCCCGAACATCGGAAGTGCTCCCCCGGGGGAAAATTTCTGAAAGAAACACTGAATTGGATACTCTTACTGTAGACTTGTTAAAAAAATCAGATTAGAGTTGTGAAACCAAAAGTTATTATATTGTTTAGGGATGGTGATATTCGCTGGTCAACACTAAATAATGATGATGCGCAATGGTTTAAAAGAAAGACGTATCATCATATGCACGTTGAAAATTAGAGCAAATGAGAAAAAAAAGTGCAAGCATTGACATGTATGTGTATTAACCAGAGCAATTATGAGACAAAACAAATAGTTCATTTTGATGAACAATTCCATCTAAGATCAATTACTTCATATTGCTTTGAATATGATAGAACAGAATTTATACACAATTCACACGGCTCAGCCACAACCCTCTGTTTCGTAGCAAATATGACAACACCGACAGCACAATGGATCATCCTGCTTTTAAAAATACAGCGCGGCAGCAGAGTGACCAGCGCGGCAGCAGAGTGACCAGCGAAGCGAAATGACTACATCACATCCTGTGTACAATGATTGACATGATTGGAGGCCAGCTTGTCAAGTTATGATTATTTCCCAGTTGGCTATCTAGTTTGTATAATAGTGACCATATCATAATGAAGAGAACAAAAGATTCTTATTTTAGTATCACGTAAGCAGGATCTAGTTTAAAAAAAACCAAAAGACGAATTATCTCAATCAACATCAAATCAGCCAAAATGATTTTGAAACCGTCGAAAAATAAATGTGCACGACCGTCAGCTGTGATGTCATCAGGACCGTCTGCTATAATCATTTCCCAAAGTAGATTGACATTACAATAAACATTGGGAACAGAAATATAGTTGGCTGGAATACTGTGAAGAAAAAAAGAGGTGCATTTTGTAAACTACGCCAAAATTATATGAAAAATTATGCCGCAGTTTTGCAAAAAACAGGTGGGGTGTTCATAACTGTGCCATTTACTTCATTCAAAAAAGCTTTGGGAAAGAGAAGCATGAACATTCATCAGCTCACATGGGGAGTGTACAAATGGAATCCCTCAGAATTAAAGCCATGAAGAAACCAATAGATGCTCAAATAACTCAACATAATGAGGGAGAAATAGAATTAAATAGAAAAGTCTTTAAAACACTTTTGCGAGGCTTGTGCTTTTTGGTAAAACAGGAAGTAACCCATACAACTGAAGATGAGAAAATGGTGGAAAATTTTCTTGATAACTTGAAAGACGATTTTAAAATTTGGAGAAAAGCTCTGAGTGATAGATCCAATTACAGAAGCAAGGACACGTCGTCTGAACTACTGGTTTGCATGGGTGCAGTTTTGAAAGATGAGTTGAAAAAAACATTAATAAAAAAGAAATTCGCCATTTTGGCAGATGAAAGTACTTCATTAAGAAATGAAATGGAAGGCAGAAACTATGGTGGATGCTATTGACAAGAAGCTAACTTCTTTTGATTTAAATTGTGAGAAAGTTATTTCCTTTGGATTTGATGGTGCTTCCATTAAGGCTGTGAATGTTGGAGGTGTGAGGAAAAAGCTTTCAGAAAAGAGATTCTATGTATCCACCGTAGAGCTCACATCTTGTCCCTTGCAGCAGCTTCCTGCAGAAATAAAAACGAAAAGGTCAAACTGTTTTTGCATGCTTTAAAAGACATTTACAAGATGTTTAGCAAGTCACCTAAGAGAAAATATTCTGCATGAAATTCAATCAGTGATCAATGATCCAATGCTCAAAATTTCAGAATGTGAGATGGTTGTCTCATCATAGAATAGTAAATGCCGTCTTTAGAAGCTTAAAGTCAATTTTGATGGCGTGTGAACATATACACAAAGACGGGAAAAACCTTGCATCATTGGCGGGAGGAATCTTGCTGGAAATAAGAAATGAACGTTTCATCATCACATGCCTCAGTATTGTTTTGCAGAGGAAAGATTTGAGTTTATCAAAAGTGATCCCCCTAATTACAACAACCAAACTACACCTGAGAGACATTGCAACTCAGTGTGAACAGATAGACAGTGAGTTGTAAAAAACTGTTAGGTGCAAAATAATGGAGATTAGATCTGAAGTGAATTTATTTAATGATGCATGCGGAAAGAGAACATTCACGGGAATGAAGAGTACTGTGAATTTGTAATACTAGAAATGGAAGACAGATTCAATGACAAATTAATTGATACCATATTATTTGCTGGTCGCTTTGATACCTCAGGTCATTGGTGGATTTAGATGACACTGACGTCAGAAAGTTTTGTGAATACTTTCCTGTTCTTAATGCAGAAGGTGTTCTTTCAGACCTGAAATCCTTTAATTTTTTTTTGTAAAGGCCAAGCTTGAAAGTGGAACATACAAAGTTGATGAAAGGCCAGTGGCAAAAATCTTGGAAGCTGACGCTGGTTACTGTGAATTACAAAAACTCTGTGCAATCCTTCTTGTTATTCCTGTAACAACAGTTTCAGTAGGAAGATCCTTCAGCCCAATGAACAGAATACTCAGCAAGGCCAGGAATAGAATGCAATCAGAAACTTTAATGCATTGTATGCTGATAAACATTTTTGTTCCAGAGATCCCAACAGATGAATTTCTTGAGAGAACAATAGATTTATATGCATTGAAGAAACCTAGACGAATGAGACTTCTTTAAAACAACAAACCTCTTTAAATTTAAGGTTTTTACTACCTGGTACTGATTCTAAATTGTACTGGTACTTTTTCAGCTTTACAGTCTTAGAAGATTCCTAGTTGCATCAAGAATAATGAATGTCTTTTTGTGATATGGACTTTTGTTCTTGTACTTTTCTTAGATGTGTAGCTTAATTCCAGAACCCAATCTTTCGCTTTCTGGGGCTGATACTCTTTCTAAGGCATTTGTTGACATGTTCCCAGATTCCAAAATAGCAGCAAGTAAGTTTGGCATTTTTCTATAACTATTAATCTAATTATTTTTTGGGGGAATATTTACAGCCTCAACCTAATACTATTAATACTAATGAAAGAATATATCTTTTATTCAACAGCTTTTCACATTACAATTTAGTGCTATATATAAAGTTATACTGATTAAAGTATTTTTTAAAAATTGTGTAATTTTAAAAGTAAACAAAAATTAATTTAACAGTTATGATTTTAGAAATGTCTGCAATGACTATGAAGAAATTAGCCATTAGGATGCAGAGATTGCCATTCAGTATTGCTACTTATGGTAGTAACGACTCTGACAAAAACCAGTTCCCTCAAGTGGTCACCATTGAAGGAGATGATAGCCTTGTAAATTCTCATTTCCTTTTGCCTGTGTGCAAAGAGCCTTCGGCCACAGGACAGAATATATTTACCATGGCAGATGATTTGCATTCACAGGGCATTTCATGGGTAAACTGCATTTGGCTGTGACAATGCCAATGTGATGACTGGCCGATACAATGGAGCATACAGTTTTATTAAAGACAGCATTTATCTGGCAAGATGCTGCCTCCATCTAATGCATCTTACGGCTAAAAAGGGGGCTTCCTGCCTCCAGTTGAGGAGGTCCTGGTTGACGTTTATTACTTCTTCATTAAAAGTGTGAAGAGGCAGAGTGAACTGAAGTACCTGCAATTCCAGTATGATGCAGAACAAATGAAAATTATTAAACATGTTTGCACCAGATGGCTTAGTATTGCAAGATATCTAAAAAGATTGATTGAAAACTGGGACCCGTTGATGGACTCTTTTCATGAAGAAAAACATACATTGGATCAGCAATATTTTCTAACGATTCATTTTATTTAGTGCAAAGTTTTCTATAATGGACATTAGTAATTTTGTATTATTTACCATACTGCTGTACTTAATAGTAATAATAGTTTATTTTATGACACATGGTTAGTTTTACAGGTACTTGTCCAACTGCAGGCAGAAAAACCCATGATCCACATGGTGAAGGAGAACATCTACAGCCTGATTGGTGACTTATACAGCCTGTCTGGTGGCTTGCACAGCAGATTTCTCTTGCAAACAGCAGTTAATGGTATTGACAGCGACAAGGTGAGCTTGTGTAGATTGATTATGTCAATGTATGCATTTATGTTGTAGTTTGTTTGACAGACTTAATACATTTCATTTGTTTTAAATTATCATCTAAATGGTTTATCATAATACCTACAGAGCTAGTTTATAAATAATCTTTTTTTTTCTTTCAGGTCCAATACAAGGTAAGAAGCAATCAGATAGATGATGCTGATCTGCTTATTGGATCTCAGACAAAGACCATGCTGCAAAACAAAGAAAAGTAGAGAGCCTCCGAGACAAGAGGGTTGTTGAGTTCTATGCTTCAGTTGGCAAATAGTTTGAGATGGTACTTGACTACCTACTGAAACAACTCCCCCCGGCTGATCCTGTACTTCTTAATGCTTCTGTAGTTGATCCTGTACTTCATAATGCGTCTGTACTTGATCCTGTACTTCATAATGCTTCTGTAGTTGATCCAAAGAGGTTAGAGGTTAAAAAACATCAGGTAGAAAACTTTCTTACCAGATTCCCCATTCTGATCTCCCAGAGACACTGATGTTGACACCATCTATGAAGAGTTGCTAGGTATCAGCAAATGAACACAGATGATTGTGTTGAGAATGGGGTAAGAGTTGACAGGATTGGGCAAACAATTAGCCAAAAGCTCCCAGCCCTTAAGAATCTTGCACATGTAGTGAAAGGGATCCTCACCATACCTCACTCCAGTGCTGCAAGCAAGAGAATATTCTCCATGGTACGGAAAACATGCACAGACCAGAGAACAACAAGGAACTAAGAAACAACAGAGGCTTTGTTAGTCCTTCGGGGAACATCAGGAAGCTGCTTGGACTTGGATGAAATATTCAGTGCAAAAAAAAAAAGAAATCCAGCAGCTTAAAAGTTCCTACTACAACTCACTGAAGAAATATGAATAAAATTGGGTAAATATCTGTAACAAAGTGATTATACGCTCACCGTTATTCGAAGATTTTGGTCTGCCGATAACGCTCTACTGCATTATTTGCAGATTCGCGTCTGGTCGTGTAATTTCTGTCTAAGTGAAAGGAAATCGGCAATAAAACAATGTCGGTATAAAAATTTCCACGCATGGGGTGGTCAGCTGGTTGAAAGTTTATGTGCATTTTCACAAAAGTTTACCAGATTTCCTTCTTTATAATCGGTTATTTTCTCTTTTTATCTAACCTAATCAGTTTCAGATCAAACTAAAGCAAATTACAATCCAAGATGATGCTTTTTCTTCTCAACACTACTTATTTATTTTGAATTTTACATAATGGCTTTAACATATCTAAGGGGCTTGAATGCTTAAAACATGATTTAGACCTAGAAGCCTGCACATTTATTTAAAGGCTATAGTAGTCACTATTGATCAATATGTATACAAATTTTTAAAAAATATATTATTAATATATATTTATTTAAGCATATAGATTTGCGGCTGGTCATTGACAATGGCGATCGAGAAAGGTGCAAGATTTTCAACATACGAAGATTTTTGTATTGCTCTTAAGAGACATGAAGAGGAGCGTGGGGTGCTGTTTGTCACAAACAGCTAAAATAAAGTAAGAAAACATTTTATTTTATAATAATAATAATTTATTCTAAAAATGAATTTATATATTAGTTTTATTTTATCTGTGTTTGGACTACGTAGACGTGGTAGGCACTGTAGGCCTAAAGCTATGCTTACAATGAGATTCATTTATCTGGCACAGATCCCAGAAACAAGTCCTATATCTTGTATGCAACTTATATTATCACAAAAAATGCAGAAAGAGAAAAGATGATTGTGGGTGGGCATTTACTTGAAAAAATGATGTGGCCTAGATAGAGTCGGGCTGTTATAATTCAGCAATGAATTGGAGTTGGAGGATATGCAGGCACAGCTTTAAAACCTGGGTTTCACTGTGTAATTGGGATAAGGGAGGGCTGTTGGATGCCATGTTGGGTTTACTGACCCCTCTCAACACACACACACACATACCATGTACCATTGGACACCCCCCAATAGAATTGATATTTTTAAGCGTACAAGAGTCTAGACTCCTCCCTCCCTAGCCTTTGCCCTCCCCTTAACATAGTCACATAGCCTACTGGATTGTGTTAATTCAATAAACTAATAATTTATTAAAAGTGGGATGTCTAGGCATATGTGACTGTGCTGGGAGATTAATGGACCTAAATAGAACTAAGGATTGGTGACTTATTTGTCAATTAGATTGACTTGGTTTTCTGGAGTGCTTTACATTTCTAATTTTATTTAAATACATGTAGTTTGATAAATTACCCTTTAAATTTTCGTGACTATATTTAAAGTATTGAAAATAAACCAATGTTATTGAAATATATTATGCAAATTTATTAACAGCTTAATGTTTGTAAATCCAGACCTGTTTACCCTCAAACTCTTGCAAATCGTACAATATGATCACAAAATCATTCAATGCATTATCTTAATAGTAAAAAACAAACATTCAGTATATATAATGTATACACCTCAAAATTGTACATTGTACGCCAAAATCGTAAGAGTAAACAGGTCTGTAAATCTAAAGAAATTAGGACATTGTAATATGCACTACATTGTGTCACAGTATCTTCTACATTTTTTTACATTTCCTTGGTGACTGTGATGTCAATTCTGATACTGGCTCACAGATCCCAGCAATAAAAACCTCAGTCTTACAGCACCTTTATAATTAAACAATTATAATGAAATGGTTACATCACAGAAAGCCATTACATAAATGGATTTACAATGACTTGACAATAATTCCCTTTCAGTTGAAGAAAGAATTGTCAAACTTAGAGACCTTAAAGTATGAGAGCATACGCTTGGCAGGCAAACAAGGGTTAGGACAAGAAAAAGTAATAGCCGAGCGATCAGACCAAATCAACGGTGAGCATTTTTCACACCAAACAAACACATATTAATTTACATTGTGATCTAGTTTTAAGTTGGTAGTAAGTTTTATGGTAATAAGAAGAATTATGGTGGAAACCATATACATACAATGTGGTTCTTAGCCATTATTATTTTTGTTACAGAACATTCTAGATAGGAGGCCCATTTTTTTATAAATTTACATGTGGTTGACATAACTATTATCTTAAAGTGACCAGCTGCAACCTAGTTCAGGAGAACCCCCTAGAGATGCCTCAGCTTGCATACTTTCTATTTCATTAAAATACAACACTAAATATAATTATGATAGTGTTAACACAATTCAGAATGACCTTACTCCATTTGGGGCAAAAATTGTCACAGAACAATTTGTTCTCTCTAAGAAAACTCACTATCTTTTTCAATGTTCAGCAGAAGACATATCCTCGGTCTTTGCCAATGAAGGCATTTCCTTCTCTTTTATTGAACACCTCTTTGTTCAAGAGGCAAGGGAGCTCCTGCAGGCCAGAGTTGCAGAAAAAAAGAGAAAAACCTCTTTAGCTTGTTATTCTTGTGCAGAAACGGACAATGGGGCGTTTAAAATGATTGAGTGTGAGGGCTGTTTAGAGTGGTACCACTACCATTGTGTTAATTTGCATACGACTTCTAAACCAATGGTTTTGCATTGCTTGCTGGGAGGTAATTTTTTATTATTGTAATGTCATTCAAGTGCTTTTATTTTTTTTAAAATCACACTATATGATTTGTTCTTCATGAATGATGTAAGAGTCAATTTAATAATTTAAATTAAGAGCATTTGTGGCAATTTGTAATGATTACTTTACCTTCATGTAATCTTTTTTTCTTTTAATGACGAAATTAAATTTCACAAATCAGTGAAAATTGGTGTGGGAATTCTTTGTAAAGTTTTGGGAAAAGTTTAGCAATTTTAAAATGATTTTAGCTGTACATTTTGATTTACTTTAAGCTCTTTTGAATGTTTAATTTTCTTTGTATAATTCCATTCATAGACTGTAACATCCATTTGTTTTTCTCTAATTAGCAAATAAACATTAACTTATGCAAATGTTTTTTATCTCAGAGTTGTGTATAGAGGCTTAGATAAAGTGTCATGTATTATTTGTTTAATTGTAGTTTCTAGTGAGGATTGTAAAAAGTATGGACACAACATGCCGCTCCAGAAATAGTTGAAATGACACTTGTAATGACAATGAAATGAACGTACTGAAAACAAATCTTTGACATAAACAATTTTAGCTCTCGTCAAAAAATGTCAATAAATTGAAAAAAAAAGCCATACTGCTACTTTTGTAACGATGGGTCTAAATATAAAAAGCCATACTGCTACTTTCGTACTATGGGTCTAAATATAAAAAGCCATACTGCTACTTTTGTAACTATGGGTCTAAATATAAAAAGGCATAATCAAATAATTTGGAACCCCGCAGTATATTCGTATGATGCAAGTCTTGGGGAAGTAAAGATCCCTTTCAGATCATGTTGGCCTACCCATGGGGCAATTGAAGTAGAGTTCACAAGTTTCTGTGGCTATATGGCATACTGAGTGTGTGGCCAGCACAATGACCAGCCACCTTAACTTTTCCCCAACTAATGCCAGGTACCCACCAGAGCTGGGTAGACTCAGGGAAACCCTTAAGAAGCAGGAAGAAATCTTAGCCTTCACCAGGATTAGATTTTAGGACCCTCGGTGTGGCTAGTTAAATGCGCTGCCGGTTAAATTATATTTATTTCGATGTAGGGCCTATATGCCGCTGCCCCTCCCCATCCCTCGCATGGCCGCCAGATGCAACGACCTCTCTGCATCATAACACTAAGTTGGGTAAATGTAAGTCTACATGAAGAATTGAAACATACAACTGACTCCCCACTCCCTTACACGGCAAGGGAAACTACAGAGACCATGGAACCAGTCTGACTTGGGCTACATATTTTTATTACTGGTATATTTAATATGAAATAGAAGAAACTTAGAGTTATGTCTAGGAGGATAAGACTGGATACATAAGTAACACTCTTATACCCTATGTTGGCCCCTAACAGAGCAGATGTAGGCACAATTAATTGCCCTATATTCAATATAAAGGCTATAGTTAAGCCTATTAAAATTCTTATTTTAATTTGTTCATAGCTTTGTTTTGAAATGTTTTTTTGCCATGCTTATTAAAGATCGATCTATCCACTACTTCACACTAAACACCCCCGGCCCCCCTGGAATATGAACCTAATTATGACTCGAAATTTGCGAAATTATTCTAAAATTTCTGTCTGCAATAACGCCCTGCATTATTCAAAGATTTTGGTCTACAGATAACGTCCTGCATTATTTGAAGATTTCGGTCAGCCGATAACACTCAGCATTATTTGCAGAGCTGTGCAGATAACATTTCCCTATCTGTAAAATCGCTATCAGTGTACATATAACAGAGTATGATTTTCATAAAATTTTGATTGACTTTGTTCACATTTGTTTCTTTTTTTTAGCACGCGTCATGAATAACACAAGGTATGTAAATTATTTATAAAATGTGTACTCTGTTTTTTAAGTATGTGCCCCTTTTATTGCTACCACTTATACTATTTTGTTAAGTACGGGGTATTGTACTTTTTTAAGACGGTATTGTACTATTTTGAAATGGAATTGTACTACTTTTGGAGTTGTCAGGTAAACAGGTCTGCATAGCTGAGTACACAGAAGCGGACATTAATAAGGAACTAAACGATAAACAGATTGAAGAAATAAAAAAAATATTTTTCATGAATTTAAAGAGGTAATTTCTGATATTCCAGGAAGAACAACAATAGGAGAACATAAAATCAAACTGTTAGATAAAAAATCGATAACATTGAAACCCTACATTATCCCAGCTCATATTGATGGGAAGCTAAAGGAAGAAATTAATTTGATGCTGGACTTGGGAATCATAGAAGAATCAAATTCACTATATTCTACACCTTTAGTGTTAATAAAAAAGAAAGATGGCTCGTTAAGAACTTGTGTCAACTATAGGAGACTTAATGCTGAACTTATTCCAAATCAGGATGTGACATTAGCTAACATGGCAAAAGCAACATTTTTTTTAGTGAGTGAGACTTAACTAAGGGGTACTGGCAAATACATTACACAATAGTAAAGAAGATACGGCTTTTCGGGGGCCAGAGGGGTTATATCAATATATGCCGTTCAGATTAACAACTGCCCTGGCAATATTTAACAGGATAATAAGGAAACTCTTTAGGCAGGTAGATCATGTAGTAACATATTTTGATGACATTTGAATACATACAGAGAACTGGGAAACTCATATTAAGTTATTAAGGTCCTAAGGCAGGTTTTTACTATCCTGAAGGATTTACCATTAAACCAAGTAAGTTGGAGTTGGGGGGAAAAAGTCTGTTAATCTTTTGGGACACACTGTAGGAGGTGGACTATTAAAACCATAAAACAATTTAAATAAAGTGTTGACAATAGAGAAACCGAAGACTAAGAAACAAGATAGAAGTTTATTGAGTCTCATTGCCTAGTGCAACAAATTCATACCTAACGTTTCGATACTTACGGCACCCTTGTCGGACCTTACAAAAAAAGGTACACCAAACAATATCAATTGGATGGGCGAAAGCCAACAGGCAGTAGACACAATCCTGAGGTATTTAACTAGTAAGCCCATTTTAATATTACCAGACAATAATATACCTTTTATAGTTAGAACACACACTTCCATTAGAGGTATAGAGTATAGGGGCGTGTTTATTCCAGTCAAATTCATAAGTCGCAAATTAATGGATAGAGAAACAAGATACTCAACGATCAAGAGGGAATGCCCAGCTATAATATGAGCCATCCAAATATCGTAAGAGTAAACAGGTCTGGTGTTATATTGAATTCATCACTGTGATTTGGGAAACAATTGTGATTAAATTTAATTTTATTAAAAAAATGCACACACAAAGTGCTTCTGTTATGTGCGTGTCACTGAACAGTGTACACCATCTTAACTTGCTGGTACTGACATTGACGAGAAAAGAGGCTTTGGGACAACCCGGTAAGAAATCCTCAAAGCCTTGTACGAGGCCTACCAGTTTGGTAATAAAGATATCCTGGCTCTCTACCAGTTTGAGGGACCTTTAAAGTGGTTTGTCAAACTTAGTTTGGGGGGGGGGGGGGGGCAGAAAAAAAAAAGATAATATGCAAACATGCACATGAAAAAAGATCAACAAGAATACAACACTAATAATCGAGCACATTGACCAGGGGAGGTCCAAAATAGTGTTACATTGTGTGCCATCCACTCTTCCAAAGGAAGGGGTAGAAGAGATTTTTCAATTCCCCTCAGAGAAAAAAGTCGAAATATTTAGGCACAAAGGAAGTGCTGATTGGGAGAAGATAGTCTAAAGACCAAAGACGATGCTGCACTATTTAATACTAGATTAGGAACCCATTAAATTTTGGCACTGGTGCGCATCAATGGACGACTGGACCAACAAGTTAAAAATGTGTAAGAAACTGACAGGAGAAACCTTCTGAAGTGTGGAGATTACCGTCCATTCCACGGGACCTCTAATAATAGATGAAGAGACCACAAAGGAGACCCCTGAAACTGCCGCAGCCATGGAAGAGGCATCAGCGTGAGAGGAAAACAATGGGTGGCAAAAAAAAAGAATAAGAAAAGGGAAAAGATAGAAAATGACACAAGAGAAGAAAAGCGAGAGGTAAGGATATCCTGCTCGCACTTGTGTGGAGGCGCTAACGATGGTAATGCCTTCCCCATCAGCCCCAACATCCTCTTAAACCACGTGAAAAACTGTTATAGTGGACAATACCTTACGAATAGACAACCGTGGTATATTGTTGCGCATGATTTGAACTGAGTGTGTACTGTGTGTCACCAAGAAGAGCTGCCGAAATAAATCAACTTGCGTATTGTAGACTGTACATATTTTATTACCTTATAGTTTTACCTTTCGAAGTAAACTATCAATTAGTAGGACCGGTATTGTTAGACTTGGACAGCAAGTAACTACATCGTATGCAACATGATTATTATATACAAGTTAAATAGCAGAGTCAACTCTGACCCATATCGAGCTACTGCAAATGCTGAAGCAGCAAAATGAAGCTCTAATGAAATTTGCAGCAGTGACTACGTTTTATAAGACAAAATTTGGGAGTTTTAATCACAGTGAAGAAATCTTCACAGATTACTAATAATTACTATGCTTAAGAGGTTTATTCAATGATGATGGACCAGTTTGACCCATCAAAATTTGTCTTAAGGGAATGCTTTAAATTTGAGTCAGACCCCAGTAGAAAACCAGGTGAGACAAATAAAGTATTGGCACGTGGTTGCATAGATTTTGGTGCAATAAAAAAAAACACTAGATCAAGCAGTGAGGACCATGTTTATGTGCTCAGTAAAAATGAAACGATTTTGAAGTTATTTTTTTTTAATGAAGGACAGAGAAATAACCTTTAACAGAGGGGACAGCTAAATGTGCAAAGGAAACAATCCAACAAGAAATCCTTGTTAGTAAACCTCAAAAGAAATAACAGACAATATCATGCAGAACGGTTTTCTAAGTCACAGGGAAATGATTTTACAGTTGAAACTTCTAGCAGATGTGAGGGAAAATGGCTTAAGGGAAATGTCTGCAGATTTAGAGCCATGACATGCCACAAGGAAGAGCACCTTGAAAGAGTATGTCTAAGAGCCATGACATGCCACAAGGAAGAGCACCTTGAAAAAGTATGTCTAAGAGCCATGACATGCCACAAGGAAGAGCACCTTGAAAGAGTATGTCTAAGAGCCATGACATGCCACAAGGAAGAGCACCTTGAAAGAGTATGTCTAAGTAATAAATAGCAAACACAAAGACAGAAACCCAGTAACTAATAAGAAGGCAAAAAGAGGTCAAAACAGACCCACCAATAAATCAGGAAGTACTTTTGGAAGAAAAGAAATGTATATCTGAAGAGGACACAGGAGCTGGGGAAAGTTTTATGTCAGAGACTGTATGGGAAGAAGCTAGGACAGCCAACACTGAGGCCAGTATCCATTAAGTATGAATCTGCTTCAGGTGACCAACGTTAATGTTCTATGAAGTATAGAAATAAAAACTTATACAAGTGAATCATCTTCAAACATCATTTGTAGTAGTAAAAGATCACAAATTAAACTTGCTGGGTAGATCCGCCATAAAAATTATTAATATTTCAATAGACAGTGTTTTTTCAGAAACAGGTATATCATATAAGCAATCAAAAACATATTGAATAAAGCTGCAGTGAATTCCCTCAACTTTTTGAACCAGTTCTTGGACTAGTGAAAGACTTTGAGTTAGAGATTAAATTCAAGCCTAATGCACAGAAAATTAATATAAACCCATAATGTTCCATTTGCAACTAAGACAGAGCTAGCAGAAGCTTGTGAAGTCCGAATATCTTCGGGAGTCTGGAAACCAGTAAGTGTAATCAGTGGGGCACTCCCGTAGTTCCCGTAAGAAAGAAATCTGTAACAGGGAAAGAGTCACAAATTTGGGTTTGTGATGACTATGCATAAACTGTAAAGCCATAGTTAGAAAAACCCAGGTATCCAATGCCATTATCAGAAGACTTTATGACAAAGAGATATGATTTCTCAAAAATAGAAATTTTGCTAATGCCTATCATCAGAACAACCATTCAAAAGAAACAAAAGAGAAATTAGCCTTAACCACGCATAAAGGGGTATTGCTGAAGACACATCTACCATTTGGGATTACATCAGTACCAGCTTATTTCCAGGAGATAATGGAAAATCTTACACAAGATTTACCTGCAGTAGCCATGTACATAGACAACATTCTAGTGAGCTGAAAGAATAAGGAAGACCATGTAAGCAAGCTTCGCAAGCTGTTGCACAGGTACAATGAATATGACTTAAAGTGCAGGTTGTAAAAACGAATTTTTGCCCAACAATCAATAGAACATTTGGGGCAAAAACTATTGAGCAATGTCATAACAAAAGGGGCAAAATTAGATAACAGTTATTATAATCGTGCCGGCACTCACAGATATTTCCTGTCTACGGCCATTCGTACCAGACCTGTCAACAATACTTGTGCCACTGTATTAACTTAAAAAAACGTAAATGTTGTTACCTTACTGTTTTAAATAAAACATAAACGCTAACAAAAACTTTTCCCGTCAGCCCCAACATCTCCTAAACCAAGAGGAACAAAAAAGAGACCGTCCGAAGATCAGACCACCAGTGAAACCTTTTCCCCCAAGGACACTCCCGGGATCAATACTGAGGATGACACGTCATCAATACTGAGGATGACACGTCATCAATGCAAGATTTTATTTATGACATAAACAGTCAGTCTAAAATTAGAAAATAAATTACTTGCTCATTATGTACATTGACACAGACATATTTATATCTGTATAAATATTTATAAATACCACATCATTTATTGATTAACGGTGAGGTGGGGGCATTTTCAAGCTTCTCTCCAGGCACAGCTTTTCTCAGCATGGCCCTGTTGGTTGCCTTAACTTAATGTTTTCTCAGCATGGCCCTGTTGGTTGCCTTAACTTAATGGTTGACAGTTAAGGCAAAGGATACTTGCGGAAAAATTAGAGAAAATTTGTTTAAACTTTCAGCAAGAATTGGTAAATAATTGCTCATTTGTTACATTTGTTTTAGAAAAAAAATTATTATTTCTCATTCTGCAATAATATGGGGTTTGTGTGGGTTAAAAATAACATCTTAATTTTAAGAAATTATTGGTAAAATGTTTTACTTTACATCAGCTGTATCCCGTGTCATGGTAAAAAGGACATCTTTGTTGTTAACTGATTGACTTTTATCAATGAACCTGTAAGAAGATTTTTAAATATGATTTAAGAATGAAAAGTATTCAATGAAATATTTTGGTTTAACATGGCAGATCAGGTAAAAGATGCAACATATAAAAATCATAACACACCCTATCCCAACATTTCCCAAAGGCTGGGTCGCGACGCGATAGCGGGCTACAATAACAAAATTACCAGGTCACCAAAAGAAGAAAAAAAAAAGGGTTTAAAATTTGGGTTAGATTATCATGACCTACTCATTAATAAATTATATTTAAGTTTGATTTCTTTACATTTTTGTATGAGTAAATGCTTTATTATAATATATGAAAACTGTATGAAACTCATATCTGTTATATGTTACCTATAGGCCAGAATAGCTGATAGAAATGTTAATGGGTCATGAAGGACAACTACAAAAATAGCCGGATCGTGTAATAAAAAAGTTTTGGAAAATGCTGCTCCATCCTATTTACCAACTGTTATGATTTTTGACATGATCAGTCTGCATCTCTTGAAAAGCATGGCCCGACTGTGGTCTGTGGTACAGGAGTTATAAGAAATATCTTGCTCCCAAGACACTTGCGTTGGATAGGTTTTAGCCAGGTTTGCTTAAACTACGCCATTTAAGATATTTAAAAGAACAGTTCTGACTGAGAACTCCAGTTGATTCATTCTAATCACTTAAGTCAAAAGAGCTTTTAAGTAAACCAGCTAAATTTAAATTAAAGTACCATTACCAGGAAGCATGTTGATTTTATTTCTTGTTTCGTCTTTAAAACATCTCTCTTATTCTTAAACCACAACACAATGATTTTAACACTAGGCCTACTAGTAAGAAATCCCAACATCATTACAGGAAATATTTTGAATACTATAAGGGTGGAATGAACATGGTGGGTTGTTTATAATTTCATTTCCACTTTATCTATTAGTTTTTAATAAAAATAATATCTTACTCTCTTTCTCTCAATCTTTGGTTGACTGTCTGTAATATGATATCCTTGTGAACTACTTTCATGTGACGTATTAGTGTCGTTTCACATGCATACTTGCGATCACAGTGACCACAAGTTAGCTGACTGCTTGGTTTATGAGCCCTTCGCATATGTCTACTCAGGTCACCTAAATATAGCAAAGACACTAGATAGAAACCAGCTTTCTGACCTCCAGTTTCCCCGATAGCAGAAAATTAATGACTCAAATTTATTATGCTAATCTAATTATTTGAGAATAATAAATGAAAATATATTTGATGGAATTCAGTGCGAGAGTATTTAAGAAAAGCAAAGAAATTATAGTAAAATCAATTCAATCAAAGTAATTAAAAAAAAAAATAATACATTAAAATGAACAAAGTATAACAGATGGTTTAAGACATTTTAAAATACATAGTTAATTTTAAAGTTTCATTTATAATGTATGTATTATTTGTTAGAAAAAAACAAAAAATACAGAAGGCTTTAACCCAAGCCCCTTGATGGGATAACTAGAGCCGTCACATGACTTTGGGAGGTCCCCTGCTACTTTTCAATTTGGTGCCCTGTGCATTCAAAGATAATCGGGTTTCATATTTTGCACCCCAAAAACTTGGGCCCCTAAAATTTCCAAGGCCATCCTACAGTTGCAGGGGTTGAAGGTCCCACGCAGCAGCTCGCAGGATAACATTCCAAAATTTGTCTTTAACCCAAGCCCCTTGATGGAATAACATTCTGAAAGTTATTAACCTTTGGAGTTGAGCTAAAAAAATCGCACAAACCTGTTTGGAAGAATTTTTTATCACACATTGTACACATGAATGCTTTGTCTTTGTTGTGGAATCTCATATGAACAACTAGATCACTGTGTCTTATGTAACCTTTTTTAAACAAAACAAAATGATCTGTGATATAGAGCACTGTGTTTAACATTTACGGTTAAAACTTTTAAAATAAAAAAACATACCAAGGAAAGAAAAAACATTTTAGCAGTGAAAAAACATTCTTTTTAAAACATAGTAACAATGGAAGGTACCGTACATTAAATGTGTAATACTTATACTGTTAAGATAAAGATTCTTTTATTGATCCAAATAAATGGAAATGGTTTTTTTATTACAATGTACATACTAATTTTCAGCACATAGATGAATATTCTCACAACGACAAACATTTTAAAACTAGAACAATTTAAAACAAGACATCTAAAGTTTTTCTCCAGTGCAAAAATCAGCTGTCATATGCCATGGCACTTCACTCGATGACTATATTGACTTTAAGAGTGTTTATTTAGATTTTGCAGCTTTGGGGAAGAGGGGGGGGGGGGGGCGGCAGGCATGCTAGATTCTGATAGTTTTGGGTACAAATAAATGTCTTTGTGTCCTAACTTTGAGGGAAAGAATTAAAGAATTTGCTCTTAGACAGCTTTGAATAAGATGGTGTGATGTATTGGCCAAATTTTTAAAAAACTTTTACAAATTACACATAATACTTCAAATAGTACATAAATTGAAGGCAGTTTTGTTTGAGCAATATTACTGAAAATGTCGCATAAGAGATGGAGTCGGTGGGCCGTCGAGCGCGAGCTCTTAATGCCCCCCCCCGCGCCCCCCCACACAATCCAGCGCACTGAAGGACTTAACCCGACGCCAGCCGGTGTGGAAGGGCGCCGGGAACCTCCCCCTTGACCTAGGGGAGGCCCGGTCGACCGAGGACGCTGCGTTTAAAGCGTCCGCAGTCCACTCTCTGGGTCAGGACGGCTTTGCTTCCACTCCGGGGGTTGGTGTTGCGTTACCACTCCCCACCGCCCAGGGAGTCTTTCGGTCGGGATGTTGGGAGTGGCGGGACGAAACGGTTGCCTAGGAGCGGCTTTCTCACGGCCGCGTAGCTAAAATCTTCGGCATGGGTTTTGATGGCCACCCAAGCCTCATATCCATTAACAGCAAATAGTAATCATGTTAGTGGCAGCTCCCGTTGCGTTGGGAGTCATGCATTTGGCCGGGGGTTTTTAGCTTCGGGTGGACAAGTCCCCCCTACTAGTCTGCCACGCCACGAAGAGGCAAAACCCCATGTGGACGCCCCCAAGTCTCCTCGGGGACGCCTCCGCTTACGCAATATTACTTGCCGTCTTGATAAGTGTTTAATCAATGAATTCTCTGCAGATTATACTGAAAAGGATATTTGCTAAAACAATTAAAAGCAATTTTTTAGTAAGTGTTTACATGTTTGAAGGTCAACACCAGACTATAGATAAGTATAAAAAATACATAAAAAACTCTGCATGTAAATAGTTTTTTAATAACTATTCTATAGTACCAGCTAATAATTTGTTTCTCATCATGTATACCTTTTCCACACTTTTCACAACGATGTGGCTCCTGCTTAGCATGGATCAGCAAATGGCGTTTCAAATCACAGCGTTGTAAAAACTCTCTGCCACAATCATCACACTTAAACAAGTTAAGACTCTGCAAAAAGAGATTTCTTGTTCATCCAGTGCACAGTGTTTTTTATTTTATTTTATAAGGAAATATTTATGAATTAAAGAAAATTTAAAAGTATAACGCAACTTAGAAGTTTAATTACTGGTAAGTGAGGCAAAATTTGTGATCATTTTATAAATAGCTAGTTAGAGAAAAAAGGGTGATAATAAAAATTTTTTAATAAAAGCTCGATGATAAAATAATAATTGTTTCAAAATTGAGAATTCATTTAAAGCTTAAAAAACAACTACCATATTAAAAAAAAATCTTCTAAAATTGAGCACAATTTTTTTATTTGTTCTTCTCATAAAAATTCATTTCTTGCTCATTAGATAAAATGTTATTAGACTAATGATTTTTTCCACTATACTTTTTCAGTAATTTTGACTTTCATTGTTAAAACCAAATTTTAAAAAGAAAAAACAAAAGCAACTCACCTCAGGCTGTAAATTGTGAATTTTTCTATGCCTGGTAAAGTTTCCCATTCGTGTAAAATTTGCATTACATAAATCACACTTAAATAATTTGGAATGAGTTTTTGTATGCTTATTGCGCTCCTGTTTACTCTTGAATTCCTCATTACAGTCCAAGCACTTAAATTTTGATTTACCAAGTGAAACTGTCTGATCTGCAGAAGATGATTTCAATGTCTGCAATGAACTAATCACATGATGGCTCTGCTTAGAAACTGGCAATAAGTTTCTTGTTAATGTATCACTCTGATGTAAAGGTTCCGTGAGGGCAATTGCTTCCTGGGATTTGTTTAAAGTTGTTTGGCTTAGATTTTGTTGACTATTGCCATAACTTAAAACAGATGCTGCAGTCACAGAAGGTCTCAAGGTTAACTGCTCTGTCAGTAGCACACTGGAAATTCCTTCTGTGTTAAAGTTGTGCTCATTTAGAACAGTGTTTACTGGTTGAAAGAAAAGATCGTCTTTGCCAAACACTAATTCTGTTTGAGTTTCTTTAACATCAACAGTTTTCATTATTCCTAATGTAGTTAGTGTATTCTGGTCAGTTGTGACGTATCCCAGAGCAGTTAACTGACCATCACTTGTCATTAAATATAAAGATTTGTTACAATTTTCACCAGCTATCACAGAATTAGAAGCTTGAGTAGCTGGAAAATGATTAGTGCTTGTTTCCAAGGAGCCTAACCTGTCTGCAAATGACTCTATGGTACTCAGCGCTACTTGTGTCCCAGCACTACCAGTAGACAGTGAGTTCAAACTGAAGCCTTCAGATAATTTGTCCCCTCCTTGCCTTTGATCTAACTCACTTGGTAGAATAATGGTGTCTGCATGAGTGAGATCAGACTCTTTTCTAGCATCATTGTCCATAGGTAAAATAACAGTATCAGACTTGTGTAGTGCTTGTCTACCTTTTTTAGAGGAGATATCACTACCACAAAAAACAGACTCTGTCTCATTGTTTTCTGTGTCATTTTCCAAAGCCTCATCCCCACAGCCGTCGCTAGCCTTTTTTAAAATGTTTTGCTCTCTAACAACTATATCACTTAGATGAATTATGCCATTCTGGATAGATGCATTGTCTCTTTGCTGTTTAATAAATAGAAAAATAGATTGTGGGATCTTGTCGGCTCCAATAATGGCTATTTCTTTTGTTTTTGAAGTGCATGCAGTATCTATTAGCTCGGTCATAGGTTGACTTATTATAGCATTATTCACTTCATTAATTTCTTCAGGTTCTGGTTTGAATAAGCTGATTGTCGGAATGCTTTCAAGAGAAACTGATCCTTCAGAAATATTCTTGATCATGTTGAAAGGCTTATCTTTTAAAGTTGACACATTTTTCAATAACACTTGATCTCTAAAATTTTCCTCAAATAAATTTGATACTGAGACTTGCAAAGTGTCTGATGGGTCAAGAATCATGGTGTCTGATGAGGAAAGCAAAGGTCTGTTAGCAAATGATGATTCTGTGCATGACCTTCTTAGATGTAATTTTTCACCCGCCTGTCTAACATCTGTGCTGTCATTGTTTTTATTTGCATCATATGGAACTACATCTAAAGCATTCAACAAGTCATTATTGGACTGTACAAACACTGGAATAACATTTAGGACTTGACTGTTGAGAAAAGAGGACATATCCACACATTGTGATGCTCTTGCATTTGTTGTTCTCACTTTTTCTTCTTTTCTGTTCATAACAGCTGCTGTCAATAGATTTGTATCAGCCAGATTGCCTAATATGATAGGCTGAGTAATACAGTTATTATTAACCATTTTTGAACTATACATATTGATATTTGAATTACATACTGCAGAAGCAGAATATGTAGGCAAACGTTGTACTAAAACTGTTTGATTTTCTACTAAAGACCTGGACACATTGGCAATTGATGGTGCAATTGCAGTTTGGTCCACAATCATTTCTGAAAGTTGAGAATTTGATGATCCTGTTGGTAACTGTTGGCACTCTTGAATTATATTAATTACAAGGGAAGAATTTTGCTCTCCCATGCTTTTTACAAAATGACTGGTTTATGGAATCAAGAAATTTATTTACCAGTATTTATTTTCTGCATTTTTATTTTGCTAAAAATTGTCTCAAACTGGTAGTTACTCTAATTAAACAGAATACAAGGTTGTCAATAAGTTGTAAGACCTCATTTTCATTTTCTAGACAGAATTTCAAGAAACCTGACAGTTTGATGGCCTTATTTTTTCATTTTAAAAGTTGCCTTTAGATGTGGATCAAAAATACAATTTTAAAAAAAAAATCAATATTACTTTAAAATAAATGCTAATCATAGATTCTGAAGCAGAGATTTCCAAATGGTGTGTCACTGTATATTAGTGTCACCTGCTGTGTCTAGGTGTGATCTGCAAAAAGTAATGAAAAACCTGTGAGTCTTCTTTCAAAAAATTAAATAACATAATAAAAATATGGAGATTAGTTGTGTCATAATACATTTTTTATTAAATTTTATGTATCTCAGTTATTCTCAGACCTCAGAGGAAACTAAAAACACAAAGTCAATAAGGATATGAAATTTAGAGCAACCACAAGTTTGCACACAGCATGGTGGGTAATGTGTCCTTTAGAGTGCATTTGGTGAGTAAGTGATCAAGCTCATGATGGGGGAGGTAGCAAACAAGAGCTCATCATGGTGCCCAGTGAGAGCCGGGTGGACAAGAAAGATCCACACTGGAATTATTATTAAAGATATTTAATGTATATAATTCTCAGATGATAACATATCTAATCATGCCATCAAACATACATAACATATATATATATAGTGTTTTATTGTAGATAAAAAGGTGACTATGACTGCCACTTTTATTTACATGGGTGGTGTTGGGGAGAAGAGGATGCCAAGCGAAATCGTAGAAATTCCTTAAGTTAGTCTTACATCATTCTACATTATTTGGAGAGCAACAGAAGAAATGATGGTTGAAATTTAGGTACTCTTTACCAAGCTGCTTTTATAAAAATGATTTTTTTAGTAGTTGCTAACCAGAATTTATTTTTATTTTTATTTAAGCTTTGAGAGTACTAATTTAAATTGAATTTTTTTAAATCCGTGCCAAAAGAGGGGCCGTATCAGCATGTACCATCACAAAAAAAGCACAGACATATATAATCTTTGTATATAGATTTACCATATATTTATATGTATATATTTTAAATATGCGTTTATAACAAGAATGAAAATAGGCTCAAATTGAATGAAGAAAGAAGTTCACTTGTGATGAATCCAAGCGAGCCGCAATATTTAAAGGGGCTGGACCCAGGCTGGACCCAGGCTGGCCACCACTGATCTAAAAAGTGTCTCAAAATATGACAAGCTCTTTTCTAGACTACCGGTATAAGGTTACTAATAGGCCTATTCATCAAAAAGAGGGTAAAAATCAGTATATCAATTTCTACACCAACATAGAAATTGCATTGTGTTACTAACTAATATTAAGATCCATCAGAAGAAAAAATGGGCACAATTATTATCCATTAAAAAATGTAGCAATAAGCGCATTGGCCACAGTGTTAAACTTAAATAAAAGTCTTTGTGAAATTATATGCAAGAAATGTTTCACTATGCTTTTTTCATTCTCTATCCGATTCGCTAATTAACTTCTTTATAAATTAATGAATAAAGAAATATGTATCATTGAAATATGCCATCGACGTGACGTCCTTGGTATTTCAGAAAAGTTTTTTAACTATTTGTTATGACAACAATGTGACATCCTTGGTAAATGAAAGTGGGTGATCTAGACATTGCATCGAAGTCAGAGGTAACAGAATGGTTAAATTATTGAACATTGAACGACTTGGGAAATGTGAAAAGCGTCGTTTCATCATTTTGAAGTGCATGATTTTTTTAAAAAAAGGTTAAGTGATAATATTAATTTACAAATAACAAGGTCTATGGGGCCATCCATAAATGACGTCACGCAAATTTGGCAGATTTTTTACCCCCTCCCCCCCGTCATCACAAAAAGTTAGACCCCCCCCCTCAAATATAACATCACAAATCTCTACACCCCACCCCTATAAAAATTCTGTGTCCACTACTGTCCTTTACAAACCCTTTAGAAATTCACCTCCCATTGATATCAAATTACTGCACCTGTGTCAGGAACCTTTCACGAGAACAGTGGTTCTTAACTAGGGGTAAAAGTACCTCCCCAGCCCTGAGGTGCGGAAGTCCAGAAAATTGTATTTGCTGCCATTGCTAGTTGTTGCTTGTTTAAAAAAAAAAAAATCAGTTTTTATGCATCTTGATTATCAGCAGTAAATGTTTTTTCTGGTGAATTTATTTTTGCGCATTGCTTGTATTGATAATTTTTTTCTTTGTTTATAAAAAAGTTAATTAAAGACATAAAACGACAATGACTAAATTATTTAATAATTTTCATATTTTAAATTTTATGACAATATAATTTATACGTTTGGGGGGATGTTTAAAACAGAATGGGCCAGCAGCGCTGAAGAAAGGTAAAGAATCCCTGCCCTAGAGCATTTACTAAGATCCCCCCCCCCCCCCCCCCCCCGTCAACCATTTTTTTCTGTTCCATCAAGTTCCATCCCACTTTCCATGGTAGTACTACTTCTATGACTCCCGTGTCCACATTTAGCCATAAATTCTCACGACTGTCATTGTAACTACATCCCGATTCTCCTCTCCGCTGGTGTCCTGTAACTTGATCAGAGGCCATTTTTCAGACCTTGCATACCTGTACTGATTCTCTCAGTGATCGTAGTTTAAAAATAAAATAATTATAATTTTTGTATAAAAGAATAATGTTAAAAATGTCTGTAATTTAGGGTTTTTAAGTGCAATTCTTTACTATAATATTCCACTCTTCGTGTGATGTCACATGGCTTAAGCCCCACCCCCTCACAAAAATCTGACCCCCCTCCCCTCCTAGATGCGTGACATCATTTATGGATGGCCCTTATTATTTATACTATTATTATATTATCATTACTATTACTGAAATTAAATTTTCCTTCATTTAATTTTTTTCCTTTCTGGTTCAATAAGAAGGGATTTTGATAAGCATCTTCAAGGGTTTGCATCCCAGCAGCAAGAACTGTGACTGAAATAACCATTTTTAGTATTAGACTGACTCCGCAGGGATTGCGCTGCTATCCAAGTCAAAATCAATAATATGAGTTTACAGTTTACATTAATCATCATTAATCACATGGACCAAAGGACATGACATGACACTGAAAGTTCAGTAACAAGTGGTGTGGCTGAGATAACATGAATAAATACAATTTACAATGCAAAGACAGTAAAGAGAATTGGCCACTAGGCATAGGCTAAAGGCTAAGCTTAAATTGAACTTCTTAACTTAATAATAAACTAACTGAAGACTACAACTAAAAGTAAACGTAGCCTAAATAAATTTAAAACCAAGCCAAGATTAAGATTGTTTAAATTTAAAGTCTTTCTTTAACTTTAAATAATAACTAATTAATAGTAATAATAAGTAAGTCGATACCTTCCAATATTGTTTCGAAACCTTAATATTTCCCCAATTTCTTATTAATTAATAATCTAATCAAAGATAAACAGAGCTCACTTCAGCACACTATTGACAGTATTGACAATTGACTAGGCAGGTAGACCACTAATTACAAAGAGAATGATAGTCCAAATAAAACACATTCTGTTGCTGTAAATCACTTGCCAGCTTGCCAGTTAAGTGGTGGGGGAAACAAATATACAAAATCTCATTTTGATAACATCATCGTTGCTTTATTTTTGGTCAAATATCATATACTATTTAATTTTGATTATTGGTTCTTAAAAATTTGATCTAGTTAAGATATAGAAGAAGTAGTAATAATTTTCCAAAATAAAATTGTCACATCACATATTTAATGTATACCTAATATCTAAACAGCAACCAATTTTACTCCAATTGAAAGGGGTACAGACTAATCGGTATAAATTATAAATAACTGAATCTTTCACCTGTTTCAAGCTAACATACACTTTTTGTTTGTTCATCGAGAGATTTTCAATCTTTTTATTTCTATACCCATAATATATTTACATATAGTATAGTACGGTGAAATTTGATAGCTCCGAATTCAAAAGAAATACCCCGACAGATAAACGAACACACTTTTTAGTCTTTTTCTTTTAAATCGAATAAATCAATTTAATCAATAATTATATTTTTAAAAGTTATTTTTAATAGGCTCATGCTGCTTTATAGACAGATATATTAATTGCAAGCTGAAGCTGTTAGTGTCATTGTTTGACTGATCTCTACTACTATCAAATTTGACTTGGCTAGGCCTATTTCTTTATATTATAAATTATAGCTTTTGTTTATTTGTGTGCTGCATAAGTCGGAGGTCCTTGCCTTACTATCAGTAAAAATTAGCCGTTTATCAACGCGCCACCCTTTTCCCATTTTTATTCTAGAAAGAGTAGCACAAACTTTTTAAAAAAAGAATTCCCAGGTGCAAACACAGCAATAGTAAATTAATATCCGAGTCACCACGAACATCATAATAATCAATAGTTCTCTGATGTATAAACTTTATTGGTTCGCAAATTACGTCACGCTCAGGGGGAGGTGTGTCGAGAATTTGTGACACTTTTGATGGGGGAAGGGGGGGGGGGTTGGTTTAAAAAAATGTGTGACGTAACAATTTTTTCTTAAATCTAAAATTTTCTAATTTTGAAAAGTCTTTATTCAATTAATTTTAGAAACATTAATATGAGGTCGAAATTGCCTCAGGTATTACAGCTAACGTGAATTTCAGTCGCGAAACACCTTTTGCGCAAAAACTGTTCTGGCCATTTTACATTCAGCGCGGGGATGACTTGACTTTGTAGTTTCGCGTCACGGATTTCTAATAATACTACAATATACATCTTAATCCATTATCATTGGAAAATGTTAAAGAATAAAATAAAATCTTAGTTTAGTTATGAAAATTTTATGTATGTTTTGATTTTTTTTTTAGGTGTGACGTAACACTAAAAAAAGGGGAGGGGGGTAAGTTAAGAACGACCCTTAAGGGGCTTGAAAACGTTTAAGTATGCCTATTAGTAATACCAAATATGTGCTTTATTTAACAAATATCATTCAAAACCCGTTTTTAAATATATTTTTTGTATATATATAGGATATGTTTATGGTGTCACAAGGGATAAGTAAGGGTGCATAATCTAAACCTGGCTCAGTCAATGGCCACCACTACCACACCTTGGGAAATTTCCCAAGACCAAGTTCTTGGAAATTCACGACCCCCATTTGGGATCTGGGGAATAATTTTGAAAATCAGGCAAAAACTTGGGAAATATTAAAGGGGAAGATTTTTTGGTAAATTCGCACAAGAAGTACCTCGCATTTAAATATGGCCGCCATCTTGACGTAAAATTAAGAATAAAACAATGAAAAAACTTCCTAAATTTATCCCTCACCCTAACCTGAACCCTAAATCTATCCCTCACCCTAACCTGAACCCTAATAAATCTATCCCTCACCCTAAACTGAACCCTAAATCTATCTCTAAAGCTATAAACACGTACATGAATTCAAGGTACTCCTTGTATGAAATAGCCGATTTTTTAATATTTTTTTTTAATATTTAGAAAAACGCAAACAATATATATGGGATAATAGTTGAAGTCAAAATAAATCAAAATAATTTCTAAGGTAATACCAGGAAAAAAATTAATTGTTTTAATTCTTTTCTGCATAGCGAAAGGTTTTACTTTTTAAAATCACTCATAATCATAAATAAAATAAATAAATAAGAAATCTTCTGAAATTAAAGTGAATTTTGTGAAGTATTTAAAAGTTATTTTGGCTATATGGACCCGGGTCCCTATAGCAACTCCATTAAAGAAATTCAATTTTAAAAACAATTTATTTATTTTTTACGATGAAGATTTACAAATTAAATCCTATGTAACATTTTGTGTTGAAGAATGTTGATCAAATTGACCGTCTACACCATATGAAGAGGACAGTCTCAACAATAAGTAAACTGATCATAAATCTTAAAATCTCAAACTCAAAGTAAATCAAATTAGACTATTAATTGTAGGCCCTATATTAAATAATATTATTATTACAGAATTTAGGGGCGGGGGGTGGTTGGGTCGGAAACTTTATCATTAGGCTTTCATTAGACATTAGCAACCATAGGAAAAAAAAGCACAAGCCAAAGAGTGAACGAGCAGGTATGGATTCACCAAAACTGGAAAAATCAAAGAAAAAAGTTAAATGGTATAATTTTAATCAAAGTTTTAACTTACAATGGCTTAAAGACAAAGATCCTTAATTGAAGGACTGGCTACAGCAGGAAAAGGGCAATGCAGATTCTAACTTTTGCAAATGTTGCAAATTCACAATGAAAAAATGCAAATATGTCCTCATTAATGAAACATAAACACTCAGTGAAATATTAAAATAATTTTGAAATAGCAAAGTCTACACATAGCATAAGTCAGTTTATTAAAATAAAAAACCCACAGAAGATAAACAAATAGTGAAGAGTGAGTTGTTTATGCTGGATGTTTTTATAAGAGTATTCTCCACCAATATTGGCACTTATTAAGTGATCTTAAGGATGGTCTAAATCAAGACGAATTTTCTATATTATGTTATTTCATGAAACATTTGACAGTTTTACCACATTCCTCTGCATGTCGGCATGTGTAGAAAGAATACTCTCACAGATCAATTGCATTAGAACAAAAATAATTAATTCCTTAAAAACAGACTTAGTTAGAGATACACTCCTTGCAAAACAGCATATAAATAGATGTAGCATGACTTGTACTAACTGGATCCCAAAGGAAACTTTAATAAGAAGTGTTAGATATGGGTCTGTTCACAAAAGTTATAAGAAAAGGCTTAGTCGGCCTTAGTATGCAAAAAGGAATAAATGAAACTCTCCACCTGTCCACAGAGATTGAAGAAGAAGAAATTTAGTTCATAGTAAATCTTTATATTCTCAAAAGAAATAATTATTGTGAAATGCATTATCATAAATAAAGAGTTGAGATTGTTTAAAATTTATTTCATAGGGAAAATATTGTATTGTATATATTGTATTAAATATATTTTTTGAACATTGTCATTGGTGAGACAAAATTAATGAACCTCCAACTGTAAGCCAACATAGTCACCCCAACAGCCATTTATGCCAATTAATCATTGAAAATTACAAAGTCATAACACCAGACATAAAATGTTATGGTGTATTCATTCAAAAATCCATATTAAAATTGGATGAATTTTAATTACTTCTACAATGTGTGTTTGATTAGATTTATAAAATATTCTTTGTGGACAAACTATGATGATGCATTTGTAAAAAATCCAGTCTAATTTTCATCAATGATCAATAGGCAGGAAAAAATATTTGTGGATCGACACACAGGTAATTAAGGCTTAAGGTATTAAATTTAAACCTGTAACACTGTAATAGGATTATAACTGAAAAGTTTATTTAAACAGTAGTTTTGGTTTGAAAAAGAAATTATTATATGTAAATTTACAAGAAAAATAAAAAATACTTATTGTTTTCTTATTTCATAATAATTTATCAATCCATTTTAACTACAATTATTATAATCATTAAATTCTGCTTAATATTTAAACTTAATTGCTTTGCAATCTCCATTACTAATCAACAGACTTACAATAAGAAAAAACAGTTTTCGATGAGGAACCTTTTGCCCTTGTAAAAGGAATTCTGTCTAGATTAGCCTTGTGAGCTTTGTTTCCAAGTGACTTCTATTACATTATAATTATTGTAGATGATATTTTTACCGGGCAGGAGAATTTGGAGGTATTAGTAGGCCTAACTCCAGTGTGTATTAATATTTTGCATTATAAATAAATTAATATAAATTTTAAAAAAATTTCAAAAACAATTTTTTAAAATTCTTTTAATTTATTTTATGTGATAAACATTTTTTTAAAAAATGTCTTATTAAATAAATTTCAGTCAATTACTGTACCATATGTTTCAGGGGCATTAATTTAAGCTATTATTGCATTAATTACATAGAAAAAACTTTTTTTGAAAAAAAACCTCCTATATATTTTTATGATCTTGGGAAATATTTTGACCAAATCTTGGGAATTTTAAAAAATAGAGTGGCATCTCTGGCTCAGTCAGCAAGGTTAAAACAGAGCAGACCTTATAATCCTACAAAACAAAAATAAAAAATGTGTACCGTAACTTAATTTTGTATTTGTTGACAACATTTCTCGACAAAAGTATAAAGTCTAAATAAACTACATTAGGACAAAGTAAGATTTTTAACAATTTAATTTTTTGCAAGAAAAAATATGGAGATGTCTTTGGCAATGATTCTGATTGGCATGTGCATGATTATTGATTATGATATCTTAAAATAATCTTACCCCGCACAATGCCCTCTATTGAGTATTGCCCTTATTATTAAAATTAAACTTATTTAACGGTTATAAGTTATAGTAGAAGGTAGTAATTAATTAAGTAATGTAGACAGCCTTACTAGGCAGGTGGGTGAGTAAAGTTGTTAAGTCAAAGTCAAGTCGTTAAGTATGGCATGATGGTAAAGCAAAAGTAAAGTCTAAGTCAATATTTCTATAAATATTGTTATTATTATTATTGATATGATTATGAGTGAGTTGTCAGTTATTGTCAATATGATTATGAATATATGGCATGGTGACTTTGTAGTTTGTGAGTTATAACGTTTGATTTTGAAGTAGATTCAAACTTAAAATATAAAATATTTTTAATGAACCATCTAATTTTTCTAAATAATTATTTTTAGTAACTTTGTTTTATACTAATTACTATAGACATAGTATTTATAATAATATGAAATATGTGAACGAATATTACTGCAAAGCATTTAAGATTTGCTTATACATCTTTATCTTTTTAAAAAAGTATTTGATTTATTACATTTACATAATAATAAAGATAGATTTACTATTGGCATAGTATATTTTTATTTTTAAAAGATCTGGATATTTTTTTAAAATTAAACTGATACCAGTAACCCAAAATAAAAAAACCAGATATTAGTTTCTAAAGCATAACCAGAAATCTGTTTATCATTTAACATCCTGTATTATAAATTATATACTCCTAAATTGTTAGTAGTAGTAAGTAGTGAATAACAAAACTTCTAACTTGTTTTTTTAAAAATTCTGTTCTAAAAATTATAAACTGTTTTAGCAATTATGTTTCTCTAAACTGATTTCATTTAATGAGTTTACATTTTTTTTAAAAAGGTTTTAATGTATCAGTTTGCAAGAAACTACGGTCATTATGGCTGGTTGGTGGGGGCTGTTGGTGCCACTGTTGCATCTTTGTATCCCCATACCTTTGGCCTTGAATATCAAAAAGAACTATTGACAAGTCATTCACATGGAAAACCTGCTCTGGTGGATAGCGAGGTTCTCTATTTAGCTGAGGAGGTAGGTTATAAATAAATATAGTTTCAGTATTCTTAAATTACAGGTACAGAGAGTTCTTGGTCTTCACTGCCGCCCTTGAAATTAAAATAATATTTTAGTAACTTGTAAATCAACAACATGAAATGAAGTAAACTGTAACTTTTCCAAAATTATTTTTTCCGTACCGTTAATAACATGATGGTTTTTATTATTACAGATAAAACAGGATCTGAAAATAAAAGATGATGCTTTTGTGAAGCATAACCTGCTTGACTTGGTACAAACAGATAGACTGGATTTCATCACTAAAGGCTTTATGACTACAAAATGGGGTGCAGTTGTGGGTGTTCCAATATTTTTTTCATCCAAGTCTTTCGAAAAAGCTAATGAAAGTGAAAGCAATAAAATCTTAGATTTAGATTTGAGTACTTTGGAAGGACAAAAGGTTATGGAAACTTTCAGACTAAGCAGAGCTGCTAAGAAGTTTGCATTAGCTAGAGAAATTAATAAGTCAAATTCTTATAAAGTTTATGTTGACTCAGCTGGTTTGGGTTTAGCTTTTACTAGTTTTTATGTGATAGCAGATTCACTTGCAAATTTGTCCTCTATCAAAGGTGGTAAAATATTATCATTTCTTACCATAGCTCCTTTATTTACAGTGTGTTATATCAAAATAAATGATAACTATAACTGTTACTTGGAGAGGAAGTGTGACAAAAAGGCTGCAACAATTGATAGGGAAACAGCATATGGTGGAATTGAGTACTACACTGCTCTAATTACCAGAAAAGAACTTCTTCAAAATTTAGGGAAATTACCAGAGAAAAAATATCTATTTGGTGAAAAGTGGAGAAAGTATGACCTGTCCTTGTCTGAGAAAAAGACCTTTCTAATTGAAACCATTAAAGAGTATTATCCTTATGAAGAATTTGTTGAACAGGTGTTAAAATAGACTTTTTAAGGTCTAAATGTAACCAATGTAAGCCAAAAAAAATCATACAAATTAATGTTAGAGAAAATTTGCAAAGAATAATATATATGTAAATTATTCTATAATATTGGCTTACACTAACATTATTCTTCATTAGAATTAGCTTCACACAGCGCATAAAATTTAGGATATGTGCATCAAATTGTATTTTAATATGTTAGTACCGGTATACAATTTTTTAAAAACTTAATTAGGAAAGTAAAATATGAAACACTTGTTTGACTTCCATATGTTTGTTTAGTGTACAATGTTAAAATATTGACTTAGTGAAGACAGATTCAGCTTTTTTGTCAAGTTATTGTCAGTTATTGAATTTTTGGGAAATAGTGCTAGTTCCTCTGCGGCTTTTGTACTTTTTACTAATGAATATTGCATGGCCTAAATTATCCTTATTCAGGTCAGGAAGTAATAATGATTTTATATAAGATGTGTCTTTATTGTTATGAATTTTTAATGGGGCGCAGTTTTAGTTTATTTTGAATTAAATGTCATTTGTTGAAGTATCCAATAAATTATTATAAGAGATTGTTTGAAAGAGCTGACTTGTTTCCCCATATCCTCTTAACTGAAATAAATAAAATTACATTACATTTTTAGAAAATCTATACATGGGTGCTTGAGAATTTTCAAACTAAAGGGAAAATTTTATCAAAGGGAAAATTTTATTAGACAATATTTATTTACACTGGAATTACAAAAAAAAATTACAAATAATTTCTTAAATAAAAAAAAATTACTTGCCTGATTTGGAGAACTGGAATTATAGTTATAGTTATAGATTCAGGATTTCCTTAGTCAATCCAACCATGCAATAATATTAAAATATATCTTTGTAAAATCTATATTAATATTAATGCCCAAAATTGAAATAGATGTTAATATTCTATTCTGTTTTTTTAAAACCAGAAAAGTAGAAGAAAAATCACAAAAAACAGCTGCTAATTAATACTACTATATAAAACAGAAAAAAGTATTTTTGACAAAATATTACAACTATAATTATGTTGGTTTTTTTTAGAAATCATTACAAGCTTAAATACTAATACAGTTCAACCCTCTTTAGTTAGCAGCTATATTAGATTTTCTTTTTATATTGACAATATCATTGTCTGGCCAACTCATTATTGTTTTCATTACGCTTCATTGTACTTGCTGACAACACTAATTTAATTGATCTTTTGAACTCAAAGCTTTCTGCATTATTAAAAAAAAGGTTCAATGAGCATCTGTTAAGAACCATTTGTAAAATTTTCAGGAATAAAAATTGTTTTCATATATATTTTTTTTAAATATATGTAACTCTTACCCTGAATAAATCTCAAGAAACAATCTACATTCATGATTATAGTGAGAAGATAAGTTCTTAAAATCACACTATATTTCTCAAACATATACACACAAATGACTCCGTACATCCCTCAGTATGGCACAACATGACTTCACCTCTTACATTAGACAAAAAGAAAATTGTTAGTGGGTGCCTCATAGTGGGTTTGGGGGGGGGGGGGGGGGGGGGGGGAGATTTCTTTTTTGTGAATTTTTAACCACGTTCACTATGAAACTTTGCTTAGACAACTCTAGTTATGTTACAGCAATCACTTATTTGTAGACATTTTACATAGGACAAATTAAGATTTTAAAAGTTCTTAGTAAATTAGTGGTTTATTATACAAATGAGAATGATGGATGAATGCAATGGGGGCAAAATGTTTTTAGCAATACACAATTATATTTTAACAAAGCAAACTACTCGGCAGTCAAATTCATTTTCCCAAACAATAAGCAGGAGGAAAATTTCACACAGCAATGATCTGTATTTGTTTCTAAAATGTAACAATTTGTCTTTTAAATTTAAAGAGACTAATGTTCACATTAGGTGAAATTGTCTAGGAAATTAATATTAATTTTAACAATTAATTGAAAATAAGGGAATATTCACTGAATAAAAAAATATTAAATCCCTAACAAAAACAAATTTATAATAAAAACAAGAGTTTACACATTCTTGTTAGTCCCATTCACAGGATATAAATGAAAATGTATTGAAACCTAGAGGCTAGGATTAGACAGACCCCCCCCCCCCTTCCCCCCGGGCGTCGGTTTAAAGGGACAGTGGCATGGATGAGTGTGGTCATCAAACATACAAAATTGAAAGTTTGGAATGCAGGCTGATGAGATAGGTCTTGATGAATCCAACATTTCAATTCTAAGGCATATTAATTCAAAAGGGCATTTTATATTAATCAAAAAATTAATAAACAACAGTAATTAGGGCCTAAGGTCAAGACATCTCTTTTTAGAAGCTGTTATTTAAAATTGACTTGGCCTTAAACCCATTTATGTAACGCTACAAAAAGCAATTTTTTAAAAAAATATACAGAGACAATATTGAAGAATTAAAATATAAAAGATGCAAATCAGCTTCATAAACACTTGCTTCCCATTTAATAACAATGAATTCATATTCTTGACTTATGCTAGTTATATTTTCAAGAAAGGATTCTAAAATTCATATTACGGAACAATCAAGCGAGATTCATATTTACTATAAATCATGTGAATTATCATTCATCACATCATATTTTGCATCATTCTTTTTTTACAAGGCATGACAATTATAAAAGCTAGTTGTGCCTCAATTATATAAATAGAATTAAATTTATTGTAATAGTTCTATTACAGTCACATAGCATCAATAATATTAGCACAATTCATACAAATTGTTACAAATGTACATGCACCACAAGCATCATTTACTACTGATTATTTGCTGCATTGTGGATAAATTGACATCCAAAATAAAAAAAAAGTAAAAAAGCAAAAGTAATGTTATTTTTAGCTTGAAAGTTTAAAACAGACTTCTAATTTATCTTAATGAAATTCCTTAATTATTAATAGTCTTCAAGTAAAGTGACAGGAAAATGTTGCAATAAGGAATTATAAATTCAGTTAGAGATCTTTCTATACACACAATTCACTTTGGTAATAAGTTAGACCAAGAATATAATTTTTTAAAATGGCTTATTAATGATATATGAAAGTTGGTTTTGCTGTGTTATGAATAGGGAATAACTGCCCAACATAATAAGTTGTGTTCATAACTATTTTGTTTATTATGAAGGGCTTGACTAAAATCCAGATGATTTAAAATACTAAATTACATTACCGGTAATATGTGTTTTAAATTGTAATTTTTATTAATAGTTTACTTAATTATTTTAATTTAAGTTAGATCCTATTCCGCCACTTCACCAACCAGATTATTACTTTTATAGAAAAATTCCTCAGATTTTAGAACCTTTTTAAAAAGGTTATGAAAATTGGTTCTCTGAACTTAGCTATAAATTTAAAAATAATTAATTGTGCTCAGGCTTATATTTTTTTCACTTTGTAAAATTTATGGTTATTTCCACTTTTTTTTCTTCTGATACCGGTAATAAAAAAATAATGTTGGGTTTAAATCTCAGTACAAGATTGCATAAGTAATCTGTGTCATAAGTTTTTATGAAAAGGGATTGCAGTGAAAGAACAAAAACAGCTAGTTTCCGCACATAAAATTTAATAAATGGTTATATGGAAAAATATATGCTTTCTCTCCTAACTTACTTTTTCATCCACACATTCAAAGTTAGCTTTATTTAGTTATTTTCTTCTTCCTGCAAACTGAGTGGTGGTGATTATCAAATGCAAATTGACTAGCTTTAGTAAAATAATCAATCATACATTTTCATGATCATTTTAACTGCATTTCATCAAGTCCAAAAATGCTTAAAGTCTCAATTTGCTATCATCCCATTACTCCAAGTTGCTCCAACATTTAACAAATAATTAAAATCCAGATGAAATTAAAAATAATAAAAACATATGGGATATATGCTTTGAACAGCATGATCACAGCAACATTATTTCATTACCAGTTAATGTTATGCAAAAAAATAAAGATACAATTATGTTTCTGAGGCAATGGAAACATTTTGGTAATAAACTAAAGAGAAACAGGTTGAGTAACTTAAGAATAGTGAAATAAATTAATATTAATGGGTAACATAAGTGTAACTTCTGGGAGGTGATCTTTGACCCTCAGGCACTGGAACATTTAAGAAATCCCAGATTAAAATAGTGTCATCATGAGAACTGCTTACAATTTGAAATTCATCAAACTGCAAACGGAAAACTCGGCCTGAGTGCTCCTAAAGAAAGAATAGAAAGATACATATTGAATTCAATCTTAATACAATTATAAGAGCTTTGAGATACATATTGAATTCAATCTTAATGCAATTATATGAGCTTTGACACTCAAGATGTTTTCATTCACATTTTGAGGCTATTAACCAAAAATCAACATTTCAATCATCATTCACACTTTGAGGCTATTAACCAAAAATCAACATTTCAATCATATTTTTTACTCTCCAATCTGTCCATTTATGATTAAAAGCCACCCCAAAGTCTTATCCACTTTCAGACTTACATTCTTAAATTGGTCTTAATTCAACTCATTAAGTCAAGTTGTATAACTATACCATCACACATGTAAATATAAATTCAATTTGATTATGTGAAAAAAAGTCACTTAACATAGAGCTAATAGTAATAAAAGTTAGATGTGTCTAACAGTTACTTAATATTGCTCATAGTAATAAAAGTTAGGTGTCCACCTGACAACTACAGCAATTTTCAACTTAAATAACACCACCCCACACTCAATTTGATTATGTAAAAAAAAAAAGGTACTTAACATATCTCACAGTAATAAAAAGTTAGAGTTACTTAACATTTCTCATACCCCGTAGTAATAAAAGTTAGGTGTCAACTACAGCAATGTTCATCTTAAATAACACCACCCCATACTCATGTGAAAAAAATCTTTTTTTTCAATAGCCCTTCAATGTTTTAACATGCATTAACTGTTAAACTTAATATTTTCTCTTAGATGGTATAGATTTTTTTTTTAATACAAATATTATTTACAATGTAATTTTTTATAGAAACCTGTTGCAAAGTATTTAAAACTTGGCTTTCTAACAGTATTTTAACTTACAACTAGTGTCCTTAGACAGAGTGTAGCTGCAGGTGCCCTAGGATCTAATGCAGCTTGTAGATCCCATACCTTGATTTTTCTGAAAGTTAAAGACAATTAATTAATTACACTAATTACATAATTATATTTGTCTGTGTCAAATATGCTGAGTGATTACATTATTTATCTTAAGTTAAAGATACTTTCCTACTCAACTGCCCTTATTTTCATGATTTAACTTAAGCAGTTAAAATTCAAAACAAATTTCTTAGTTATGACTTCATTTTTTAATCAGTTAAAAAAAAATTGAATATTTTCAAAATTGAAATGTGCATGTGGAAGAAGGGCCTATCAAATATTTTCATACAAAAATTGTTTGTTTTTATGTATGTAAAATATGGTGTTTGTTTTCTCTTTTCTTATTTTCATTAATGATTAATCTTTCCACCAAACCCTTCAGTAAATGTATTTAAAATGCATAATTTTTCTGTTTCGATTAGAATAGATTCACTTTACATCCATACCCAGACCTGTTTACCCTGGGGTTAGAGAGTAGTTTTTAGCTATCAAAAACGTAGTTTCAAGCTTTAAAAAAAAATATTTTTAAAAAAAAAAGGGGGGGGGGGGGGGGGGGGGCGATGGTTTGCAATCAAACTACAGGTTGTGTCAGGAAATCCACTGAACTGCTTATATAAGTTAACAAAAAGAAATATACAATACAGGATTTGTTTCTTACAATGAGAAAAGGTGTTAGGAAAACAAAATAGGCATTGACTACACAGACTTGCTTGACTGATAGGCATATCTGAGCTATGCATGACTTTTGCAACACAAGTTGTTTTTTTTTGGGTAATATGAAAACCAGTATGAAATTGTAAAATTGAAAACAATATTACAACTAACCAATAAAGATGTATACACATATTTATATTTATTAAGTTTCCTAGCAAAAGCGCACGTTTTTAATCAGATTACTTAAAAGATTTTTTTGCCTTGATTTTCAAAATCTTGAAAAAGTTTAGCCTAGTTTCTGTGGGATTCTTGAACATGTATTTAGCTGCCACAAGAAGAAAGCATCTTTTCATATATAGTCAAGGACAATGTCTTTTCTTCCGTGGAAAATAAACAGTTTAGTGTCTATGAAATCTCTGTAATCAAGGTTTCAACTCTGGACAAATAAATTCAGAGCTTGACTGAGAAGTTCCAGAAGTCGACACCTGTGGTAGGTGATAAAGACGATTGACTTCTTAAACATTTTGGCCTCCAGATGGCACATGAGGACTGTCCTGCAAATAAGCTTGATATCAATAAGTCTAGTAGAGTGTAGCAGTGATGACTTGTTCAACCTTGTTTTCTCACATAAACATCGCCAATCTTGAAAGGTTGGTTGCTGTTCTGTTGAGCATTTTTATTAACACCAGAACCTGAATATAGAGACAAAAAAAAAAGAATATCTCATCATATATGGTTCAAAGAGGGTCATATATCATATTGACTATTATGCTATTTATACCAGTATTAATATGGTTTAGATGCTAAAACAGGCCTATGCAGTGACATAGGACTGGGCCAACAAAGTGCGGAAGACGAGGTATCAAGAGCATTTTGAACAGAAAAATGAAAAAAACTTAGACGTTAAATTTTTTTTCAAGGCTAATTGTTACATTGTAGATTTTTAAAAAAGGGTATATTACTAAGTAATAAAGTACTGAGGTCACACATCATGTTTAAATTTTTTTTAAAAATTCCTCTACTTGCTTCTACTTTGAATATTTTCATAATCTTAGTATATTAATATTAGTAGTAAAAGTACGACTCATACAGTAAGCTTCTATTTCTATTATTCAAATTAGTAGTTTTATTATCTTTAGGCTTACCATAAAGCCAAAAAAAGTATGCTAAACTTAGTGAAAAGTTAGTCTAAAACTTAGACAATAGACAGACCATTTTATATTTAGCCATCGGACTCTGTCTCATGGTTATAGTTTTCTTCTATTTACTAACAATTAAAAGTTAGACAAACAACATTAAAATAATTATTGACTATAATTGTATACTTTACTTACCCCTGAATATGTTGATATGTGAACTGAACAGACAAAAAACGTCCAAGGCAGGTATTACGGTGGTACGGAATTTTATTTAAAAAAAAAAAAAAAGAAACATCAGAAACTTGGAAAGTGCGTGGCAATCAAGGGGAAAACACCATAACATGAGGCCAAATCCAATTGATAAGCAACAGTAGGGCTAAAAATAGTCTACTTTAATGCATCCTCTAAAAGAAAAATATTCTGGTTGGCTCATTCAGATAGAGACAGCAAAGGCCATTCGCTTCATTTTCATTAGATTGCTTACAGTGTTAACAGAAAAAATGTGGGAACATTTTTCTGAGAACAAGCCAATTATTAACTTTTTAAAATAAAAATAAACCAAACAAAAAAAACTTCAGAAACCATAGTTTTTTCAGGATTGTCATAGTGCCGTGGTCTTAATTAGCATGGCGAAATCACAAGGGTAAACAGGTCTGCATACCACACTAGTGGTTCTATTACAAGCTATAATTTTTTTTTCTCACAATAACCTATTTTGCCCTGTGCTGGGCTCAAGTGGCTTGGGATAAAATGATGGCAGTAAGATTTCAATAAACCAGAGTATTTGTGGTCTGACCCTGTCCTGATTATTGAACTGTGAACCTGGATTATAAAATATCCCTCAAGGTAACAATATCTATTTTATCGGAAAATTAGAAAGAAACAATAGCACAAATCTACACTAAAAAATATCTAAACCACTGTATTTCAACTCTAAAAGTATTGTACAGGTAATTATTTATGGAAACATCTTTCATTGTTTGTACATAGCCCCAGATTGACACTCTGGGTCATGATCACTAAGGCCCTAGTTTATCATGTGAATTGTGTATGATTACTGTCATGGCAGACCCCATGAATGTTTTTAACAATGAATTTAGTCATGTTTAGATATGCAAATGCATTCACTTCAAATCACATTGCTTTTCTCGCTCTGCAGAATTTTTTTCTTTTGATTAGGAAATCCGAATTTTGGATATCTTACTGTGTTTGCTAGATATGCAGACTTGGTTACACTGAACTCCCAAAATAGTACTACTTTACCACCTCAAAATACAACAAAATTTAATGGTAATTATAATAGTAAATAAATAAATATACAAGAGATGCACTTCTGTATTGACCTGAATAGTTATGCATCATTCTACGCTTAATGGTAAAGCTTGTGGAAAACCGAAATGGTGCATTCCATCACAAAATATGATGCATATATATTTAAAATGTGCGTTTATTCCAAAAATTTTAATTATTGCTAATTTAATGAAAAAATTCATTTGTGATTCATCAGGCAGGCCACAAAAACCATTGGAATAAAAAAAATTTCAACCGGGTCTTGTAAAATGATAGTTATTATTATACGAAGTTTTATAAAGCGTAGTACTCCAACCTAGGGATGGGCTCACCACGCTGTACATATAATTTAGTAAACATGATCATGATGACAAAGGCTAGATAATGGCACAAATTGTCCTTGTAGATGACAGCAAGGCCACAACCACGAGATGGACGAGGAAATGACAGGGCAGAATAACCAGGCGGAGCGAGATCGGTGCACTTCCATTCATCACTTGGTCAATCTGCCGGAAGGTGGAGAGGTGTTAATGCAAATAAGGTTGGCTGGGTCAGAATAGCGTAGAGTAAGCCTTGACGACGAAGTAGTGCCAAGTTGTTTTATTTCTATTTTCCGTCTACCACCACGATGGATACGCTTTCGGGGCAGGCCTCAACCAATGGACAGTTCCTTCAGGCGACATACGAGGTCAGCGGTCAAGTGCGTATGCTGGGCATTCATTGACAATAGGCAATCACGTTTGTATATCATCGTCCGGTCAACAAAGATGGTGGCAATTTTCACAGAGCTTCACCTTGCATGTGATCAAGAGCACGAGCCTATACATGCCTGTAAGGCATAGTCTCGATCTCAAGACAGAACTTATTGTCCAGAATTGAATTTTTATTATTGAAACAATAATGACAGAACGCTTTCCTGTTTTTTGTTAACAAATTCAGAACACAAAAATTTCTAAGGCAGCCATCTTGACAAAGATGGTGGCACTGTTCACAGAGCTGCACCAATTAAAATTACATGTGATCAAGAGCACGAGCCTATACATGCCTGTAAGGCGTAGTCTCGTTCTCAAGACAGTACCTAGTGTCCTGAATTGAATTTGTTATTATTAAAACAATAATGACAGAAACGATTTCCTGTTTTTTGTCATCAAATTCAATATACAAAATTTCTAAGGCAGCCATCTTGATGCTCGCCGGAAGTTCTGACAGTGTCAAGGGTATGAAATCAATGTAGTTATGTTTGTAAGTAAATCATGTTGAGTTAGAGAGTATAGGTGTAGCGTTGTATATTGTGTGTGAATGTTATGACGTATTTGGGTAGGGGAAGTGACGGATTAGTTGAGTGTTGTGTGGAGAGTGAAATGTAGATGGCGGTTGAACAAGAGGAGGTTGGATAGTTACGGTGTAGAACCTTAGGGAAGAGAGATGTGTGCCTTGTGTTCCTGATAATAAAAGTTATATTTACTAAAAGGACTTTGAGTTATTTACTAATGATTGAAATAGTGTGAGAACTTGATGAAAGATCCAATCCAGGAGTATAGAAGTTGACAAACAGGTCTAGGTGTACAATCGTAAAAGACATCTCAAAATCGTACATTTTAAACCGAAATTATAGAGTTAACAGGTCTGGATATGCTTTGTGGATTAAAAGGGATACAATCATTTAACTATTGAAATTGCAATATTATTTTTGTGGATGTGTATAATTTGTGTCTCTGACAAATTGTGAGATAATTTGTTTTTGTCATACCCATCATATGCACCGCTGACGATCCTCTTGCTGTCAAAACGAATACATCTGACTAGTTCCTCATGACCCTCTAGCACCCTTAGGCAAGCTCCACATTCAATGTCCCAAAGTCTGCATTGGAAGTTAAAGCGTCTAATAAACTTTTAAACAGAGATGTCTTTAATAAATTAATCAAGGAAGAGTGACAAGTGTCATAAAATAGTCAAAACCAAATTGTGTTGGGAAGCACAAGGGGAATGAAATGTTCCTCCATTATTTCAATTGAAAAGATAATGCATTAAAAAATTGTGTTTTAAACATATTAAGTAAGAATTTTAAAGATTTTCTAAGAGCTTAGTAACTGTTGTAATCATAGAAGAGAATATTCTTCCATATTATTTCTATAAATGAAAAGTAATTTTCAACCTTATAGTGTTATCCGAGCTACCACTGACAACAAGCCTTTCTCTGTACTGCAAGCAGGCAATGCCACGCTTGTGTCCATTTAATGTCCGCACAAATTCACAAGTTGATGTATTCCATACCTATAAAGACAATTTATGTTAATGAATTTAATATAGATAATATTCAACTTTATAGAATATGCTATTACAGAAAAACAAAGCACACAGGATGTGAAAACAACAAATGTGTATGCAAAAATGGCTTCTTCACTGAAAAAAACGAACAGCAAAACAAAAAAAATTATAATATTTTTTAAAAAAGCAAAGACAGCAAATAGAAATATTTTGCCACTGAGTCCCGGAAAAAAAAATCACCTTTATAAATACTAGTGTCATTACCTTTATTGTCCTGTCACCAGATGCCGAAACAATGTATTTCTCATCAAAGTCAACAACATTAACTGCTGCTCTGTGACCAACTAAAACTCTACGGAGATTAATTTCCGTTGGTGACTGCATATCCCATACAGCAATTGATCTGTCCTGAATATATCAAATGGATATTTTAAGCATTTGTATCCAAAGCATTTTGAAATGAAAATAGGTAATGTTTTGAATCCAAAATCAGTAAGTTATACATACTTCAAAAAATCTTCCCGATAACCCTTCTATGCATTAAAATTTTGGAACTCTTTAAAACTTAGAAACAAAGGACTTTCTAAATTATTTTTAAGAACTTAAAAAAAAATAATGCTCATCCTCACTTTGGAACAGGTTACCATGATACCATCACAAAATCGAAGATGCAGCACAGCTTCACAGTGATGGATCAGTGTATTCATCATTTCACCTGAGTGTACATCCCACACTCTGGAAGGAGGGAAATTTTGATAAAATTCTCAAAAAAGACTATGTTTAAATATTATTGCAAGTAACTTTTTCTAAGAAAATATAGTTCCTTTTGAATTAATCCCTTCGATCCTATTTTGTCGAACACCTGAGACTACTTTGATGACAAGATTTCAACTAGGAAAACAGCCAAAATTTTATCTTGTCCTTTTTATTTTTTCTTTATGGGTGCTATTATAAATATGGTTTGCCTTATATCTGATATAAAAAAAATTGTTATATTTTTCTTAATCTTTGTCTTTACTTTGCTATAAGTAACCCTCTGATATTTTGGTCTCCCATACCTTACCCTTGATCAACAGTCCATATATAAATATGTGTTGTAAATACTGAGTGCAGGATTTACCACATAACTTGTGAAAGGTCATATTAACCCAGCATCATTGGATAAATTCTAATGTTTTTTCTTAGTAATGTTTTTCTATGTATAGAGGTGTCGAAAATGCATAAACTGCTATTCTAACTGCAAATAATTCAAAGGATTATTATCATGTTTTGAAAAAGGATTATAAAATGATAGTGGCAATCTATTGACTTACTACTGTGTGCTTTGGACATAAAAGAAACACAAAGTGTACCCCTAGTCTTAGCCCTGGCTTTTCAGAAAAAAAAAAAAGGGCATATAAATAACCTTCTTCTATGCTATTCTACACCGATTCTAAGATATTTTTCTCCCTGTGATAAATTTTGATAGCTTTGGACTACTAAAAGACAAACTTAGATGGAAATAAATTAAACTTATTTAATTTTATAATCAAGTGATCTTGTTTGATCGTGTATAAGTTTGTGGAAATTTTCCCCAAGGTCATGGGTATTTTAGGACCAGGAACATAAAAAATAAAATTAAAAATAAATTAAAAAATGAAACTAAGTTTGATTAAATAATGTCATCACCATGTGTCACAGAAAGGTTGTTACGGAGGAGGGCTCCGGTCCTGACTTATCACAAAATGTATTGATTTAGTAGTGGTTAGTACAGGACAGCTCCTCTCTGCGATTTATATTTTAAGTATCTAGGCTTAGGGACAGACAAAGCACAATGTAGACTTGAATGAAAACTAAACAACTCAAACTCCAGGTGTCCAGATGATGAAAATAATATGTTCATTACTAATATTACTAAGATAAAAAAGTTCTTCAGTTGGTGTCACTAACTGTCAACTATATATATGTATCTCTGTAGCTACGACTTTTTCTAAGCTGCTGAGCTATATCGTCTCATCTATTCCTGTGTTCCACTAGTCAACTCGTATCCTGATCTCTTGTAACTATTCCCTATCAACTGCTCTCTCAGCTCTTTTCTCTCTCTCCTACTCAACTACCCATGTCATGAAGAGTTCTGTCTTATATACCATTCTCTACCTCCATAAATAGGTGGCCCACAAATGCTTTCTAATAACACATCCCAGTCCCCTAATTTCCGGTCAATTAGAATTTCCCGCTGTTAACTCCAAAATTACCATGCAAAGTCTGGAAGGCCCGAAACATAATATTATCAAAAGAAACAATCCCCTCCTACTCAAGATGTGAGAATCTATTAACCTTAACCTCACCCCCTTAACAATGTCCTCCCTAAAATAACAGCAATTTCTGTCCATCCTATAAGTTACCTTAGCAACAATAGAGCTCTGTCCTGAACCCCCGCCATCTTCAACCATAGTATTACTAATATCACGTTCTGCAGCAATTTCACTAAATTCTACATTTGTCTTTTTAAACAGGTAGTCTCATCATATCATTTTGCTAATAACTTAATTAAAATTAAGAGCATGGAAAGCCAAGCTCAACTTCTAAATCCTGTTAACGAGAAACAGAAGAAAATAAAAACTGTTGAATTTACTCCTAATGAATAGCTATGTTCTTCCTAGAATAGCAAATAACTTTAAAAATCCTGTTTATAATAGCTGGCCAGGCACAATGAACAAGCATTATGCAGTGAAAGGTTGTAGGCTTCAGAGGAGGCAGGTTTACATGAGCAACTGGGAGGGCATCAAGTGGGTTTAGATATATGTTAAGGCCCAAGAGTGTGCTACAATGTGTTTTGTATATCTCATTATATGCAATGATCTTCAAGGCTACTTGTGAAACAATTGTATATGTGAAGGAAAAAGATTTAGAAAATGAAAAAATGTTCCATTCCATTAATAGGAAGACAAATTCTACCAATATTATATAGAAAATACTCTTCGCACAGTTTATGCTGGCTACCGGTAGTCACAAATGGAAGAATAATAATAATAGATAATTTGAAAACAATTTTCTTAGTATGTCAATATATAATGATCAGGTTAGGAGTATTAAGAAATAAGAAGCAAAGCTTATTTACCTTACAGTAGAATCACTAGATCCAGATATTATAATATTTTCATCATACTGAAGACAGAGTACAGATCCAGTATGGCCTGTTAGGACTTGAATACATTCTAATGTATTTCTATTCCATATCTGAAAAGAAATAGGTAAAATAAAAAAATGACATTAAACTATTTCTAACAAACTTGATATATTTTATTTAAAATTAATTGTATTTTGTTTAAGGAAAGTGTTTTTAAAGCTCTAATAAGGTGGGGGTGGATGAAGAAGAATCTTAATTGTTATTACCATATTAAGATAATGAAGAAAATAAAAAGAACCTTAATTGTATTATCTCTTAATCCACTGATGATTTTGTTGTCATCATACTGAAGGCAATAAACACCCTTGCTAGTCTCACTAAGACAGTGAATTCTTTGCAACTGATGTCGACCTGTTCGCCAGTTGTTTTCTATTCTCTGGGAAAAAAAAAAAAGGAATGTTGATATCTTTAAAATATGATTATTTAAAAGATTTATTAAGATTAAGTTTGTATATAATTGATAATCTGACATTTTACATATTAATCAGCTTATGAAATATAAAATGCTATTTATTTTTTAAATTTAATCTAGATGGTTTTAATAGGAAATTCGATGATAAATTATTGTAACGATTCCAATAAAAATAAACCTTAAGTTTTTTCTTTAGCATGTTATGTGGTATGGTTATTTTTTCATGCCACATCTTACACATATAACTACATAAAACTGCTACTTTTCCCATGGTGCAAAGACATCAATAGCTTGTAAGGACATTTTGATATATAAATGCAGGGAAAGTTGAATTGACAGCTGTTAATTTTATGACCACTTTTGGATGATGAAGGGAGTATTTTTGCACAGGTGTATTATTTCTTAAGATTTTATTTTTCCTTGATTGATAACTGCTAATATCCCGTAAAGGAGCGCTACTTACATTACTTGTGGTATGGGCAGATACAATGAGCGCTCATTCACCGAATGTGAGTGAGCCAATTCGGCCAAAAGAGTATTTGATTGCATATGCATTAATTTAATACAAAATATTGTCCACTAGCAAAGAAAAATCACACGTGCATATAATGCAAACCCCTAGTTTATGTAACATTTTTTTACCCAAAATTTCTTGCATTATACAAATTAATACATGGTTTTTACTTTTACTCCATGGCTAGACAGGGGTACATAGTACCTGGGTGGGCAAAGTCAGTATTTTTACAAAGCTGTTTTAAATTAAATAATTTTATGTTACTGTTATAATGTCATGTTTCTCTTTGCTAATTTTTATGTTAAGCATGGTGAGCCTAGCCCTAGGCTGGATGGGGTACCACGCTATAACCGACCACAGTAGTAATAATAATAATAATAACTCAACACAAGTTGCAAATCATGCAATTTTAGAACAAATTACCTATAACTAATTAAAATAAATACATTAGCAC